>PVIW01001239.1:0-113287 GCA_004026585.1 Noctilio leporinus
CTCACCCATTATGGGACAATAATGAGCAAAACTAACAACAAGCAAAACAGAACCAAGTATATGAATACAAGGAATAGGCCTTCAGTGGTCAGGGGGAACGGGGTTGGGGGAAGGGGGGAGGCAGAGGCAAAGAAGGGGAGCAGCTTAGACAAGAACCTAGTATAAAGGAACCATGGACATGGACAACAGGTGGGATTGATTTTGGGGGGATGGGTGGGTGGGGAGTAGGACAGAGGGGAACAAGAGGGGGATGGATGTAATACAACAACAATAAAATTAAAAAAAAAAAAAGAAGAAGAATCCTTGGATTCTTTGGTCTAATAAAAGGAGTTGAGGCCCTGGCTGGTGTGACTCAGTGGACTGAGTACCAGCCTGAAAACCAAACAAAGGGTCACCAGTTCAATTCCCAGTGAGGGCACATGCTTGGTTTGCTGGCCAGGTCCCCAGTTGGGGGTGCATAAGAGGCAACCACACATTGATGCTTCTCCTCTCTCTCTAAAAATAAATAAATAAATAAATAATTTCTTGAAAAAAATAAAAAGGAGTTGACATACCAGTGGCTAGGAGCATGGGTTCCAGAATCAGAACACAAAGTTCAAATTCTGGCTCCGCCACATATGAATTATAAGACCTGAGTCAGTAAGTTAACCTTCTAAGCCTCAATTTCTTCATATGTAAAATGGGTATAACAATAGTACCTACCTCATAAAGCTATTGTGTGGATTAATGTTCTTATGTACATAAAACACTCAGAAGTATTCCTGACATGAGCTAAGTGCTCAAAATCTGAGGCATTATTATCATTATTGTTATTTAAACAAAAACATAAAAATATGGTTACTGCCTACATGCATTAGGGAAGAGATGAGTCATGGATTGTTCTGGAAGATGGGGGAACAGATGGCATGGATTAGGAAAGCCTTTGTGGAACAGCTGTGCTTCAGCAGCACCATTCTGATGTTGGGCCAATTTGAAGTCAGTTTCTCCCAAAATGACTGTCAACATCAGAGATCTAAACAAATCCTGTTTAGCCACATTCCTTTCTAGCCACCAACCAATTTTTTGGCTGTATGAGTGATGCATGTTCCAGAGAACTGGAATCCAACCCTGAGCATCATTAGTACCAGAGGAATCCACCATAGGACTTGCTGCCACATGTTTAAGTTTTACATTCCTGAGGGTGTCCACTTGAAATGTGAATAATACACCATCTCTTCAAAGAAGGAAGGTCCTTCCCTGAGCCTGTTCTATCATTCACACTCCCTCAGAGACCCATATTCTTGTAACACAAAGAGCATACCCATAGAGGATTACATTTAGTAACTCTAGTCATGTGTTGAGGAGGAGCTCATTTCTACCTCATAATTATATAATTGGACCATTTTTCTCATTAAAACTATGTGAGTCTAAACAAATCTCTATTTCCCTGGTGTTCAATACTCTTAACTTTTAATGAAGTCCCTCGGGCTTCAAGGTCAATTTAAACAAAGAGAAAAGAATGAAACTTTTAAACAATGATTCATGGAACTCGTTATTATTATCTAATCTCTCCCTGCTCTTTATTGGCATTTTCTAAGTTCATCAATTTTTAAGAATGGTCAACCTTGCTCTCTTCTTCATTCAACCAAGTTATATCCAGAGATGTCTGGACAAAATTTCCCCTTCTATCCGTGCTCCTTTTACCCACCTTCCTTCTCTTATTTATAAGTATGGCTTAGGAACATTCTGGATGATTACCAGAGTTGTACCCTTATAGGAAGGAAGTAGGTAGTTGTAGATCAACCATGTCAGGTCTACGACATGCTTATCAGCAATACTTTGGATCTTTCTCAGATGGTTGCAAGAATTCTGCAATGTCTTCCAGCGTTAGAACAATCCCTTGAACAGTAATACACAAAAGCAGAAATGGACACATTGGGGTTTCTCCACATCCTTCATCAGGAAGGAAGCTCTTCCCAGAATTCCTTCAGGAGACTACTCCTTATGTCTCAGTCAGTAGTCCCAGACTACTCTTTATGTCATGTTTAAAGCATTGGCACTTGATTTATCAGTGCAATTTTAACATTGATGGAAACCTCGGTATCAAAACAACCTAGCATCCCAATTTCTTGACTTCCTTTCTTTCAGCCAATGCACTCCTGACTACATCTTATACATTGTATACTTTCTCCAACTCCAAAATGATGGATGATGACTAGATCTGAGTGACCTGCTAGCTCTCTCATCAGATAATGACATTCCACCACTTTGCCTTTGCTCCTTCCTTGTCCTCAAAGTTGAGTATTGCCCTCTAATTTGTGCTTTCATCTCTCTTCAACCAAGATGCCCACCATATCACAATTAACCCTCTCTTTTCAGCATCCTCGGCTTTCTTCTCTTATTGTCTTCCTGTGACATCTGCCCAACAAGGATTAATCCAACCAGCTGGCCTTTCTAAATGAGGCTATTCTGAGAAAAGAGAAGTGATAGAAGCATAATAGTAGAGTAGTTGAGACATGTTCTAGGTTCCACTTGACAAGCTTTTTAACTTCTTTCCTCATCTGTAAGGTGGGGATAAAGCAGTACTTACCCTTCAGGGCTCACACTGAATGAGTAAACATATAACAATAGACTAGAACATTGCCTGACACAGAGTAACCGCGCTATGGAAGAACATGCTGTTATGATTACTATGAATTTTATTTTTAATTTTTATTTCGTATCCTAACCTGGAGACATTTTTTCATTGCTTTTAGAGAGAGGAGAAGGGGGGAGAAGAGAGAGAAACATTTATTTATTGGTTGCCTTCTCATACACACCCCGGCCAAAGCACATGCCTTGACCTGGGATCAAACCCACAAACTAGTAGGCATGTGCCCTGACCAGGAATTGAACACATGATCTTCCAGTCTACGAGACAATGTTCCAAACAACTGAACCACACCAGCCAGGGATGGTTACTATGAACTTGAACTTGAAAAAGGGTCAACATAGCATGGAATCTACCTGACCAGCTTGGAACCTTCATTCCTCCCACAAGTGTGGCTAATGATCATGTTCTTTCAATCTACCAGTGGTTTTCCCCGACACTATCCTACAAGTGCTTGTCCTAGGAGACAAGAGGAGAGAGACCTAAAGGAATGAGGAGATAGGAGGGGTAGAAAAACGGCCACACTGATTCCATCGGCTAGGAATGTTCACTCCCGGCCCCCACACCCCTCTCCCTGCAGCACCACAGGGGTTAGGGGAGATCATTTCTTCGGAGAAAGCCCACCACGGTTTATTCTGCAGAGCTGCGTGCCAGGGTGCCCAGTTCAGCGTTCTTTTCTTTGCAGGCTCCTCTCCTGCCCCTGCTGGTCTGCAGGAAGCCAGTGGGAACAGGGCCCTTCTCGGGGCGTCTTAGAGAGAACTGGCTCTGGCGGGGGCTCAAGTCACAGATGCTCTTGGAGTCCAGCACCCAAGGAGGCGCGAGCAGCTCTACAGATCCACCACCAGAGGGCAGAGCGTCACCATGAGAAATCTTAGTCGCGATGCCTTGATCCATCTTTTCCCAATTCCGTTTTGCTGCTTGGCCCCAGATCTTGGAGATCAGGTTATAATTACAGACATTTCGCATGCTCAGGCTCCTCGTTCCAGGTCGTGCCCACACAGGTGTCCAGGTTTCTGTGCCAGCCGCCAGCTGCCTGATAAAGAGAAAAGGGGGTGCGGGAGGAGGGGGTGGCGTGGGGCAGAGGGACAATGCGATCAGCCCAGTAGTAATAAAAGGCCAGGGAACGTCACTGCTTGGTCCTCCTGGATACTGAGCACGTTTGATTGATGCAAAGGAAGGGAAATCAAGACACGGGGCTAGTTTGACCTTTTCTGTTGCTGCGACATTTTTGCATCTTAAACCCCTGAAACCCCTGGGTTTGGTGGAAGTCCTCACCTGTGCAGACTTTGTTGCAGCACTTCCGGCAATCCATCACTAGCTTGCAGAAGGTGGCGCGTCATTCCTAAAATAGCACCCCTAGGTCCTGATCCTTCTGTCCTACTCTAAGTCACATTGACCTTGAGAACAAAGGGCAGAGTTGGGCGTGGGGTGAAGGTGGCAGAAGCCTTTGAACTCCTCTAGGGAATTCATAGGCGGGGGTGGTTATGTGTGGCACAGAGTGGTCCCCCCCACGTGACATGACTTTCTGGCTCCCCCATACTCAGGCAGCAGAAGACAGCGCATCCCTTCAGATAGGCGTGGGACAAGCGTTTTAGGCCAGGAACCAGGGAGCCGGGGTCCAGCTTCAGTTTCACATTTGACTGCTCTCTTCCGGGAAAATTACTGAGCCAGTCCAGGCTTTTGTTTCTTACATTTGAAAGCATTTGCTCTTATAGTGCAGTGCTGCTGGGAAGGGAGTTTTTCTAAAAATCTGGGATTGGCTATTCCATTTTTAAGTGATTCTGCTCAAGCCTTCAGAAGGTATCTGACTGTAGAATGAGGAACCAAGTCTGCCGAATAGAGGTTATCCACCAAGGTCACAGAGAGAGTATGAAATGTCAAATGAGCTGATGTCGCTCAGCTGACGCATGCAAACCCGCTTCCTGTGTCTGCAGTGTCACTAGTTTCTCCCGGCACAGGACACTTGGCGCCTCCGGAATCTTGTTGCCTACCCTGCAAGCACCTCATATGTGGTGTGTTATAAACCTGTGATGCAACACCTCTTGATGTCATTGTCACCTTTAGCAACGTCTCGCAGGTACACCTCTGGTGGGTGATCTTGAGAGCAACGTCGTGGACACATTCATGCCCATCTCACCCCCAGCACACCATTGGGCCATTTTCCCCACAACACCTTCTTGGGCAAATCCCTTACCCAATCGATGTTCATGGGGTTTTTTAAAATTAAACATCAGAAGAAATTGCTTGTTTCTTTTCTTGTCTTTCCCTCCTCCTTGCTCCTTCCCCTATGTCCCCATATGTTTGCAGCAGGATTCCACACTCCAGCCTTTCCCAACTTTTTATCTTCGAAGGAGTAGCTATTCTCTCCTGCCCTGATTCCCACTTTGAGTCCCCTTTCTTAAAATGTGATCCCCAACCCCTACTGATCCTCAGGACTTCCTTGTCCAGAGAGTCCCCCTCTAGCTCCCACCATGCCTCCCTAGGTTTGGTGTCCCTGTTCTACATGTCCATAACACCTGCATGCCCTCTGCCACAGACTGCTGCTGTCTAACCAATCTGCCTTACCTTCTAGGCTGTCTCTTATCTTAGCACATCCAATGCCAAGCACGGTGCCCTGGTCCTTGTCACACAGTTTCTCCTGCTGGCCATTAGTATAGATGTACGTGCTCTTCACCTGGACCCTGATTTGAATGTCAAGCAGAAAGTCATGGCTATGGGCCTGCTACTCTGGCAGATGTGTACTCTTGAGAAACCAAAGCTTTCAGTCTCCATCCCAAAGCCTGGAGGTATTTGTCAATGGTGTCTGTTGAGCATGGGAAGTTTTCCAAGAAGAGGGAAACCACATCCATCTTATGAAGCTGGCAGTGTGCCATTTAATATTCCAAACAAGCTGTAGAGATATGATTACCTTCTTTGATAGATTAGGAAACCAAGGCCCTGAGAGGGACTGACTCAGTGTTCCAGAGACAAGAAGTAGTGAAGCTGTGACTAGAAATCAAGTGGCATCTGTCCCTGGGCTCTAAGCCAGGGAACACATACTTCCTTACACACTCTCCCCACCTGAGCCATCTCCTC
Organism: Noctilio leporinus; assembly: GCA_004026585.1. Lineage (NCBI taxonomy): Eukaryota > Metazoa > Chordata > Mammalia > Chiroptera > Noctilionidae > Noctilio > Noctilio leporinus. The sequence goes on from PVIW01001239.1 coordinate 5,705, forward strand.
CAGACCATGGTGCCAGGTGGTGCCTTCAGAAGTCCCAGGAAGAGCCTTGAAGCAGGTGATCCCAATGGCAGTTCTGCAAACCCCACCCCCTCCCTTGCCCTCTGCATCCCTCCCTTCCCTGCCTCAGGGAAGAACACAGCGTGCCTTGCCCCCGCCCATCTCAGCAGTGTATCGATCCCACACTTGGAAAAGAATCTGGGGGAAAAAAAGAAAAGAAAAGAAAAGAAAAGAAAAAGTCCATGTTGGCAAGGACAGGAGAAAGATTTGCTCAGACACATTTGTCACTCAAGGTGCCATTGAATGTATTCACAAGTCTGTTTTCCCACCACAGCCACTTACTCACACCAGAGCACCAGCTAGGGGTGGAGCCACGTGTGGGGTCTTGGGACCATGAAATGTCAGGCTCAGAGGCATCCTGGAGGCCCTGGCTCAGCTCCCCACTGCACAGTGGGGGAGTCTGAGACCAAATAGTGAGAGGCCTGCTCAAGGCTACATGGCTGGGAGGGGACGGGACCAGGATATGAATTCAGGTCTACGGATGGCATTTCCATGCCTCTAGACCTGGGTCACATGCGCATATGGTCAATGGCAGGAAGCCTCCTTTCCTTCCCTATGGACAGCGTGTCAGCCTGCCCCTGACCATAATGCCCAGCACTCCTCTATCAGGGTCCAATGCCATCACAGAGGGAGTGTAGAGCAATGGTTATACCCATGGGTTTGGAATATGATGGACCTGAGGTTGCAACTTATGCCCACTAGATCATTTACCTTATCTGCAGTTTCTGTATCTGTAAAAATCTCATCATGTGCCGAGGACTATTTTGATTACATGCGTTAATACCTAAAACCATTGGAACATCCCAAGAGATAGAGTCTGTTGCCTACAGCCACTTGAGACATAGATTTAGAAGCTTCCAAAGTGACACACCTCAGAAGTGGCCCCAGCGGGCCTTGGGCTCTGGAGCCCCTGCATTTGCTTCCATGTTGTCATACTGCGCACCCACTCCTGCACCCCCATCCCACCCAACTCGGCAAGCACAGCACCTGCCTGAAGGTGGTGACCCACCTAGATCACGTCTACTCAGTCTCACACCAGCGAGTTGGTCAGTTTCTCCCATTGTTGAAAAAGGAGAACTGTAAGTCAACCAGACTTCCTTGGGAAACCCCAGACCGTGTTTCTCCATCAATGTACAGCTCCAAGACATTCATTTACCCCTAGAACCTGATTTGCTTTGGGCTGGGTTTTTTCCTGAAGCTGAAGGATGAGGGGACATTTGGGAATACCCAGGACAGGCCTGACACATGGCTGCCTGTGACCTCACAGAGTCGTGTCGTCATTTGGTTTCATTGTGAGATGGCCCAGGTGGATTGCTCTAGAACACTTCCGCACTCCAAGTATTAATTATTCATCAAGTCCTCACATCCTTTTCTGCGACAAAATGCTAAGTGACACATTAAATATTCATCATGATGCACCTAGCACAGGGTGTAGGGTAGAATTAAGCAGAATAAATGTGATTTCTGATTACATCTCTTTAATGCCAGGCACCAACACCCCAGGCAGCCAGGACTCCATCCCATTCTGAGAGAAAGCCAGGAAAAGCAGATTCCACAACATCCCTCCATGTGCTGCCAAACCATCCTCAGAATCTTGGCAAGCAGTTCTTTCCTTTTCCTTTCTTTCTTTTTTTGTTTAACTTAAAAACTGAGGTGAAACTTCTATGCACCCACATAAGCACCACTCAGATCAGGATCTAGAACATTTCTGTCATGCTTCTCAGTCAATACCCCCACACATACAAGAAATCACTGTTTTGACTGGAAGTTGTTTTGATCTTTAAGCCTAACTTAGATCCTTCCTTTTGTCATTTCTTTCACTTCCTCTCTCTCTCTCTCTCTCTTTTTTTCACTTAAAGAGAAAGGCTAAATGATTATATATGGCTCATTGATTTGAAGTTTACTAGAGTGGAAGCACAGAACGCAAAAGAGACACTGGCTTGGAGGGAAGCTGGAAAGGAAGACTGACTTGTGGGATGTGTTTTGGGGGTAGGGATGACAGTATTGGATGTGACTGTGAGGGAAGAGATAGAACTGGGCACGATCTATAGATTTTGACTTAAGTTTTTGTTGAAGGGTGATACCATTGAGTGAAACAGGGAAGATGGCAAAGGTTTGGGTACAGGATGGGATTAATAACTCTATTTAGACTAGTCAACCTGAGATACCCGTCAGGCCTCCAGGCACAGAGCCAAGTCATCTTGGGGATGACTCAGACTCAGGGAAGATGTCAGGTTTGGAAGGAGAGTTGTGTTTCAAAATCATCAGCCTATGGATAAATTTCGGAGCCTGGGGATGGCATGGAATTACACAAGGCAGACAGACAGAGAACAAGGACCCAAGATGGAGCCCTATCATTGTTCTTGGTGATGCTGATGCTTGCCTTTAATAAGCTCTAACTAGCATTAGAAAGGAGAACATAGACATTGTCTAGTAGGTAATTCAGTCTCAAGATTTAATAAATTTACTTTCAGCTTATAAAAATATTTTTAAATGTTTTTGAAGCTTTTCTTAGTACAATGGGACTCTGGTGGTTTGCCTTTGGTCAGATCAGTTGCCTCTTTTGGGTCCCAATGGTCCCCAACCCAGTGAACAAAGACCCCTAGATAAATTCACAAACACTTTAAATTATTACAGAAATTTTTTTGATGGGAATTGTGTATGTACCTACATAAAGATGTATAAGCAAACCCCAACATCTGATTTCTCTTCTTGGACAAGAATTGTGTTGAAGACAACACTGGATATGGTGTGATGGTCAGAACATTGACAATGACACATCTTTGGATATATTTTTTAAAGTAAGTAAATGTGGAAGAACCTAATCAGTGCACTTTTTAAAGAAGACAACGATTTTAAAGACTCAGGTTATTCATCTGTGAAAAGGAGAATAATAGGTCCTATCTTTTGGGGTTGTTCTGCAAGGTTAAATGAGGTTATGTATCAGAAGGGCATGTTGTAAGCGCTCAATACACAGCAGTGACGACGGTTATTACTATGAGTATTCTGGATACCGACTCCAAAAGGAACACCTGCTTCAGCCCTTTGTGTGACAGGTGTGGCAAACACACTATCGTACTGCCCTGTGGCACAATTTTTGGTCTCAATCATAACAATCCATTGCACAGAGTTGGGGGACACCTGGGCCCAGCTCACATTTCTGATGGCATAGCCCCATTTCTGCAAAGAATCTTTCCTCAAGAGCATTGGCGGGTCAGACCACTGACCTGACTCCTTCTCAGCTGGGCCTCCACAGTGTAGGAACAAGTCAGCAGTTGCTGTAATAAGGAAAACGCGGATCTCAACCTTACCTGAGCTGGCTCCATCCGATGCTCTAGCAGTGACAATGGGAGGCTGACATCATTTGGCCTTTTGAGGTAATTCCAGCGGATTGGTTGTGTTGTTTGGTAATGATGTTGCTATTGAAACTCCAAAATGGCAACTAATGACTGTCTCACATCAACATTTCTCTCCCTCCTCCTCTCTCCCTTCCTCGCTCTGTCTTTAAAAAACCAGTAATAAAAAAATCTGAATGTGAGCATTAAAAATTTTTTAAAGAATAAAAAAGGCAGGTGTGCCCAGCTCAATGTAGCAGTCATGGCATTTTAACAGGAATGTCTAGTGAGTGCTTTCAAGTTCTTGGTGCACTTCCACATAAATCATCTCATTTGTCCCACTGCTAGGTAGGACTCCAACCTGTCTCTGTTCCCCCACTGTCCTCTGTGGGGCAGCCCCAAGATGACCCAGGAGCTCGAAGGTCACCCTGGCTCCATCAGGGGTGGGTCTGAGTCTGTTGCAGCTGAAGGATTGATCCACAGTCACCGTGGGGCGTGGGCCTCAGGGGCCCAGGTAACCATTGAAGTCATATTTTAAGTGTTTCCAATGACTTGTTTTATGAAAACAAAAAAAGCATTTAGTCAGATGCTTGGCTATTTTACTCCAGTTGGAGTCAACTACCTGGATATTTAAAAATAAAAAAAATGCCTCTATGTATACATCTTTATTTCTGTTCTGTTTCCTTCCAAATAGTTTGGTGTTTGCAACTGGAGTAATTCTCCTTCTTGTCTTTATTTTGGCAGAAATGCTAGATGCTGGGAAATTGTGGCTGTTCAGAGTCTGACATGAGCTATTGAATGGCCATGCGATCCAGGGCAACTCAACTCCTTAGAGCTTCACGGTCCAACAGAACCTTGCAAATGTCCTGGATCTGCATTGTGTGTTCAATATGGCAGCCGGTACTCAAGTACCTATTGATAAATGGAAATGTGACTAATGTGACTCAAAGCTGACCTTCTAATTTAATGAATTTAACTTTAAGTAGCCACATGTGGCTGGTGGCTATTGCACCGGGTAAGGCAATTCTAGGCCTGCATTTGCCCCCATGAAATGAAGTGTTCATGTTAGAATCAATCTTTCTAGGCCACCTGCCATAATGCTTAGCATAGTATTAGTCACTCAATAAATATTTGTAGAATAAAAATTAGCAAATGAATAAAGAAATGAACAAATAAATTATTGAATCTTAAGGGAACATCATAAATGGAATTCATATAGGATGGCTTCCTGGAAACTCTAGAGTTTGGGGGGATGAAAAGAAACCCCAGTATTGCCTGCAGCAGGTAGGGACACTGACAGCAGTTCCCAGGGGGAAAGAACCAGGTACATCCCGACCACATTTGCCTTCCCACTTCCTCCTGGGCAGTAGTTTTATAACCCAAGTCTCCCAGTAAGAAAGAGTCTAAGTGCTAGAGCTATAGGACTGGGAAGAATGTCAGGAAAGAGGGGACAATTGTCAGGAAGCCACAGAGACAGTTGCCAAAACTTCCATTCCAACCCCTGGGAATGACTTCCTACAGACACAGCTCAAAGTAACCACTGCCCCCAAAGGTGCTGGTTAAAATAAGTGGGTGAATTGCAAGTCTCCGTCTTGTCTTGGACTCTCCCCTTCCCATTTCTATCCTGAGGGGTTCCTGCCTTCCAGGTGAGACCTGCTCAGGTATGCTTCCTCTTCTGCACATGGATGATGGCAGCGCCTGAGAAGTTTCCAGATGGAGCATTCAACCCAGAATACATGTTTCCTGTTGCTAATTCTCTTCAAAGATGGATTGATTAATTTAACTGAAAAACAAAGATCCTCACCAAACATATTATCCTTGAGATACAGTGGTACTGAATGCTAGGCAGTACATGGAATAAATTTCCAGGGAACTTAATTTTTCTATCTATAGTGTATACTATATCATGTGACTAGCCCTTTTTGGCTTGTGGGCTTAGTAAAAAGTATACATTTCCCCTTCACCCACCTTTGCCTAGCTTTCCAGGAGCCCATGTGGTCTGGTGACTATGCTGAGAGGTCAGGGGACTGGCAGTAAATGCATAAGATTTTCTTCTGGCTCCATTTCAGCTGTTACTATCAAAGAATCTTCTCAACCTCAGATGCCTCAAAGGACAGGTTCCTCCTCTCATCTCCTCTGAATGAATTGCCATGACTTTAAATAATTTTGTTTACACTGGACTCTGGCAAATATAGAAGTTACCACCCTAGGACCTTGCTTGACAGGGAAGAAACACATAGGCAGGACCTCAGAGAGAACATCCAGGAATCTTTCATATGAGTTTATTGTAGACTTCTCATGGCCCAAAAAACTCCCAAAGACATAGGAGAGGAGCCCAAAGTTCCCAGTATGCCTCTCTGGGCAGGAACTGGGCATGAGGACAGCTACACAATCTGGAAATTGACCTCTGGTTATTGACGCTTGTGCAGATCAAACCTTTCTCAGCTCTAGGCGTTGGAGGAGTTAGGGTGTGATTTTCATGGGTCTAACATCACCATGCACATGAAGTGAGATAAACAAAGTTGTGCTATGGACTTAAAAAAATGACATGTGACTGATAACGGTGGTGTGACACCTACAGATTCTAATCATAACAAAAATAACATTCTTTTCTATTAAAATGGCAAAAGGATGCTCAACATCTCTCATTTATAGGGAAATGAAAGTCAAAGTCACAATGAGATAGCACCTCACATCCATGAGGATGGCTGCTGTAAAACAGAAAGTAAAAGTGTTGGTGAGGAGTTAAGGAAATTGGAACCCTTGGGCACTGTTGATGGGAATGTAAAATGCTGTAGGTGCTACAGAAAACACTATGGTGGTTCCTCAAAAAACTAAAAGTAGAATCACCATATGATCTAGAAATTCCACTTCTGGGTCTATGCCCAGAAGAATTGAAAGTGGGATCTCAAAGAGATATGGCTACACCCATGTTTATGGCATTATTCACAATAGCTAAAACATGGAAGCAACCCAAGTGGCCATCATTTAACGCATGTGTAAACCAAATGTGGGGGGTATATACATATCAATAAACTATTATCTAGCCTTAAAAAAGGGTCCTGACTGGTGGCACAGTGGATAGGGCACCTGCCAACGAACCCAAAGGTCACGGGTTCGATTCCCAGCCAGGGCACATAACCAGGTTGCAAGCCAGGTCTCCAGCCAGGTCCGTAGCTGGAGGCAGGTGAAAGGCAACCAGACATTGATGTCTCTCTTCCTCTTTGCTTCTCTCCCTTCCTCTCCCTCTGAAAATAATAAATAAAATCTTAAATTAAAAAAAGGAAAGTCTGATACATGCTATAGCATGGATGAACCTGGAAGACATTATACTAAATAAAATAAGTCAGTCACTAAAAGACATATGCCTTAGGATTTCACTTACATGAAGTAGGTGGAGTAATCAAATTCACAGAGACAACAAGTAGAATGGCGGTTGCTAGGGGCTGGGGGAAGGGAAATGAATTTCTCTTTAATGAGTACAGATTTTAGTTTTGCAAGAAGAAAAGTGTACTTAATGCTGCTAAACTGGACACTTAAAAACAGCTAAGATGGTCAATTTCATGTCATGCATATCCACCACAATTAGAAATGATTAAATAGAACTAATATCACAAATTTGGAATCCCCTTCATTGTCTCCAGTGTCTCATTTCAGACTAAAAGATACTATTTCTACTACCAAAGTCCCTGGCGTAGGCTGGAATCCTCTGGCACTGAACCGCATCTCTACCAACCATACACAGCAAACAAATTCTTCAGTTCCTGAAGCATGTGTGTCACCATCAGCGTGTCCTGAAAGATGCACTAAGACAATTCACGGAAGCTTAAATGTTCTATGACCATCCCACTGAGAATTGTTCTGGCTCAGGTTGGAGTTTCGCCTGCTTCACACTTTTTTTCTTGCTATCATGGCCACACTCAATGGCAGTGAGTCCTTGAGCATCCAGTTGGTGGCTCAGCTGGACCCCCGATGGCTTCTTGTCAGGAGGATGGCCGTGGGCAGCCATCCCTGCAGAGGCTCCCTCTGCCCATCTTCTAGCCAGCACAGAGCAGCTGGCCTTCCAGGCTCATGTCCTGGAAGGTGGCTCACTTGCACCATGGGATGCCAATCCAGCCTCTCCATGGTGGCTTGTCTAACCAGGCCAGGAGACGCTGCCCAGAGAAGGTGACATTGAAGCTGAGCCCTGAAGGAAAGGGCAGAAGTTTGCCAAGCAAACTGGGGCAAAGAAGGCACTTCAGTCAGAGGAAGCAATTGACACAAAACATGGAATCTTGAAAGTACTTGGAGCCTTTAAAAAGAGCAAGTGATCCACTGTGGGTGAACCCAGAGAGGTCAGTTTGACCAGTTGAGGAGCCGCCTCTGTCAAAGTTCTTGAGCACACCATCCTTACGAGCCTCACCCTGCTTCATTTCTTCACTGTCCCCTACATTCATCTCTCAGTCCCCATAGTGAGACAGAGAGAGAAAGAGACAGGGACACAGAGCAAGACTGTGTATACAGCAGATTTAGGATGACTGGAATGTTCCTGGAGAACAATGCCATGGTCTTCAGATAACATCTAAAGAAAGGAACAACAGTAGATAAAGCTTTCTGCTTTATTCAATTCCAAGTGGGTCCCAAAGCTCACCTCGTTCACTGACTCTTTGCTCAAAACAGATACCCAGGGACTAGGTGAAGTCAAAAATAGAGGTTTAAATGAGATAGATGTCCAAAGGCAGGGAATTCAGGGCCAATGTGGCAATTGCATAATCACCAGAGTCCCAGGATTTTTTAGGCTTTCTACTCCAATATCCTTGGTAAATGGCCCTCAAATTGTGGTGCAAAAGGGCTGCTAGAGCTCCAGACATCACACCAACACACCCAAGAGCAAGATAGAAGAAGGAAGAAGAAAGGCTATTTTCAATATAAGAGAACTTCTGGGAACTCCACATGATATTTTTACCATTTGTCATTGGCTAAAATTTGGTCACCTGACTCAAGTCTTTCAGATCATCAATAATGCGTCCATGCCAAAGTCAGTGTTCTGTTGTTTTTGGATACAGAAAAAGTGAATATCCAGAACAGACCTCTAATGTTTGTCTGTCTGTAATATTAAGCAAGTTGCTTAACCTCTTTGTGACCCACTTTCATCATCTGTACAAAGTTAACGTAAGCACAGTGCTGAAAACACTACCTGGCATATAGTAGGCTGTTTATAACTATTGTTGCTGTTGTTATACTGTTGCTGTTGTGGTTAAGGTCCATGATGCCAAACTGTTGGTGGAGCAAGAGACATTCTCATGGCACTGACTGATTCAGAAGAGTCAGCTGAGGGCTTCCTTCCCAGCCCCAGGAGGTTTTAAAGGCTCTGGTCACTTGGAAAGGGACTGCCTTCCCGGAGCTGGCAGTGGGGAGGGATTTTGGTGAACCAAGAACAGCACTCCGCCCCAGATTTCTCCTCCTTCCCAGCAGTGCTTGCTCCGTCGTGGGTTCAGGCTCTAGGCTAGAGGCCTCCAAGCTCAAGATCCAACTTGTCTTCTCTGAAAGTCAAGTCTGGACCTGGCACCACCTCAATGTCCCTACTCTGTGTCTTCTCTGAGGGCAGGAACACCCACCTTGCAGCTCGAGTTGTGCAGCAGGAAGGAGTTATTTTACCTGCTGCACAAGCTGGTCAGTCACCTACAGCCCCTGCTCGGGGTCAGAGGACTTCCGTAGGCTTCTTCTGCAAGACCTTTGGAAATCCCAGCCAAGGCTCTCGGCTTTCAGGAAGTGAAGACTAACCCCAGTCAAGTTTAAAAGAAGAACATCTTCCCAGGGCCCTTCGAAATAATTAATATAACTTTGAAAATAAAATGAATTTTCAATAACTTGGCCCCTTCCCCAGTTTATAATCAGATTAACTTAAGGGGGGTCATCAAGATGTAGAACTGTGTGCTAAAAATGATTTCTGACTCCAGCACGCCTGTGCTTTATATTTCATGAAAACAGAAACAAAAGGGTGTTGGCAGGTTGGTACTCTCATTACATTTTTTTAGACAAGGGAGCAACCACTTAGAGCGTGATGGAGCTCCGTCCCAGGACTTCTGGCGCCAAAGGTTACGTAATTTACCACTCAACAGCATGTGGCTTCGAGGGTCATTACCTCCTGATAACTCTTTCCGTTGGACTTCTGTGATGCTAAATTCCTCATTTTTCTTATTATCCTTTAACAGATTATTGTCAGGTCTCTTTACTGTCACCCTTTCATCTGCCCATCCCTCCGTGGCTGCTAAATCCCAGTGAGCTATTTCCAAAGTGTGTCTCCAACCTCTCTTCTCCTTTCTTCTTTATTTTACATTTTCAAAACTCAAACACATAATTTTAAAAGGCAGGCAGTGCTAAAATGTTTACAACTGGATAGAACAGTCTCACTCGAACCCGCCCCAGTACCGATCCCACTCCCTGAGGCCCAGCCGCTGTGGAAGATGGTGCAGTTGGTACTCATACCAAGCTCAGCTTTGGTGACAGCATTTAGATACTGGGATGGGCACAGCAGTCTCCAGAGTTGTCATGTGCAAAGCTGCACTCCCACATACAGCAGCCAAGCCAAGCCGTAACCACTTACAATTATTTTAGCTCTTTCTTCTAGTGCTTACCTTTATTATTCTAAATAATAAGGTTGTAGAGCTATTTCTTGATTGTCCAGTATCGGTCATTAAATACGGACGTCCTACGACGATGAATGAATACTTAGCTCTCAAGTTCCCCCAACCCTAGCCATGTCTTCTCCTCTTTTACCTATTTATCTGTATAGTTATATCACAATATCATTCTCATCAATATTCAATGTCTACCTTATTAGAACCACATAAACACTGTTTACTGCTGTAATCGCAATAGTCATTATGGTTGTTTCCTTGTTCGACTTGAGTTTTTTCACACGTTAAATTCTTGCCTCCTTCCCCACCCCCCATTCATTTTCTTTGTATTCTATGGGAGCAACGACTGGTTTATCTCCCCATTTTCTCCAACAACTTCTGAAATGCGGAGATAGATAGATAAATGATAGATAGATTGATAGTCTGGAGAGCTATAGCCAGAACCTTTACTCTTCCTGTTCTATGGACTGGCTACTCTCTAGATCAGCTACACAGCTCTTGTCTTGAGACTTCCCTTCTTCACTAGCCTGGAAATTTCCATCACCTCCCTCCTTTCCTTCCTGACCTCATGCTTCCTTCTTCCTTGTTTTGGAGAATATATTGCCTAGTTGCTTCTTTAAACATGATAGATTAGAGGTAGGTTTGTTGATATATTTGTATGCTTGAAATACCTTTATTCTGTCATCTTGATAGTTTGGCTAACTGTAGGTATATTATTAGAGTAGAAATAAATTTCCTTCATAATATTGAATGTAGCTCTCCACTGTTTTCTAGCTTCCAGGAGAGCTTCTAATTATAAAACCTTTGTATTGATATATAATCTCTTCTTTCTAAAATGTCTTTTTGTTAATTCTTCATCCCTGAAATTCCATGAGGATGTGTCTTGGTGCAGTCTTTAGCAATTATTTTGGGAGGAACAATTTTTGGACTTTTAATCTAAATGCTTTTGACTTTGTTTTCCCAAAATGTCATCCAGTTATTTCTTTGATAATTCTGTTTCATCCATTTTCTCTGTTCTATCTTTCTATAACTTTTATTGGTTTGATATCAAAGGGTGACTCCTCCAATTTTCTTCTCTTTTCTTTCTTTGCCTCTGTATTCTACCTTCAACAAGATTTATTCAACGTAATATTTCAATCCCTTTTTAGTTATATTGCTAATTTGCAAAAGCCATTTCTTTTTCTCATATTGTTCCTTCCATTTTATAGCATCCTCATCTCCCTTAGGGTGCTAATTATTGTTTTCTTTAAAGGAAGTTTTATTTTGCTCCTTGTTTTTCACTTTCCTCTCTGCTTTTCTTGTTTTAGACCTTTCTCAAAAGGAAAAAAATCTAGAACCTTAAACTTCTGTTTATTTTTAACAGTGAGACACACGAAACACTGACTGGGTGGCCTCTGTGCGGGGTGAGGCTCAGGAACTGCTGGTGTTCAACTTATAGACTGAATGTTTTCCTGGAAACATAGATGGTATGTATGTATGTGTGTGTGTGTACATGTGTGTGCATGCATGCACACTTTTCCTTTCCCCCTTGCGAGGGGCGCCTGAGATTCTCCAGAGGAAGATGTTCCAACCTCCTCTAATGAGGGTATAAATAAGGCAGCTGACCCTCAAGGGGGCAGGGGAGGGGGATTGAGGATCTCGCCGTTCAGGGCATTCCTCTCCTTTCAGTTGGCCATCTCATCTAAGTCCTCTGCCTTGCTTGCTACCTCTGAATTCAGAGGCCCTTTGGTTCAGCCGCTTTAGAGAATATATCCCACCAGAGTGACAGAGAGAGAGAATTGCCAGATGTGCAGGGTTGGGTGCTGGAAGTCTAACTAATCCCTTTGCGGACTTCAGCCACACCGCATCGCACCTCCACCTTCCTCAGCTCCTGGTTCTTCTGGGTTCTTCAGAGTGAATACGGTTGCTTCTCACTGACATCCCCAGCCACAGACACTTAACCTTAATCTCTTAAAGCTTCCTCTGCTCTGCTAAATTAATTCCCAACAAGCCACGTAGTTTTTATCTTTATATTTTGTAGTGTGGGATTATGTAGGGTTTCCTAGTTTAGTCAGTGATGGAATTAATATTTTATTCTAGCCCTTATTGCTTTGCATGATGTTTAAACAGGAAATAAGCAGAAATGTTCATTTAAAGCCAGAAAAGCCTCAGCCATTTTTTGCCCCTTCCACCAGCATGTTTAATTCACATCGTTATTGACTCATACCTGTACCTGTCAACTATCATCTAGCTGCTGTCCTAGTCCCCAGTTACTTTCCCCTCCAATCTGTCCTTCCCTGGTAACCTGATCTGATTGTGCTCCCCACCCACCTACCCAAATCACAAACATTCAACGTCTACCTACAACAAACAGAACTACATCCTACCTAATTTGGCTTCAACCATCCATCCTTTCCAGTGTTACTTACCTCTATCGCCATAAACTTTAGTTTTCAACAAGCTATTGAAATCTATTGAAATGTTACCACAGGCCAGGGCATACAAAGGCCTTTGTGGATACAAATATGAAAACATAGTTCATGCACTCAGAAATCTATGAGTCGTAGACCAGAGAAGGAAAACAGCTATTCGCTCTGACACCTGCTTCCCATCCCTGTACCTGTCCATTCCAAGTCAACCTCAAGCAACACTCCCTCTTGATCTCTGCGTTGGAATTAGTCTCTTTCACCCTCCCCCACTCCCCTGAGTAATTTTTTTATACTGCTATTAGAACATTGAACCCAAATTACCTTGAATGTGCCTGTCTCCCTCGTCTGATGGAGAGCTCCTTAGAAGTAGGGACCACAAAGATCTCTATTATATCAATAAGATGTTTTGCATAAAGCAGGAAGTCAATAAAAAATGTATTGGAAATGTCACAACTTTCCGTCACTGACGTCAAGGAAGAACAGTTCACTTGGTGTGTATACGAGGAACACTGAATTGCTTTATTTACACTTTTGACAGTCAAGCATTGATTAATTTACTGTCGACCAGGCCTTATAAAAGGCCCTGTGGTTATAAAGATGAAACAGGCACAGTTAGGTTTTGAAGTGGCTCACAGCCCGGCAAGGGGACTGTGGTCAAGCAATTGAAAGCACGTGGTAGGTACTGTATCAGAGGTAGGAGAGAGGGGAACGAGCTTAGAACTCGGGCGATGGGGGCACCAGAAAGAAGGTGACATGCAGCTGAGATGTGAAGGACGAAGAATAGCTCTCTGGAGAGAGAACGCACAAGAACAAAATTCTAATGGATTTTATTTTCACTTTTGGCTTTATTTTTGGCCGGGGAGCCCCATAATTCTTGTTCAAACAAATTCACCTTTTCAATATTCAAATGCTTAATTAAAGACCTTCTCTGGGCCAGGCCTCATACTAGGCAGGTATTTTTAAGGTAAATTCTCTAAGAAGCGGATAAAGGAGCAGCACATTTTAACTTGACAAAGGATTTGCTAGAGAATTGCAATAATGTAGTCCAGTTAAGTGTTCTGGTGATTTCTTAATTCCAAGAAAAAGCTCCGAAGAAGACTGCATATGAATAATATCTCCATTAGATACGTCCTCTCAAACATCTCCTGTCCCCAGCAAGCATTTGGCAAGAGCTACATTGCAATCAGCTCCAGGCTAAATTCTGTGCCGAGGGTTGGAATGCCATTACTCTAAGCTGTTGATTAAAGAAGATTCGCATGCTTTGCATACCAGATGTGCAGGAGCTGGGGCTGACAGCCTATGTTGAATGACAGTCTGATTTACATGTTCTCGCGGAGAAGAACCTGTGCATGTACTTCTCCCAAGGGGATGAGGAAGGAAACGTGTGTGCCCGTACATGTGTGTGGAATACTGACCTCCTACCAGGCACTATGCGAGACACTTTCCACTATCTTCTTTAATTTTCACTGTGATTATTTCAAGATAAATATGTTACTGAGATTCCTGCTGACACAGAAAGTATACGCTTTATTTGATCTATTGTTGTTATTATTTACTTTGTCATTTTAGCAGGGGAACTGCCAGCCATTGTCAACATAGGTAGATACAGTCACCTGGAGACATAGCTTTTTGTTCAGGAAGAAGTTATGAAAGTAGCCTCTTTGCTTATGTACATGTAAGACCAGTAGGCACTCCATGCCTTGAGGAAGGTAATACCATCATCTGTTTTGTGGCCACCTATGTCCTTCCTCCTGAATCTGTGAAGCTCATAGGTAGAAAGCACATTTGCATAGGGTCATGCAGCTCCTGGGAGCTAAGGGGTGAAGACCCCTTCCTTTGAAGCTCAGCTTTATTAAAACCTCTTTGTGTGAATGCCCCTTCCCAACTAAACTGTCAGCCCCATGAGAGCAGGGTTCACCTTTCTATCACAGGACCCCGATGATGGCTAGTGCATAGTAGGTGCTCAATAAGTATTACTGATAGACTCTTATTCTCCAATTCTTTACCCCATACGCCTGCTGACCAGTTTTCCATAATAAATGGTCACTCTTCCATTTTTAAATTAACTCTCCATTTGCTAATAATCTTCCTGAAATAATTAACCAGAAGTTTCAGCATCTTCTAAAGCCTCTTTATATAGTCACACTCATTTTAAAATGATAAAATGAGGCCCGCAAATAGAAGAGAATGTTTTTCTTTTTTGTTACAGAGAATGTGAGACCAGATTATCTAACATTTATGCCAAGTTGTTTTAATAAAGAAGCTAAAAATATGTGCTAAGTCATGAGGATATTTTAATCCATTTAATGTTGGAATTATACCCAACACTAGACAGATCCAACATCTCCTGATTTTAGTAGTAATGTTTCTTCACTGGAAGCTACGATAACTTAATTTTTCTAAAATGAAGTTTGTTTGTAAAAAAGATTTGAACTTAAGTCTTTGAATAGCTTCAGCTGAATTCCATTCAGAGTGTTTTTAAGAAGCTTATAGTCGTGTAGGGAGATACAGAAGACTATGGAAATGGTTACCATGCAGAGAGAAGAGATGAAATCAGAATGAAGGGGCTACTGTTTTGTAGGACAGAGGCAGTATCCACCCACCGTGACAGGAGAGCAGGCAGGTTACACATATACTGGTATAGGAAGTTTCTTCTCTGAACTAAAGTTCACTCCAGCTTAATCATGTGTAATTAACTTAACCCCTTTATCACTATTACATGTATGGTCAGACTTAGGGCAATAATATTTGGGTTTAGAATAAGCTTAAGGGAAAAATGCTAACCTTCCATCTTGTTTAAAATGTCTATCTAAAGGGTTGAGATAAACCAATGAAGCGTAGACAATTAAATATCCAATAGTGCTGGCTCCTTGGTTTAAAGATGTAAATGATATTTCCTCTCAATTTATTCTATAGACTATGATAAATATTTTTTTAATTGCTATTATAAGTGGCCTTGGCTGTATTTTCATTTTTTGATCTTTGGAAAGAAGACCAAGATGGAAACCTTTGGACCGTATAGTCTAGAAATCACTGCTATTCTGTCAGGCACTATTACCTCCATCAAGAAATCTTTGAAAAATATCGAATTCAGGAAGGTGTTTGCAGTTTTCATGACATTGTTATACTTTAAATATGTTCCAAGAGCACTATACTAAGCACTTTCCTTACATTATCCCAATTAATTTCATGGCAACCCTATAAAGAAGGCTCTATTGTCCTTCTTCATTTCAAATGAAACACATTGAGTCACAAAGCCACCCGGGTGTAAGGTCCATGTGGACAGAGATTGTCATTAATTTTGTTCCCCACTGTATCCTCAGAACCTGGAATTGCACAGATGCTCATAAATATTTTCTGAGTGAATAAAAGGATAGGTTACCAAATGGTATAACATAGCCAGTAGAAGGTGGAGTGAGGCCTCCAACTCTCACTGATTACAAAGCCTCTGCTTAATTCAGATGCTCTATTACCCATGGCTTGAAACATCTTCAACCAATTGCAGACAGCTAAGAGGTCAAATACACAACATTTCCAGAGATAGAGATTGGCAGGCTAAGCCCATTAGTCTTGCAAGAAGCTGGACTGAGAGTAATGGGAGCAGTCTTTGTTTTATGAAGTCCCAGAGGCTGGGACAGTGATAACTAATTCACTCTTAGAATCCATCAAACTTAGAGTCTTTGAAGGTATGTTGTGAAGATTAAATATCCTCTATGTATTGGGCTTACCCAGGTCCTTGAGACACAGTAAGCTCTTGATTCATTGTTGCAGGAACTAAGGAAGCGACTGTAAATTTTGAAACCAAATAATGGTAGAGCTTTCGAGTGACTTGAAATGGCAAATCCAATGCCCAGCACGGTTGCCTGACTCATGTAGTAAATAATCATTGAAAGGCTAAGTGAGCCTTTATTTGCCTTTCTATTTGACTATAATGAGGATATTGGGAAACATATTTTTAAGTTCTAGTCTAAGCACTTGACAAACTCAAACTTAACCCTCATAACAACCTTTGGGCAAGATGCCATTATCACAGACAATTCCACTTTACTAATTTGGTTCCAGCCTGGTAGTAGTCTGTTAATCTATGATTTGAAAGGAAATAGATGCACAGAAGCTGGTCGGTGCAGAGGTACGATTCTCTATCCCATTCTGCTAGAATCCTTTCTATTCTCCTATACCTGGAGAAAGGCAAAGGTTACCATGGACACAAAAAGCATTAGGCGTGTAAGGAAAAAATAATACTTCATAAACATTTTAAACACTATTGAACTTTATAAAAATTTCTGATGGTTGAAAATCATTATTAAGAAAGTGAATAGGGCCCTGGCTGGTAGCACAGTGGATAAGGTGCTGGCCTATGAACCCAAAGGTCGCAGGTTCGATTCCCCAGCCAGGGCACATAACCAGGTTGCAAACCAGGTCTCCAGTCAGGTCTGTGGCTGGAGGCAGGTGAAACACAACCATACATTGATGTCTCTCTTCCTTTCTGCCTCTCTCCCTTCCCCTCTTTCTATAAATAATGAAATACAATCTTAAAAAAAAAAAAAAAAGAAAGTGAATAGGCAATTCATGGACTGGCAAAAAATACTTGCAAACATATGACAAAGACCTTCTATTCAAAATATGTAAAGGATTTCTATAAATCAACAATAAAAGATAATACAACTTTTACAAAATGGGCAGCAGATTTAAACAGATGCTTCACAGAAGGCGATATATAAATGGCCAATAGGCACATGAAAAAGTGCTCAACTCATGAGTCATCGGGAAAATATAAATTCAAGCCCCATTGAGGGACCATTTCGCTCCTACTGAAATTGCTAAAAATCAAGAAGATTGAAAACACCGACTCATGGGAGAAAGGCAGGAGACAACTAGGACTGTCATTCGTTGCCGATGAGAGCAGCTGAAATGTCACAGCCACTTTGGGTAAGTGGCTGTCCTTATAAATTTAAACATACATCTTGTCTATGACTTAAAAATTATACTCCCAGGTATTTATCCCCAAGAAGTAAAAAGACAACAAATGTCCACAAATAGCTTCTACAAGACTGTTCAGAGCAGCCTGGTTCAGAAAAACCAGGCACTATCAGACCCCCTAATGTGCATTGACAGGAGAATTGATAAACAAATTGCATTCTCTTTAGACGTGCACTGCTACTTAACATACAAAGGAATGTACTAGCAATACATGCAATATCATAGATCTCAGGAACGCGATGTTGGTTGGAAGGAGACACAACAGAGCACATCACATCATCATGATCATAGTGAAGGGGTCCATTTACACAGTCCAAGGATGGCCGTAACTAATCTGAGAAAGTACTAGTCAGAAATGGCTTATCTCTAGGTAGGTAGAGGATGGGTGACTGACTGGAAAGGGCACAGGGGAAGTCTGGAGTGATGAAAACATGCATCTTGTTTGGTATGTACACAGGCATGTGTGTGTGTATGTGTACAATTGTTAAAACTCATCAAAATGACACCTCAAATGCAGATGTGCCTATGTGCCTAAACACACAAGCACACCACACACACGTATATAAGTGTGCTTCCTATTTTTGCAGAGAGACCCCCAACCTTCTCAACCTCTGGTGGGTGAGGGAGATTCAGTCTGAAACTCAGCTAAGTAAAAACAGGAGGATTCATTGTAAAACAAACCAGAATGCAGCAACCTCCCTGCACCACCCCCCTCAGGACAAAGTCATTGCTGTCTTGCTCTGCTGGGTGGATGGCTGGGTAGATTTGGGGGCAGACACCCCCCCAGGTCTGATGTGCAGGACTAGGAGGGCTGTCACCTCCCCTCCACACTCTGTTCAGGACCCCCTGTCATTGTGCTGCGGCATGTGCCCCTGTGTTGGTCTGAGCCCCTACACGGGGTGTGCTCCTTTCTGTCTACACCCTGAGTGATGCTGCATCTAACTCCAAGCCTCCCTCCCTCTTTCCATCACCTCACCACAGCTGATTTCTAGTTATTTTCCTGAGAAAGTGTCTTCCATGTCACCACACCTTGATCAGTAGAATATCCTTTTAACGTCTTCTGCATCTATTCTTCCCTGTTTCTCATTTTACTTTCATGAGTGTTTTTAAGACTGCTGATGCGGGTGCTTCTCGCATTTTAAAGCAGATGAGTCACCTATGGATCTTATTAAAATTCCAGTGCTGGTTCAGTCAATCTGGGGTGGGGCCTGAGATTCTGCATCTTTAAGATGCTCCCAGGAAGCACCCCAAGCAGCAGGGCGTGTGGGTCTGAGGGCCCCACTTTAGGGGGAAGGCCCTCTGTAGGATGCCAGTAGCGAGATGGGGGCTGTTATATTTCTCTCCCTTTATGTGCTGGGTAGAGAAGTGAATGCAGAGTGTGGTATCAGAGAAAGATGAGGAAGAAGAAAAGCAATTCTGATTCTCTTTCGCGCGCTCTCTTTCCCTCTCCATTGCAAACCCTGCCCTTCACGCTTCTTGACACATGTAACAGATGGCTGTTTTCCATGGAGCTGCACACACTCGCCCCCAGTGACAGCTGTCTCCTTCTAAAGATGTAATGGAGAAGGAGGGAGGCTGCCTCACTCATTATGTGCCTGGCCCACACTACAGATGGAAAAACTGAGGCACGAAGAGGCGAGCTGTGTGAACTATACACAAATAGAGCATAAAGGGCTACAGTTGGGATTGTGTGTGTGACTTTAGAAAAAGGTGTGTTGGCTGGGCTTTTCTTGGTGGCTCCTGCATTGGAGTAGGGACACCTCCTTCCAGAGGGTTCTTGGATGAACTCTCCGAGAAATCGGCATTCTAGGAGGACTCCGGATAGCACAGCAAGCCATCTCTCTCCCTTTCACATCTTCCAGTCTTGTATTGAGCCATAGTGTTTTCTTTCAACAGACGTGTCCTGAGCACTCACTACTCTAGGCTTTGCATCATTACTGAGCATATACCAAGAGGAATGAGCTGAGGCTGTACCTTGAAGTGGAGACAGATGCACACACAAAGGAACGATGACATAAAGGGACAGACCAGCTCCCCAGCAGCTGCCCCCGCCAGAGGTTTGGCCTCCTTTTTCAAGTGGCCTTGGCAGAGGTGGGCACGGAGGGTTTCATCCTGCCAGGGGCCTGGAGAGACTCTGGAGCAGTTTGATTTGAGCTCAGCCTTGAGGAGAGTGGGAGTTCACAGGGGAGAAGGCACCCTGGGCAGTGAGAAGAATGGCAGGTTTGTGGTGACAGGCACCTGCCATCTTGAGCAGTCTTGGTGGCAGGAATGTGGACCATGGGGACAGGGTCCTTCCCTTCCATTTGCAGGCTTCAGTCTGCACAGTGTCCCACTGGCATTGTGTCCCTTGATCTGAGCAGCCGGTGCCTCCAGCCCCAGCCAGAGCACTAATTACCTGTCAGCCGGAATGAGGGAACCTTAGGACGCACCTAGGAAGGGCTAGAAAGAATGTTAATCAAAGCCATTCTGAGAAAGTGATTAAAATTTCCACTGTGTTCTACAAGCCTTCTGCTTCTCCGCAATTTTCAGTGCAATTATCATCTCGTGCTCGGGGAGCCAGCAGCTCTCTAGAGAGCTTTCCTGAGCAGCAATGACATTTCAGAATCCCAGCCTGCACTCTCGGAGGCCTGAGACAGCCTGACAGCTCGCCTTGCCTCTGGGCAGCGCGACCCGGCTGCACTCGCTGCGCTGTGTTCTGTCCCCAAGGCTCCTGTCCCTGCCCCCCCCCACCCCCACCCCACCCCAGCCTCCTTCCCTCAAGCACCCACGCTCTTCGGCCTCCAATGCCCAGAGACACAGGAATGCAGAATTCTCAAGACCCTCCATGCTTAAATGTCACATTTCTCAAACATCCGTGTGTATTTCATGCCCCAAAAGGGCTTGTTGAAAGTACACGTGGTCTGTCCCTGATCCAAAGACTCAGATGCAGAGACCCTGAACATCTACTTTTAAAAGATAGATCTGCCCAGTGACTGGTATAAAGCAATGTTGGAGAAAAGTGGTGTGAGGGCTTTTGAAATCTCTGTACAAAGGGCATGGAAACTCCCTCCACTTCCTGGGTCTCCTTCACACACACCTGGGCTCAGTTTCAGATTTGAGACAAGAGGTCAAGTTGGGAGTCACAGATTAAACTTCATGAAGTCCCCCAGCCCGCACCATGACTCGAAGGTGGAGGAAAGTGGTCTTTGCTATGTCTCCCCATCCCACTTGCTGGGACATGGCCTTCTTGCCCCATCACTTCTGTGACATACTGTGCAGTGACGCAGGAGGCACTGAGGACCTGCGCCCCACCCCTAGGCAATGCTGGGCACTGGGCAGCCACAGGCAGATGGTCTGAGCCTTCCCATCAGACCCAAAACCCCCAGGGCTGTCCGTCCTCTGTTCTCCAACAGGCAGCCTCTCTGACCTCGCATCGCCTGCTTGGGCAGAGGCATCTCCACATGCCAATTCCAGCCTGACTAATGGTGCTTTGCTCTGAGAAACACCACCCAGATGAGAAACAGCTCCTAAAGGGGGGTCCTCATTCTGTCACCACCGCAGTTGGCAAGAGGCTCTTGCTAAGCAGGATTCAGCTTCTGGGAAGTGTTTTTGAAAAGCTGGTGGAAGCAAAGGTCCGTGTGACCCCAGCATGCAGGGCAGGCTTTCTGGGAATGGACGCCTCAGAGATACACAAACCAGATCTCTAGCAGTGCTGCCGTTTCCACTGCAGACTTTAAGCTGCATCCTCTTGTGTCTGAGGCAGGGAGGGGAAGGACTAGAGAAACAGGCCTTTTCCCTGAAATAATTGAGTAGATTGAAGGTGCTGTCTAAAAAGATGTCTCCCAAAGCTTCTCCCTGCCCATTTCCACCTGAGGCTGAGCAGAGCACTGCCTAATTACCTACATCATTTCCCTGGCTTCGGAGTGGGGTCCAGGTGTCCTCTCTGTCCCCTGGAAGCTGAGCCATCTGTCAGGCACCTGGCTCCTTCTCTCACCTGCACAGCTCCATTAGCTTGGGCGCCCACAATTCTGCTACATTTGTTTTCCCTCTGACAGATTTTTCAGCTGAGGGGAGGGAGGGGATTCCCCTGCCCAGAACCCGTGCCAGCCTCCCCACAGTTCCCTCCTCCAAGCTGTTAGAAAAAGGGCTGTGCATGCAACAAAGGGAGAAGATACTGTTTTCTTAGCCAGAGAGTGGGGAAGTTCAGGGTTCAGGTGCTCCTTGGCAGCCACAATGCAGAGAACTAGCTGTAGCATTGGTTTGTCACAGTCAGCAGCAGACAAATTAGAAAGGGGAATTCACTGTGGATTTGACCAAGGGCAGGGGGAAAAAAAGTGCCCTTTGGAGACAAAAAATAAAGCAAGTGGAATAAAACGACCATCTTTAATCCTCTAGTAATTCACCCCTCCACTGCGTTTCACACCCCCGCCCCATCTGAGTTTTTCTGGGATTTAAGTAAAGTCTCAGGAGAGAAATGAGATAGAGCATAGAAATGAGAGCAGTGAGGGGACCAGGGGTGGAAAGGTATGTACTCATCTGGGGATCATCCAGCCAAATAAACCACTTAGAGAGCCACGCCCAGATGAATTCAGTCAATGCATCAATGACAGGCATAGTGCAAGTGCGACACAGCGAGAGCCCAAAACCTGGGCGTGGGCTCCACATCCAACCCATTGTCAGTCCCGCACACCTGACTCCCGGACGTCTGTCAAAGCCGCCCACTCCTCTCCATCCCCAGGGCTTGCCTGGAAGACTGTCACAGCCTCCTAAACCGGCTACCTGGCCCTTATAATCAAGTCGTCACCCAGCACCCACACAACCTTTCATTAAGTGCAAAGTGCACACCATCCCCCCAATAAAATTCTTCAAGAATGTATTTTTCTTCTCTTCTCCCCAGGCCCTGCTTTTACCTCCAAAGCCCAGGATCCTTCACAATCGGGTCCCTGCTTCTTTCTCCAGCCTAATTGCTCACGGCTTTTTGCCTCAAACCCTAAGCTCCAGCCACCTAAACTTCTCTTTTGCAAATTAGACCAGGTGCCCTTTCACTTTAGAGCCATGATGCAGACTGTTTTCTCTGCTTAGAACAATCTTTCCAGCTCTCCTGAGCTCCCTTAATTAGCTATTTCCTGCCAGAACTTCAGGTCTCAACAAAAATGTCCCTTTCTCTAGGAAATCCTTCCTGACCTTCGGGGCAGCTGGGCAGCCTCTCTCTGCTTCCATGTACTTCCCCACTCACTCTGTAAGCTGCAGGAGAGCTACTGGGGTCACCATGTAATCCTGGCTCTGGAGGAGGAAACACAATAAATTAAATGAAGATTTTTTAAAAAAACTAAACAAATGTCTGTGTCTCTGATTTTTCCTAATGAGACCTGGAGAGGCTATTACTATAATTTACTTCTGTCTCATAACCATAAGATTTTTTCTTCTTATTTCATGGAATTCAAGATGAACTAGCATTTCCCCTTCTCCTTCCCTCTTTTCCCCAAAACCTGCCTGTCAAGGGAATTCTCTCATTGCATTTTGGTAGAAATTTTCATTTGTGCCTTCTCTATATTAGTTGACCCCTTGAGCGATACCCAGACCAATTTAATCTCCCAGAATCAATGGATAATATCTCAGAACCACAGCATTGTTGTCTGCACCACTTATTTGGCAATCAATCAAGTGCTGCCTTGTGATAGCTCTTGTACTCTTGTCTTAAATTGCTCTTATTATTACTTAAAATTTCACAGCTTTATAGCATGTCTCCCAATGATACTGTAAGTCTCTTTAGGACTTCATTATTTTGGGATCCCCTCCCTGCGTCCCCACAAGAAATCAAGCAATATTTAACAAGGAAAAATGTCATTAAATAATGAATTAATAAAGAGTGTTAGGTACTTACTATAGATTACAGCTGTTTAGTTTTAGCAGTTGGCCTGAATTTAAAAATGACCAAGGCAAATAACTAAAACTTAAAAAAAAATAAAAATAAAAAAATAAAATAAAATAAAAAACTATGTAAAATTACCTGGCTTTATGACAGAGGGCAAGACTTATTTAGAATGAATTAAACCTGCCAAATAGAGCAAAGGCACACACAGGTAGTTCTGCTGTCTCTGTTAGCATCCATGAGACAAAGAGTCCCTCTGTAACTGGGAGGGGATGGTTTCTATCCAGAGATCTCTCCTAAAAGTCCCCAAACCTTCACTGGCCCTGTGAGGCTGCTAAGTGAGTCAGCTGAAATGCTGAGACTTTTGACTTAATTTTGCTTTGGCTCTCTCTGAAGCAATGAAAGAAACTCTTGGTTGGAGTTTGGAGACCTCGACTTTGTTTTTAAGATAAGCTATAATGTACTTTGTTTTGTTGGCCAAGACATTTAATGTCCCTGAGTCTCATCTTATATATTGTATTTATGGGGACTCTAATGCTTAGTCCATTGTCTTCTATGCATGTTGTGATGACCAACTTGAATTGGATATGATGAGTTTAAAGGAAAACACAAACATGAAATATTAATTTTATTATCTCAGACACATTGGGAAACTTTCTTGGATTTCTCCCTGCACCCAAAATCCTCAGTCTGACAATAGAGCAGTGATGGGGGGTGAGTATTTGGTAAAGCTTTGATACAACTTATCATTGTTAATCATTTCTTATTGAGAAGACCGGGTGCAGGAAAATGGAATCTTACCTAACAATGGTCTTTTCTCTAGATCTTTTCAACAGATAATCAAGTATTAACTGTTTCTATTTATAAAAGAACTCACTGAGCACCCATCAGTGCCAGTATTATACTAGGTATTGAGATAAGATGAACAAATCCTAATAGGACTCATTATGTGGTAAGAAAAATCCATAAGCAAGTCAGCCTGATTCCTTTGAATATAATCAAAGTCAGAACAGTATGGCGGCTGCAAGGTGCAAGGAAGAGAGAGCATGGATTTAGAGTCAGGCTGGAGGCTCACAATGTATATGTATTATAACAAGAGCCATTCTTGAGTTATGCACATACTATCTTAGGGCATAAAGGAGCCTGAACGCTAAGGCTGACTTTCCAAGTTGCTCTCAGACATCAATGCCAACCAAGCACACATCTGGGACATTTTAATATTGACCACACCATCTCCTTTCCAATGACAGTGGTGTGGAGTGCTGTCTCATCACTGCCCAACCCACCGCCACATCTCCAGGACCACTGGCACTTCAGAACAAGGACCTCAGGTTATAGGCTCTGTTTCAGCACCACGGACAGAGGCACATGGCACGAGCTTCTCCAGCTTCAAGAAGGTGACCATACCATGATCGCCAGTCAGTTTAAATTTATTATATCTCCCTGGATGGTGTGGCTCAGTGGGTTGAGCATCAGCCTGAGAACAAAAAGGTCACCGGTTCAATTCCCAGTCAGGGCCCATGCCTGGGTTGCCGGACAGGTCCAAGGTTGGGGGGGTGTGAGAGGCAACCCACTAATGTTTGTCTTGAACATTGATATGTCTCCCCCTTTCTTTCTTTATTCCTTCCCCTCTCTCTGAAAAATGAGTAAAATCTTTTTTCAAATAAAATGTATTGTATTGATGTTCTTTCCTCACTAAGCCGAATAATCAATCATAAGCACTGGATAATTTTCATGTTGTGTGGCATGACTGATCTGGACCCTAAGATGTAAGTGCCACATGCTTGGTGGTCAGTCTTGCTCATACAGGGCCTGGATGCCTAGCCCTATGCCTACTATTTAAACTCCTGCCTCAAAAATGGCTTGCCCATGCCATGCTTATTATTTTCTATTCTACTTCACAAGTCACATTGTCAGGGGTTAAACCAGATGAATCCTATCAGCACAGTCTAACTTCTTTTGTCCCTGAAGATTAGATACCTGGATTATATCTGGACTGACTAGGTCACAGTTAATCAGTAAGGTCAACAGAGCAGGTAGAAGAGGACAGGCCCAGTGAGCACTCCTCCATGGCCTTCTCTAGGACAGAGGCTGAGCCTTTTTACTCTGTCTGAAACAGCTGGTGATGGTAGTCATTTATTAAGTGAATAGTTGTAATATGTATCTCACCTTCAAGGAGCTCATAGTCTTACAAGGTAAACAGAGTCATAAGAAGGCAACTATAAAACCAGATGGAAAACAGAGAGTTATGCACAGGTGCTCTGGAGGACCCAGCATAAAAGTACCAGGCAAGGGGAGATTCAAATAAATGGAAAAGCAGTGAGTTTGGAATAGAGTAAAAGTCCCACCCATGTGACCTGGGGAAAGTTCATTAACTTCTGGTCTCCATTTTATTATATATAAGATTGTGGTTTACAGAAGGGTGGCCATTTCTGATCACTATATCTCCAGAGGAATCAGTGCTTCATTCCCTCCAAACAAGTACCATGGACAAGTTTTCTCTGGCTCTTGGCCTATTCCGGGCCTAGGTCACTGGGGTCTGACCAGACACAGGATAGTTTCTGGCTTGGCTTCCTCATCCTGTCCAGAGCTGTGACTCTGATCTCACGGGCCTGCTGCCTGGTGATATCTGGAGTCAGGAGATTTGCATTCTGGTTCTGGCTGTGCCAATGCTTTCTGTGTGCCCTTGGACAAAGCAGTCCCCACTCCATCTTTCTGGCTTGTCTCCCAGGATCACCTAGGTGATCACATAATGGCATGCACTGGGCCAGGCATTCTCAGACCATGTCTCATGTCTTTTTGCCTCCATGTCCTGCTGATGTCTACATACCTTGAAATGGAAGATTATCCAGCCCAAGCTTCACCTATAGGAATAAAAAACATTCTTCAAAGCTCATTGAATGAAACCTTGAACTTTCCTTAATGTGCCCTATGCCCCAAAACTCTCTGCTCTCCTCACATAGTGATTCTCAACCCTGGTGCCCAATAGAAGCTCATGAGATAATAAAACACCAGTACCTGGGCTTCACTCCAGACCACTGACACCTGCACTTCTGTCCAGGTGATTCTAATGCACAGCCAAGACTGAGGACATTGCCATCCTAGTATTGTTTCATTTCTCCTATAGTGTTTGACATCAAACCTAAGCTCCTTGTTGGCAGGGGCTGTTTACCCCTTTTTTCTAATTCTTGGATGATGCCTTACCCAGAGTACATGCTCAACAAGTAATTGTGGAATTGAATTGGGACACACTGTATTCCATATGGTGACTATTCCTTGAATGTTTCTCCCCCCATGCTACAAGGAAGGAAGAAGATGGGTGAATTCACCTAGTCCTGAATCCCTGCCCATATGCCATCAAAATTCCAAACTTATTTCTCATCAGCCCCAGTTTTGGCTTAGCAAAGCAAGGATTCTCCTAGAAAGCCAGGGCATCTTCTGCTCCAGGATCCAAGAAATATAATTGCATAAGGAATAACAAGCCTTGGGATAGACTGGGAGGAGGGGAGAAGAACCCATTCTTTCATCCCCCCCCCCAAAAAAAAAAAAAAAACCTCCTCGTCCTCTCCCTGTGCTGTATACCACATGGAGCCTAACACCTTCCCTGACTGTGGGAGGCGTGAAAGGAACTTGAACTTCTGCAGAGCTATTCTGGTGCTGCTTGGAGGAAACGTGAACTTGAGAACAAAGTAGGTGAGGATGAAACCCAACCCACATCCTGCCTCCACTCCCAAACCCAGATAGAACCAGGACAAGGGTCCTCCAACCACTTTCATCACGTGTGGGGGTATTTAAACAGTAGCAGCTATGACCTCATTTCTCTGACCTTAAAGCCAGATCTACCTCCAGAGACAAATGCAGAATTGTAGCAAAGAGCTAATTAAAGGCTAAAGAACCCTCAGGGAAATAAATACTTAATGTCTTTGTTGTGGTTTGGCTTCATTTATTTAAATTCTGTATAAGCTTATTTATCTGTACATCTTGTCACTTAATTATGGTGAGTTGGTACCTGATTGATAATTATCTTACCTCTTAATGTTTTTCCAGTTCCACACTGCCAGGAGTTGCTGTCATTTTTTTCCTACAGGTACATCATATATATGTGTTTTTTTCCTCTTTGCTGCAACACCCAGCACAATAATGGAGTTGTAAGACTATGTGATAATACTTTCCTATAGCTATCACAACAACATACCACAAACTAGGGGGCTTAGACCAACACAATTTTGTTGCCTCCGCTTTGGGGACCAGAAAGTCCAAATGCTAAGCACTGAGAAGCCAGGCCCCCGTAGGAAGCCAGGAAAGGATCTATTCCTGGTCTCCATCCTTAATTTCTGTAGCTTCAGATGTTCTTGGTTGAAAGTGCTCCACCTGTCCATCTCTACTGGGGGTCCTCCCTTCATCTTCACATCATCTTTCCTCCATTCCTCTCTTACCCTGTGTCCAAATTTCCCCCCTTTTATAAGAACATCAGTCCTATTGGATTAAGGCTCAGTCTCCTTTTAACTTGGTTACCTCTACAAAGGCCCTATTTCCAACTAAGGCCATCTTCTGAGGTCCTGGGGGGTCAGGACTCTAGCATATCCTCCGTGGGGGTGGGACCCAATTCAACCCATAACATATGTCAGTTCTTCAATTCTTTTGTATTAGTATGCAAATGACCAAAATACTTTAAGTAGTTGGCTGACTAATGAAGTTCAAAGTTCTTTTTCTTCTATGCATTTGTGTCATTGTCCATAAACATGCAATTGCTGCTTTTGGGGACCAACCATAATAGTGATGCATATCCAGGTCCCAGGGTGGGTCAGAAACCATCTGTCCTAACAACCTATCTATGGATTAAGTCTCCCCCATAACATCCAAGACCCATGGCCACCCACCTTTGCTCACACTGCCCCATGCCAGGTGACTTCTTGGGAGGTCTATTCCTCCTGGGATCAGTTCTGTGAAAAAGTTGTTTCTTATACTGAACCAAAAGATCCAAATCTCCCAAATTCAGCTCCGAAGAGTCAGATGCTTAGTTCTGCCCTACACAGGAAGCCTTCAGATATTTCAGGGGGGTAAAGGTGCTCATGTGTCCCATCTGTTCTTTATCCCAGACCAAAGCAGCCTCAGTTTCCTCTACCAGATAGCACATAAGATGGGAGACAGAATCTACATAGACTGAGCAGAGTAAGAACAGTTCAATCATGTCATGAATGTGGTATGAAAATCCATGAACTCTCACAGCAGGCAACTTTTTAGCTCCAGCTTCTCTTTTACACAGTCACATTCACTTCTTGTTTCAGGGTATGTCCAATTCATTACTATGTGGAGAGCCTGGTTGTTGTAGCAGTGAGTTGGGCACCAGGCAAAACAAGAATCCACCCCTTTCAGATCTCAGGCTATGTCCAAAATACCTAAGTCAGAAATGTAGGTGGATTGCTGTTAGGTTGATGCCAAGCTACATAATTCAGGTCCAAAGTGATTTTTATCTTTCAAATGAATTATGTGCATTGGCCACATTGAATAAATAGTGTTAACCTGTGGAAACTCAAGATGCATGTCTACTTGGTGGTGATATCAGCATTTCTGGGCATTTACTCCTTCTCTGCTCGTGTTCTGTTCGTATCCTTATCTCCAGGAGCTGGTATTGTGTATAACTTGCAAGTCCTTGGGATACAGAAATGAGAGAGAAATGATTTATTATCATCATTCTTTGAGTTTTTAAAATATCATGGACACTGTATTCAACCCTTCCTAAGTGAAAAGTCTTTTAATCCTCATAATTCTGTGACATAGGTACTGTTATTATCCTTACTAAAACTATGAGGAATTGACACTTAATGAGGTTAAACAAATGGCCTTATTTGATTAAATTATGGTACATCAGCGCCTGAGCACCAGTTAAAAGATAGTACCAGTTATGTATTGACATAAAAAAATATGCAAGATGCAATGAGAAAGAAAATGTTGGATTATAATAAGATAGAATTATTTGAGAAAAAAATATTTTTATATTAGAAGATTCCTTAAACAAATAATAAAAGACTATATAAAAGGCTTCAACAGTGGTTACCCTAGGGAGATGGAAATTTTAAGTAATAACTTTTTATTCTTCATGTTAAATATTTCCGTAATTTAAAAAATTTTAATGGGTGTTACTTTTGTAGTTAGAAAAAAAAATTGGTTTAAATAAGTCATCCTCACAGCTACTGAGAGAGTTAGAGAAACTTAGTTCTGTCTCTAAAACCTGAATTTAGTTATTTATGTGTTTGTTTAGATCCTCATCCAGGGATATGTAGGATATGTTTATTGATGGGGGGTGGGGTATATATGGAGGGGCGGGGGAGAACACGGTACATCAATGTGAGACAAACGTGAATTGTTTGCCTTCAGTACACATCCCAACTAGGGATGGAACCTACAACTTTCTGGTGTATGGATGACAATGTGCCAACCAACTGAGCCACCCAGCCAGGGCAAACCTGAATTCTTAAATTATAATGCTGAATTGACCAACACCATTAATGCCCCATTTTCCTGGGCTGAGCCTACTTTCTCCTAGAAAGGACAAGAAGTCATGGATTAATTTCTCTCCACTTCAGTCAATTTGGGACAAGCAGAATGAGCAGGTGTCGGGCCCAGC
This sequence comes from Noctilio leporinus, assembly GCA_004026585.1. Classification (NCBI taxonomy): domain Eukaryota; kingdom Metazoa; phylum Chordata; class Mammalia; order Chiroptera; family Noctilionidae; genus Noctilio; species Noctilio leporinus. Next base: position 35,584 of record PVIW01001239.1, read on the forward strand.
CAGTGCTGAAGTCGGCAGGAAACACGGCCTGTTATCTGAGCTCAGGGGATGGTCACTGGGGTCTTCACATCCTTCCCTCTCCTCCCAGTTGTGGTAGAGAACCTGGAAAATGAAATTTATGAAAGCAGGTCAGGATACTTTGGGTCATTTATCATAATAAATCAGCCTCAAGGAAGAGCTCTTCCCCAACTGAAGAGAAAATACAAATGCTACTGAAGAGTCATAGGTCAAACTTTCCATCTTCACTATGTCTCCCCCAGGGCCCTGTGTGGTAAAAATAAGTAACACTAGTTGCCCTTGACCGGGGGTAGGGGGTCCTCCCTTCTGCAGATCAATGCAGGACCCTCTACAGGGAGGTGGCTCTTCCAGGGTCCTCTTAACAGAGGCCTGAATGTCTTCAGCAGCTGGACCTTCTCAGGCCTCACCGACCCAAGTTCGGCCCATGGGCCAGGCACATCCTCATCTCCCAGGACAGGGTTGAAGCAGACTGTCCATTTCTGTCAATCTTTGATTGGCACACAGCCACAGCCACAGCCATTTGCTTGGTAGTGGCTGGGGCTGCTTCAGCGTTAGCTACCACAGCAAAGTCACATAGTTATACCAGAGACCACACGGGCAACGAAGCTGAAAATGTTTGCTCTTTGGTCCTTTAGGGAAAACAATTGCTTCCCTCTGGCTGAGGTGCTCATGAGACGTGCAGGACCTCAGCCCCCACTCCGGGTCCCTGGAGGTTCCCAGGCACCTTGAAGCTTGGAAAAAGCTATGGTGCTGCCCTTGGGGTCCCTGAGCCACTACTCTGATTCCATGTCACCCTTCAGAGGGATTGAGCTGGAAAAGGATGTTCTGAAAGTTTAAGGGCCTAAAGGTACTCTGGAGCCAGAGAGGAGGGAAACGTTCATTGGTTAAGAACTGCAGGAGGGGAGTGAGCGAACGCTGCAGAATTGGGCCAACCTTTAGGAACAATGAAGAGCTTCAGAAACAGAGTCTTTCTCTGAGGCAGGTTTTCTTCCCCCAAAAGAATCACCTTCAAATTAAAAACAAACAAAACGGAAGCTGGGGGTGGGGGTGGGGTCTGTTAAGAGAGGAGTTCCTCAGATGCTCAGACTCTGGCCTGCTTCCTGGAGAGAGAGAGAGAGAGAGAGAGAGAGAGAGAGAGATGGAGAGAGAGAGAGAGAGAACTTAGGACATGAGCAATCCTATCCTGACCGCAGGGTGCTCTCCTGATTTATGCCCCGGGAGCTCCATGCAGCCCCACAGGAGGGAAGAATTTGAGAATCTGGCTATGGCCCCAGCCTGTGAAGCTAGCCTTGATTTCAGAACTACTGACCCTTTTTCTGCAGGAATGTGGCCTCCTGTGGGAGCAACCTTCGGGCTTACCGCCGCTCCAGCCACAGCCTCCCCCATCACTCCCTTCTCCTGAGCCCAGTGTCTCTCAGTGTTTCTGATCCTTCCTGTGCCTCTGAGCTTGGTCAGACCAGTCCTGACCCCAGAAAATCCAGGGACCAATGGCCTAGCCCTGCCCCTCCCCACCCCAGCACTCGTGCCCGGCAGCAATACTCCCAAAAGAGAACAAGGGGAAAAAGGAGAGTGGGTGCGGGATAAGGAGGAGCACAGTTCAGCCCCAGGGGAGTTGACAGACCAGAGCTGTGCTAACTTCTGGTCTGGTGTCTGGGCTGTATCAGCCTTGGGAGGATGATTGAGGGACAGAGGGTCAAGCTCTTGGGAATCATCACTCTCCACTTAAAAGCCCTCAGATGTGTCTTGTCAAGACCCATAGAACTATTTTGAGGCTCTCTCTCCATTTCCTTCCAAAGGGAGGCTGCCTGAGGCACGGAAGTAGGTACAGCCTGAGAGGCTGGAAAGATGCTGCAAAGGGTCCCACTGGAGGGGTGACACTGCCACTGAGTGAAATGCTTGGGAAGAACAGTTCAGGGTGAGGAAGGGGAGAGAAGCCTAACTAACCAACTTTCCCCACCCCTGCCTCTCCCTGCAACCTATGCAAGTGCTTCCAAGACCCTGGGTAGATGAAGCAACCGTAGTTCTTACTCTACATTGAGCAGGAAAGAAGAGAAAAGAGGAAGGAAGTAGCTAGAGGATGACCAGAGGAAGAGTTGGAAGCACTTTGTGAAGTTACACCTTGCTAAGGACCCAGGCTCTGAAGTTAGATGTAGGTCCAAATCCTGGCTGTGCCCCCTATGAACTATGTGATGTAAGCTTCCCGTCTGCACCTGTGAAGTGGATTATCCACCTGGTAGACTCTTGAGGGTTAGCTGAAATCATATACTTAAAGTAACACATGCCAGCAATGAGTATCTGTTATTATTATTTGAGGCATTAATCCTGCTCTGGGCTGAGTGCAGTACATGACATATACAGGCAGAATATCTAGGAAGAAGGCTCCCGGGTGAAAGGACACCAGTAGGTTTGCTGGGGGAGGCGGTGCTCAGACCCGTCACAGTGAGAAGAATCAGAGGGCTCTGGGGCTTTGCTCTTTCCCCTTCCCCATCAGAATGTGCTCTGATGACAGTTCTTTACCTCCAAGTCAAAATGGAAGCTAGTTATTACCACCACCACCCCTCCAAGTCTCTTGTATGAGAACCACTTGTGGTTTTTGTTTTGTGTTTTGGTGGAAGTAAAGGGTTGGCCAATAATTAAAGAAAAGTAAGGTAGGGGAATAATAAGTAGGGAAAGCATTTTAAGGCAGAAAGAATTCACCCACTGAAGTATACCCAACAAGCAGTAAGGTGTGTATGATCAAAGGAAGGTAGACCAGATGCCTTAAATCAGGGGTGGCACTTTATGCCTCACTAGAAGTTATAGGTTTAAAAAGAGAGGGTGGGGAGGAGAGGGAGACTTGTGAAATGATCCTGGAGGAAGGCTGGGGGATATAGGTAGTCTCCCTTTCCATTCCTACTCATCACTTTTCCTCTTTTAACCTAGTATATTTATCCCTTCTGTCATTGTGTTTCTTATCCAATATTCCAACCAGTGGCTTTGAAATTACCTTGTAACTATTTTTCAGATCTCATTAGGCAGTGAAGCACTCTCTCTGCCTAGTGGGTGAGCATTGGGCTGACATTTCTCAGTGCCTTCGGTGACCTCCTTCAGCGAATGCAGACCTGACCTCTGCAATCTCGGGCCCCAGGGCAGCCCTGAGCAAGGCAGAAGGAAAGAAGCCTGCTACATCCCTTTTAGGGTTCCCTACCTAATTAATGAACACCATGGGTAGGCTAGAGAAGAGAAGTAGGGGATTGAAAGAAAAGTAGCCAAAAAAAAAAAAAAAAAAAGTATACGCTTTATATTTCCCACATTTTGAAAAATTAACTTTGCTTTCTTGTCTGAATTAGTTTCCTAGGGCTACAATAACAACATACCACAAACTGGATGGCTTAATATAACAGAAATGTATCTTCTCCCAGCCTTGGGGGCTACATGTCGGTAATACACGCTGCCAGCACCACCCTGTTTCCTCTGAAGGCTCCAGGGAGGAATCATTCCTTGCTTCTTCCTGGCTTCCAGGGGCTTCCGGCAGTCCTTGGTTTTCTTTGGCTTATAGATGCATTGCTCCAAATTTCCAATTCTGTCATCACACGGCCTTCTTTCCTGTGTGTATCTCTGTGTGTCCTTTCTGCTTCTTATAAAATCACCAGTCATTAGATTTAGGACCCACCCTAATGTCGTATGACTTCATTTTAACTGGTTGCATCAGCAGAGACCCTATTTCCAAACAAGGGACTATCCTGAGGGCCTGGTAGACATATGGTTGGGAGCCTGCACTACAACCCACTAAAATATCATCTGCAGGGGTCCTGTCCTCTCTGTAGCCCCTCTCCGGCAGGGGTGCAACTGCGGCCACAAGTGAGTACCAACCGTTCACCTTCCTTCTCCAACCACTCGGTGGTGAAAACTTCCTCCCCATCCTGGCAGAGCCTATTTTATGACACTTATTGCAGATCATACCTTTTAAGAGAAGTTCCCTTAAAAGCAGACCTGGAAACAAAGATTTCACTCAGGTGGTTTATTGGGAAGGTGAACCCAGGAAGCACCTGCATGGGCGGGGAAATGGGGAAGAACGGGGAATCAACAGAAGGTTTCCTATTGATCAGGAAACTGTTTCCAACTTGGGTTCACTTCCTCAAAGAACAGCTGGGCGACTTTGTAGAACACCCTCTGAGTTGTTCCACTTGAGGGGTGAGGCACGTGAGGGATCTATGCCAGACTGTCATCTGTTATTAGCTGGGGACTGCTCCCAGGGGTACTGGCTCGCCTCCCTTCAAGCCTGCAGCGTTCAGAGGCTGAGCTCATGACAGAGAAGGCCCGGAGGCAGAGGGCATCTCTCAAGCACTTCTGGTATTGAGCCAGCAGCTTATTCGGGAAGCAGGGCTGTCAAGAAGATTCGGACACAGGTAGTGACAGTGTTAGCCACAATAGAGAGACATGTTCTTACCTTAGATGCTCAATCAACAATGTTTGCTGGCTTGAAATGGCATAGGTCACATGAATAATGAGCAAAGAACAATTATTCAGTCATTGAATAAAAGTTCTTAAGTATCTATCACATTCCACGTGTAGCACTAGACCTTGAAGATGCTAACCCTATGCAATTTTGAGCTTGGAAAAGAATTGTTACTTTTAACCACCAATCGACCAATCCCAGCCTTTATCTGTTACAATCAGCCAATGACCCTGAGGTCTCCAGAGTAGTGGCCTTGGCTGAACCAGTAAGAACAAGCTCTGTGTGTCTTGGTGAAATTCTTGGTAGAACCTGGGAATGAGACTAACCTGCCTGCTCCCTCATTAAACTTCTATTATGCTTTCCACTTCTTGGAATCACAGAACAGAAATGTCTCCTATGGGTCACGTAAAACAGCTGTGACATGTCCCACACATTTGTTGGCCTCTGTCTGGATTCCCACCAGTTTAGGAAGTTAACGTGGTGAATCTGAACTTCACTACTGAGGAGGCGCAAGAGAAAATGCTGGTACTCTTGACACTGAGATCTTATTCATCCATATTCCTTACACCCCAAAACATCCAAGATTAATGGGACTTAAGGCTCTTTTTTTTTTAAACCTCACCTAAGGACATTTTTCCATTGTTTTGAGGGAGTCAGAGATAGAGATAGGAAGAGAGAGGTGGGGGAAGACTGAGGAAGGAGGGAGAGAGAGAGAGAGAAACACATCATCAGTTGCCTCCCTCACCCCAACCAGAGATTGAACCTTTAACCTAGGCATGTGCTTTGACCAGAAATCGAACCCACAACCTTTCGGTGTACAGGACAATGCTCCAACCAACTGAGCCACGCTGGCCAGGGCCTTTTCTGACAAGATGTCCCATTATAGAAACTTTCTGCCTTACCTCACTCCCTGTTCTGGAACAAATGACTCTCTCGTGGTCTCACTCATACAGTGTCTATCTGTCTGCTGTCATTCTGGGCTGAGCCAAACCCACAGTTTAGACAATTCCAGAAATGCCCCCTTCCAATAGCAGAGCAGTCTAGTGAGCAACAGTCCCCAAGGGCAGGCTTATCAGGGACCAGAACAGACTGTGGCTGCATGAGTGGGGTCTGCTGGTCTCCCTCAGTCCCTGGATGCATGCTTTTAATATTCATCACCTTCTCCCTCTCTTGATGGGAATTAAAGGAGCAACTTGCATGTCAAACAAGAAGGAAATAACAGGTTCCTGCTGCTTGTTCAAGCTCCAGCTAACAGAGTACGATAAGAGCTATGATTCATCCTGGTCCCCTCCTGGTCAGGGGTGGGGAGTGAGGGGGCATGACCATAACACTTGGATCTGCGCTAAGCTCAGGGGAGTTATGGGTGCAGATGTCTTCTTCTTCCTAAAGTGTTACTGTCTGGCAGAGCTCCAGAGACTAGGCTTGTCTCTCCCATTTTCCTGAGGTAAAATCTTAGAGAATTGACTTCACTTTTCTGGATTTCATTTTGTTTCTCCACCCAGCAATTAAAAAAAAAAAAAAAAAGACTAACAGCCTCCTAAGTGGATTGTGAGGGTAAATAAATGAATAAGCAAAAAGGAAAAGGGACTCATGGACAACAATATAGTGGTTGCTGGGGGGAGGGAGGGCCTAAGGGGACTAAATGATCATGGAATAAAATACAATAAAGATTAAATGAAAAATAAATAAAATAAAATAATGTAGAAAGCTAGAAATAAATCTGGTAGGCAAAAGTGAAAAATAAAAATAAAATCACGTTATTCACTTTTAAAGAAAAGAAGGCTTGAGGATATAAGATAGAACATGAGCCCTGGCTGGTGGCACAGTGGATAAGGTGCCGGCCTGTGAACCCAAAGGTCACTGGTTCAATTCCCAGCCAGGGCAACATAACCAGGTTGCAAGCCAGGTCTCCAGTCAGATCTGTAGCTGGAGGCAGGTGAAAGGCAATCATACATTGATGTTTCTCTCCCTCTCTGCCTCTCCTCTTCCTCTCTCTCTGAAAAATAATAAATAAAATCTTTTTAAAAACGTTTTTTAAAAAAGATACAACATGGTGGTTACAGTTAATAATGCTACATTATGTTATTTGAAAATTGCTAAGAGACTATATCTTAAAAGTTCTCATCATAAGAAAAAATTCTATAAGGATATATGATAACCATTGTTAACTACTCTTATTGTGGTGATTATTTCACAATTTATTGATATATAATAATATATCAATAATAATAAATTATTATTTGCATCTACCTGAAACTAATATACGTTGTATGTCAATGATACCTTAATTAAAAAGAAAAACAAACAAACAAAAAAACAGCTTGCAAAGGATATATATGATCACAGTAAAGAGAAGAACTGTTGATTTAAAAAAGAGAATAAATATGAAAGCATTTTGGAAGAATTATCCTTCATATTCTCCCCCTTCCCATCAGCATTTAAACCTGCTTCAACAACCTCCACTTAAACATTAAAACCAATAAAGTCTTCCTATAACCTTATAGGTCCTACTTTAGCTGCCGCCTATTTCTTTCCTCCCCTTTGGAGCCCAAACTGATGAAATGCCTATATTTATCTTCATTTCCTCACCTCCCACTTTCACCTCCTCAGCACACAACAATCTGGCTTCCCCAGAAACTGTTGTCACACGACCACCAATGACCTTGTTGCTAAATCCAATTGATACATTTTGATTGGATAAAAAGTTTGAATACATTTCAGTTATTGCCCAGTTTGACTTTTTTTCTCCCCTTCTAGCTGGTGCTTCCTTTTCCATGCACTGAATTCTCTTTCCTGAACATCCAAATATTTCACTCTCTCTAGGGTTTTCTCCTATGTCTCTGGATAATCCTTCTTTCTTAGACAACGTCTTCAGTCCCACATTAAATGTCAGCGTGTCCCAAGCCCTCTTCTTGTCACTGCTTTTCCTGGGAATAACTCCTCTATTGCCAGTCTATCGCTCCAGCTCAACTTTTTCTCCAGGGGGTGCCCACCCATGTACCAGCTGCTTACTGGATGCCCCAAGAGTCCCTCAGATGTAGCAGCATTTTCTTTCAGGGGGAAGAAGAAACTAGAGGAAAACACAAATCCCCTGAGAGAGACTAGAATGTCAAGGGAATCAAACTTCATTTGAGACTCCAGGAAACTGTTGGGCTTGGTCGGGGAAAGGATCCACTCAAAATCTTGGCTTTACTTTTCCTCCTGTGAGTGGTTTTAGAGTGTGTAGGATGGGAAGGCTTGCTAGGATTTTGTAGAAGGGAGACCAGTGCTAAATAATGTGGTGGCATTTTGGTCTGGCTCTTCTCAGAGTTTTCCTACAACACCCTTCCCCTTCATTCCCTATTTTCAGATGGGCAAATTCCTACTCCTCGTTTAGTATCCCTCTTAGACCAGAAAGCTTGGGTTCTAATCTAAGCTTCATTTGTTTATGTGCCTGATCCCTGTGTCAGACTTTCTGTCCCTCTTTGAACTCCCTGTACCCAGGGTAGTGCCTGGCACCAAGGGGCTTCTCCATAAACACCCAATGAACGAGGAACTAGGAAGCAAAGTCATTGACTCTGGAGCTAAGCTATCTGGATTTGAATCTGGTTCTACCATGTACTGACTGGGAACAAGATTCTTCATCTCTCTGTGCTCAAATTCTTCATCTATGAGATGGAGTAATAATAGTGCTATCTCCTAGAGTAGCAGTGAGGATGAAGTGAACTGTTGTGTATATAATGTTTAAAACAGAGATTGGCACAAAGGGTCCTCAATGAAAGATAGCTATTATTACTATTAGGACTTTCACAGGCTCCTCAGATGAATTATTAGCTGTTTTTTAGTTTTTTTTTAAACAAGCTGCAGGTTAAACATAATGAGTCGGTTAATAATTCCTCTACAATGCCATGGTTTGTGAGGGATTTGCGATTAGGTGAATTAATGATCACACAAACAAATTATAATTCAGGGTTTCCAATAGCAATTTGGCCCAGACAAATGAGCCCTACAGAACCAAATTGGCTCATTTATCTCTGCTCCTAGAGGGCCCTGTGGTAAAGGAGAATCATTCACCCAGAAGTGTCATCAACAAGGGAATTTGTTTTCAAACAAGAGTGATGGGGCGGTTTCTCAACCTCAGCTTCAGGTGGTGTGTCTTTATGTGGCCTTGGGCTGAAGAAAAGGAGGTTTTAGAGGGGAAATGTAGGAAGTGGCAGGCAGCACACACTGCAGAGTGTGAGGAAAGCCAGTGCCTGTTGGGACCGAGGGGTACACCATGAGATCTAGCTCATAACCAACAGAGCAGCCTTCATTTCAGGGAGGTTAGAGCCAAGGGTAAGAGTAAGAACCTGACTCGTGCCCTGGGCCAGGCTGCTGGCTATGTACACATGTTCAAGCACATTCGTCTGCAGGTCAGCAACCCAGACTTGACCTTCTCTCTGTCTTCTGTTGAAATATAGTAGTTACCCTGTCTGGAGTGCTCTGGACAAGCCAGACATTATGCTAAGCACTGAACATAGATGGCCTCAGTTTCTCCTCACAAAAACCCTTTGAGGTAGGAAAAACCCATCTTACAGATGGATCAACTGAGGCACAGTGACTTCTGGACACACAACAAATCAGGCTTTAAACTCAGAGAGCATGACCCTATGGCATGTGTGCTTGCATTTGACACTTGCTGCTTTGTACGGGTAGCCTATACAAGCTGCAACCACATAGAAATGTCATTGTTTGATAGATGGGTGAATAAATGCATAAAAGACTGACTGAATGAATGAGGCAGCTGTAGGATGGAGCCTGGAATTCATCCCTAGACCCTTCCCTTGATGGGCTCTGATCGCCTGTCTAGATACCAATAGTGGGATGCATCTCTGCCTTTTCTAGGCCTTAGTTTGGATAATTGACTCACTGTTGACCAGCAGCTTGATACAAAAGCTAATGCAAATGCAAAAATGAGTTCACTCATTATTGGTCAACAATGTTTAGGCTGGAAACCAGGAGTTTTTTCATGACCAGTTAACAATGCATTGAAGCAATACTTTGGCTTAGAGTGTCCTTGGACTATGGACCTGCCTGGCACAGGGATGGCAACTCCTAGAAAGTCAGATAATGGCTGTTGGAGTTTTACAGCAAAACCAGTTTTGACTGCTAATCCGTCTAGCAGTCATGCAGCCTTCCGAGGGGCCAGCTCCTGGGTCTCTCCTCCCATGTCTCCAGAACCCTTAGCTTGCTCTGAGAGGCTACATGTCCCCTTTGCTCACTGGGAACAAGAACAATGACTTTCAAATTATTTCAAGCTAATCTTCAAAGGCATAATCGTCCACAGAATCTGAGAGGACCAAACAGAAAGTAGGCCATTAGCACCCAGTAGACCTGGCTCAAACCAGCTGCCCTGACAGATTACCTGACAATAGGCAAAAGCTATAGGATTGCTGATGAAAAATAAGGCCTTGGCCCAGTTCCCCGGCCTTCTGCCCTATCAGTCACTCTGCTGAGGATGAATGACCCGAGGAAGGGTCACTAGCCCACAGTGAGTAGCACCTGGTCTGTCTGCCGCATTGGGGAAGGGTGGACAAGCCCCTCTATTGCCCTGGAAATTCACTGGCTGAAGAATCGAATCTTTGTCCCAGCTGCATCTTCTGGGGCTGCACAGGTCTGCTCTTGATCAGGTTCCAGCAGCTAGCACCATCTCATTCCACACCGCTGGAAATGATATGGGGAAAAGAAACAGGAGAATTTGCCATGTTAATATTCTCTGCATCCTGCAGGGTGTGAGATGCATACTAAACACTGTCAAAAGCTCGTTCACCCATGATTAGGAGGTGAAAGTGGACTCCGAGAGGTGAAAATGAACTGGTCTAAATAAGAGAGAGAGCCTCTCAGCTAATAGTCACTGAAAGTCTGCGCTCCATCTTGATTTCCAGAGCTGGCTAGGCGAAGAAGCTGGCCCTCCCAGCCATGTTCTGCAAGTGACTGAGCCCCAAGCTTCAGGCTGTGTCATGGTCAACAGCCCAGTGACAGAGGAAAGAGGACCTTTCAGGCTTATTGACAACTTCATGATTCCACTACTGGGAATATACCCTAAGAATCCTGACACTCTAATTCAAAAGACCTTATGCATCCCTATGTTCGTAGCAGCGATATTTACAATAGCCAAGTACTAGAAACAACCCTAAGTGCCCATTATTACATAAGGGGGTCAAAAAATTGTGGTACATTTACACAACGGAATACTGCACAGCGGAAAGAAAGAAGGAACTACTTACTACCCTTTGCAACAACATGGGTGGAACTGGAGAGAATTATGCTTAGTGAAATAAGCCAGTCAGTGAAAGACAAATACCATATGATCTCACTTATAAGAGGACTATAATGAACAAGCAAAATAAACACAGAGACATGGAAATATGGAACAGGCTAAAGGCAGCCAGCAGGGAGGGGATAAGGAGGATGATGGTGGAAAGAAGGGTAGGGACCAGTCAAAGAACATGTGTGAATGACCCATAGACATGGACAACGGTGTGGGGATTGACTGTGGGAGCAGGGGGTGGGTTGGCTGGAGGAGGACCAAGAGGGAAAAATTGGGACAACTATAACAGAGTAACAATTTTTTCAATCCTACATTTAAAAAAAACTTGTAAAGGAATTGAATTATTTTCATGAATAACGATCAGTGAAGAAAAAATAATACATGCTTATGTTAAAAAAGAATAAAGTCACTATTATCCAAATTTTCACTATCCAGATTATCCATTTTAATGCTTACACTATAAGAAATCTGTTTATGTGTATAATTATTAATAAATGAGATCATACTATTAAAAAAGAAAAGCTCAGTAGTATGAAGGTGGGTTAGTTATTAAATGCTATTATGAATCAGTGTGTTAAGACCTTCACAAATGTTATTTAATTTTAAAGTTATAGTAATTACAGAGACAATTCTTGCTCATTATTTTTGAAGTAATATATAGAAGCAAAATGAAAAAAATAAACCCACTGTAATCCCATCTCCCAAAGATAATCACCATTAACATTTCAGTACATATCCCTAATCATAGCCCAATAAGGTGTAAATATTATTCTGCATTTTGTAGTTGGAGACATTTAGGCCTAGAGAGTTCAAGGCTCCAGACAAAAGCCATCACACTATAAGTCGGGATTTGAACTCTGGTTATTTTATATAATGAATGCTTATGCACTGTTCTGAGAGATGGAATTACAGGTTCTTCAGGAATGAGGCAGACAAAGTCTTTGTTGCTATGCAGCTTCGGTCAAGGGAGAGCCAATCAACGCACAAACAAGTGATTGCCAAAGGTGACCAGTGCCACAAAAAAATAAATAAAAATAAAAATAAACCACTTTCACATTAAGCAACTGTCATGAGGAAAATAGTAACTTAGAATGGGTCAGAGAAGGATTCTTTGAGCAAATACATTTTAATGTTTAAACAAGTACTTAGTGTTTACTGTATACCAATTAGTGTTTTCACTTAAAAATATTGACGCACTTTAACCTCAAAAAAACCCAACACGTAATTATTATTAGCATAACGATGGCAGATGAGGAAACTGGGGCACAGAGAGACTGAGTAGCTTTTCCAAGGTCACACAGCTAGGGAATGACAAAGCCCAAGATTTAGATCCAAAGTCATGTTGTGAGCATCACCCTCTAAGCCTCTGTCTGAACTAAGATCTGAGGAACCCATGCAAAGTGTCACCCATGGGAATCCGGAGAGAACACTCAACAGGAAGGCACAGCAGGGACAAAACACCGAAATGGGAATGGGCTCAGCATGTTTGAGTTTCAGAAAGACTAACATCACCAGATCAGGCTAGATTACACCCGGCCTCAGAGATTCGAGGAGGCCTTTGGACCTTATCTTAAGATTAATAGGGAGAAATTGGAGGTTTTCAGCAGAAAAGTAACTCGATCAAGTTTGCATTTTAAAGAGATTTCTTTGCTTATTGAATAGAAATGAGAATTTAGGGGGCAAGTCGATGGGGACCCATGGACCAGGTAGTGGTCCAAACTAAAGAGGAAGGCGGCTTGCACTAGAATAGAAGCCAAGGAGATGGAGAAAAATGGAAGTGGCTGATCCAAAGTTATGCTTTTTCCATTTAAAGCTCACTGCCTTAGAGAAAAGCTTTCTGGTAAAGAACTCTTTGCTACTAAGCAATGGAAGAGCCCCTTGTGGAGTCCCGTGGGAGGCCTTCAAAGGACGGAAGCTGGTCCTTTACAATCAGGAGCTGGAAGCAACAGCGAGTATATCACGAAGGCACGGAAAATAATCACACCCTTCACTAAATGAGGAGCTACTGACTTCCAGGCTCTATCCTAAATCATTTCCACGTGCAACTCCTCAAATCCTCACACCAATCCCTGAAGAAGGTGTTTCACTGACCTCATTTTACAGACTGGTGAAGTCAAACCAAACAAGGCCACGAGGTGGGCCAGTGGCAGACCTGAGCCTTCAGCCGGGCGCGCTGACCCTGCTGTTAACAACTGCACTGACCTCTTTTTGCAAGCTATCTGCTCAGCTAACCAGCCGCCCAGGGAGTGAGCAGTGGAGGGTGAGCATGTGCACAGCCATGGCATCGAGACCCTGCCTTCTTTTCTAATGAGAATGATTATGCATTTTTAAAAAAGATACAGAACAGTCCTTCTTTCTATTCTGAATTTCCCGTAAATCACATTTTGCAACCACAGCCAGTTTCAAGAAGGAGGGGGTGGGGGTGGGGGTGAGGGAGGGGTAGTAGTGGTGGCCGCGTGCATTTGGGAACTTCAAAACTGGGTATCATGTTTAGTCAACTGGGACAGTTACTCAGCTGGAATTTAAAACAAAACCTCAGATCTTCCAAGCCAATCAACCTACAACTGCCCAACATAGCCCTTAGAGCTACAGATTCATCTCATCAGAGGTGGGGATTATCCTCTCTGCTAAGATGACACATCTGCCTGCCAGACAGATAAGCATGGAAACTGAAACTCTTACTGACTGATATGAAATACCCCCAAGAAACACACATTTTGAAACCATATTTAGTAACAGCCATCTTCCTTAGATGTCAGTGAGAGTCTCCATGTCATGAGGTGCTAGACTTCATGTTCATCAAATTACATTTGATATTTAATGTGTACATGTTACAGTGCCCATCCATATACTAAAGAAATGCTACATCAGGGATACAGAGACATTTAAGGGTAAATTCTTACCTCCTAGAAGCTTATTATCTAACCATAAAAACTGAGCCATATCCTTTCTTTTTATAGCCATGTAGTATTCCATTGTGTAAATGTACCATAGTTTTGATTTTTTTATCTGCTTGTCTACTGAGGAAATACTACCTTTTGCTACAGCATGGGTGGACTCGGGAGATGTTTATGCTCAGTGAAATAAGCCAGTCAGAAAAGGATAGGAACTGTATGATCTCACTTATTGTGGAATCTAATGTACAAAATAGAAACAGAGGCATAGATACATGGAACAGATTGACAGCTATCAGAGGGGAGGGAAAGAGGGGAGTGGATGAAAAAGATAAAGGGATTAGCCAAAAAACATATATGCATAATGCATTGATATCCATAACAGTATGATGACAGCCAGAGGCAAAGAGTTTGGGCAAAGGGGAGAAATGCAGATGAAAAGAAACTTTGCTTGGGGCAATGGGTACATGATGCAGTGTGCAGGCGATGTTTTATTGAGTTGTAAACTTAAAACCTGTGTGACTTTGTGAACCAACGTTGCCCCAATACATTCAATTAAAAATAAATAAATTTCTATTAAAAATAAATTAAAACAGGCCCTGGCTGGTGTGGCTCAGTGGATTGAGCACTTGCCTGCAAACCCAAGTGTCACTGGTTCAATTCCCAGACAGGGCACTTACCCAGGTTGCAAGCCAGGTCTCCAGACTGGTTCCCAGTTAGACGCAGGCAAAAGGCAACCATACAATAATGTTTATCTCCCTTTCTTCCTCCCTCCTTTCCCCTCTCTCCAAAAATAATGAATAAAATCTTTTAAATAAATAAATACAAACAATAAACCATATCCATTCATACATACAATTTGAGAGAGGTTGACTCATTCTGTGAATGATAAAGGATGCCTGTTGGCGACTTATCCTACCCGTGTGGGCTGGTCAGGCAAATCTCAGAGGAAATGACCGGCCACGTGAGCCTTGAGGAGCACATGGGAATTTACACATGGAGAGGGAGAGAGAGACTGCCACGCTATGAAAGCTCAGGGATGCGCATGGGGTGATGGCAGAATGGCTTGACTAGAGTAAGAAGTGGGCTGTTGTGGAATAAATTGTGCCCCTTCAACTTTTATACATTGAAGCCTTAATCACCAACACTTGTTTAGAAAGATGGCTTTTCAAGTTAAAATGAGGCCATGAGAGTGGGCCCCAATCCAGTCTGGCTGGTGTCCTGGGAAGAAAGGGAAATTGGAACACACCAAGCAGCACCGGGGATGTTCAGGCACAGAGGAAAGGCCACGAGAGGCCACAGCGAGAAGGTGGCCATCCACAAATAAAGGAAGGAGGCCTCGGGAGGCAACCAACCTACTCACATTTTGGCTTTGGACTTCTAGCCTCCAGAACAAAATTAACTTCGGTTGTTTTGACCACCCTGTGTGTCCCAGCAAACTAATACAAGGATGGAAGGAGGCAGAGGCAGAAGAGGGGAATTTGCTGATTTGGGTAAGATTGAGGGCCACTGACCTTGCTCTTTCCCCCCACCAGAGAGACCTCCCACCCATGCATGCTGCTGGCCACTAGCTGAGATAGGAGCAGGTCAATGGAATGATAAACTGGCAATTTTTCAACTGGCTATCCAGACTCCAGCACAGGGGAGCAGCTCTGTAAATGGTTATCGAAGTAACAAATAGATGCACAGGGTTGACTCCAGTCAAAAGCACAGGTAACGAGTGATAGTTGACAGGGGCAGCCAGGGGACATGTAATTCCCCGGGTCTCTAGCTCCACTCTCTTATCCCCTTTCCCTCCATCCCCCTTATTGTCATTTAACTTTCATAAATGTATTTTTTTTCTTTTTCTTTTTGTCTTCCCCTGCTAGAACAAAAGCTTCATGAGGGTGGCCTCAACTTTGTTCTGTCTCACACAGCACTTGTAAGAGTGACTGCCACAAAAAGGACTTGTAGTAAATATTTGTCAATTGAATGAGTGAAGGTGCCAGTTGAATGGGTTACCTCATTTACTCCTCATAACAACTTTGTCTGATAGAAGGGTTTAGTACAGAGCCCATTTTACAGATGTTGAAACTGAGGTTCTAAAAGGTGATATGTGCTGAAGTTCAGGCAGGTATAGTGGCTTCAGGCTCAGCTCCTCTAAGAACTTACCTTACCTTCTTTTCACTACACCATGCTGTCCCCCAAATGGCTTCAATGAGTTATTATTTAATAATTTTACTGTGAATCAATAAAAGAAATAGCCAAGCAAAGAGGATCTCTGTATTACCTGCTGAATTGCTGTGGGAGACATTATATAATACTAATAAGAGTCCTTTAGATTAAGAATCCATAGACATTCAGTGCCAGAAACAAATTAAGATCTCCTGAAAATTGCTGTTTCTTCTTATCAGACAGAACTGTATAAAATATGGGATTTTTTTTCTCATCTTGATTATCAGGAAGCACCAAAATTAAATTAGTGCTTAATTACAGCCACAATATGATACCGGTTTCAATTACAATCCTTTCCTCCTATACATGATTTCTGACCTTCATTTTCATTTTAACCAATCATGAGTGTGGATACACAGTTTCAGTTATTAACTCTAACAAATTCCTTCTTCAAAATCGCTATATAGAAAATACAGAAAATAAGTGATAACTGGCACTAATCAAATGCTGGCCATATGCCTGGGGCCATTTTCATACTTTGAATGTATTAAATTCACTTTGTCATCAAAAAGAACAAACTTTTCTATTGCCAGAGAAACCGAATGTTATCACATCATGTAATGAAAACAGTACTCGGAATTATGAAAGAATATGCCATGCCTTCTCCTCACTTCCTCTGCTACACCCCTCACCTCCTCCTCGATCATGTCCACACTCTGCTAATCAGACCTCCCTCTTCGATTCTTGCTCCCTTCAATCTGTTCCCCAATGAGGGGCTAGACTTATCCTGTAAAAACAAGGGTCACATCATGTCACTCTCTGCTCAAGACCTTCAATGACTTCCCAGCTCGCTCAGACATGGCAGCTGTGGAAGCTTCTGGAGGTGGAGCCCTGGGTGGACGCTGAGATCTGAGAGTGAGCAGTAACACTAGGGAAGCTTCCCAAAGAGATTCCTGGGTAGACGGAAAGCACCGCACAGTGGCTACAGATGACAGGTGGGGCTGGGGACACGTATCAGACACTCCCTTGGGAACCTCAGAAAGCATGGGGACACTTTGAGGAAGTGTGTTTACACCACCAGCATTTGTGGGCTGGTGAGGCTAGGTTTGAGTTTCATGACATTACAGAATTTAGATTTAAGGAGCACTAGAAAGCCCTGGCTGCTAGCACAGTGGATAAGGCACTGGCCTGCCAACCCAAAGGTCGCTGGTTCAAGTCCCCAGCCAGGGCACATAATGAGGTTCCAAGCCAGGTCTCCAGCCAGGTCTGTAGCTGGAGGCAGGTGAATGGCAACTATACATTTGGGTGGGTGGTGGGGGGAGTAGCATTAGAAGCATCTCAAGTAGCGAGTCATCTTATCTAGAAGTTTCCTTCATCTTCATGGAAGAACAGAAGCCCAGAGCTAGCATAAGCTAGTCTCCCCTTTCTCCCTAGGTGTGTCTTTGAGATTATCCAAATGGCTGTACACCCATCTCCTCCGCACCCCTGCCTTTCAGCACTGAGAATCGTCCTCTCTTGGCCTTTCCAGCCCTTTCTGGAGGTGAGAGCTTTTCTTCTTTTCCACGTTGGCGTGTGCTTCACTGTCGATGCTCCCGCCGAGTCTCTTCTGGCAGTTTTAATTGCTAGTCTTGGTATGGGGCGGCTCCCCTCCTCCTTGAGAAGAAAAAAACATTCATTTAACTTCTAACCCAATTAAAGCGCGAGCTCATGAGCTCACGCGCTGCGGGCCACAGTGCTGGGCTCAGGAGACACGAGCAGAATAGAAATTGCCCAAATTAACATCATTCCCTCTTCCCCCTCCAGGAATGACTAACATGGGGTGAGATTATGTTTGTGCTTCAGTAGCTCTTTTCAATTAATTCATTAATCAGCAGGTACAAGTCTTTAAAAAAAAAAAAAATACAAGCTTCAGAAAATGTTAAGGGCCGGCTGGCGTTCTCGGAAGGCCAATACAATAAAGGGCTAAGTCCAGCCTAGTGATCCTGATGCAGCCCCCTCCCAATTCCCTGATGTGTGTGTGTGTGTGGGGTGGGGTTCAATTAGCTTCAAGGAATTACACAGATGAAGAACTAGCCTCAAAGTCAGCCAATCGGAGTAGAAAGTGATGCCCGCTCTGTCCTGGCAGAAATAGGAGAACTCTCTCTAAGCCTCAGTTTTGGGCAGCAAAATGACAAATGGCTATAGAGACAGCACCGAGTGACAAGGGTGCAGAGGTGCACTGAGCCAGAAACCAAGAGACGGGGGTTTAGGGGTTTGCCAGCTGTAAGGACTCGGGTCAGCCTTTCAACACCATGGTCTTCCGTTACCATTTCTGCGAAACCAAGTGGCTCTTCCAGAGGGTCTCGAAGAGCCCGGTGGTCTTGGCCCTTGTGGAGTGTGACTGGCGATGAATGGCACTTAAACACCTCTCTCTTCTCCAATCTGCCTTCTTCCACCAGTTTCTGTCCATGTAGGGCACCAGCATTAGGAAAATGGTTCCTGGAGTTTGGTACTAGGGTAGCTTGTGGAGGTTTCTTGAGTCCAAGAGATCTGCAAGCCAGGGTCGTGGCCAAGAACAGGGATAAGAAACAAGGCAGGCAGTACCGTGCATAGGCAGACAGGGAGAGTGGGGCTAGAGGACTAGAGGCATCTAGGTTTGGTGGGATGGGCGAAGGAATAAGATGCAGGTAAAATCTATCTCCCATGTTTATCAAAGCTGAAGACTATAGCTATGCTCCTCATTCTCAGGCAGAGACTGAAAAAGAAAGGGACTAAGGAAAAAAAAAAAAAAAAAAACCCACAAAAAACCCCCACAACAACAATCCAACCTTTATGACAAGGGTAAAAATAGGATGTCAAAATTTCCTCCAGCCACAAGAACCAGGACACAGCCCTGGCTGGGTAGCTCATGTGGTTCAAGCATTGTCCCGATATGCCAACAAGGTTGCAAGTTCAGTCCCTGGTCAGGATAATACAAGAGGTAACCAGTGAATACATAAATAAGTGGAACAACAGCAACCCCACCCCCACTCTCTCTTCTCAAAAAAAAAAAAAAAAAAAAAATCAGGGTACAGAAGATAAACCAATGGACTAAAAAACAGGAATGGCCCCTAAAAGGGACTGTCTAATGTCACAAGCCTGTGACCTCTCCTCGGGTGATGTAAAGGATCCTTATGACTTCCCATAGCCTATCTCTGGGGTTTCTGGAATCTCTCTCTCTCTCTGGCCCGCACTGTCCCTCCTTCCCACACTCCACACCCTCACAAGCTCACACAGCAGGGGCTGGCTTGTCCTCACACCCACTGCAGGCCCAGCTGGACGAGCCTGGATAGTATGAAAGGGCGTGCTGACAGAGGAAAAAGTGTGAGCATGTCGTGTTTAACAGTGAAATCTCCCCACGTTTTGCTCGTGGGTATTAGGAATAAAAATCAAAGCTATAGTAGAACATATTCTAGAAATTCAACATGTGTATGAACCATGAAGGAAGGAATTCATGAACCAATTAATTAAATTAAGGAGGGAATTCAAAACTCATCTATTTATGGGAATTAGTACTGTCCTGTGGCCAGGCAGGTGCCCTGTTCTCTCACAGCATATTTTGCTAGTTTTTTTTTTTCCCCCTTTCTCTGGGACATCTCAGTAAATTCATTTCTCTTTAAATAAATCAAGTAAGTGCCTCTGAAACATTTATGCTCGCTACCTGGGGCCTCCTAAGGAAGAGGAAAGCTTGGAAAAGTGCTGTCTCAAAGCCCTTTCACTGCGCCCTGCCACCAGCCCGGCCGCAACACTGAGAAACAAATGTTCTCAATCTTTGTGCGTAGTTTCCACGGCTCGTTTTCACACAGCTGTGTGAGATCAAAACAAGGAGCTGATTTTTTCCTGAGTAAACCAAATTCCAACTGCCGGGCCTCTGCCAGAAAAGAATCTGCTTCAATGCACATATGCTCGTTGAGTATTCTTTGACACACACCAACGAGACACAATATTCTGTTATTTCGTCTCGCTTTTTCTCCCAGTAACCAAGACAGAAAGCTATGAGTGTGCGTGTGTGTGTGTGTGTGTGTGTGTGTAAATGGCTCCCAAATAAAATTATGACAATAGAGTGCTGAGCAGGGTCCTTTCCATAAGTCAAGAAATGCAAAAATCCAAGTTCCGACTACATTAACCTCTCCTTTTGCAGAAACATTTCCCACTCTGAGAGCCTCACCACTGTAGATTGCTGTATTCCACCTCCTGGGCTTATAGGGACGACTGGCTGAAGACAGAGCCTTGAAACATTGCAGAAAGAGCAGCGTAGCCCTCTTGAACACGTCGGGTGTAGGTCAGGGAGACACAGGCCAAGGTCAAAATTGACTCTCTCTGTTGATTAAACCCACCAGGCCACAGGGGTTGGAAAGATGCCCCTAATGGAAGAAGGCAATAGGTGCTCACTTCCAGATCATTCCACTGAAAAGCCCCTGACCAGCCTTAGCTGGTTTCCAGGGAGAGAGAGCAGGCTTGGAGCTGCTAACAATAATGACTTCCTTAGGAAGATAGCAAAATGGGATCAATTCTGTTTCCAGAATTATAATGCTCTGTAAGGTCCCCTGGAGTTGGGAGAGCAAGGCTCACACTGGTAACTGTTTTCATCTCCTCCTGGCCTCTTAAGGACTCGTAGAAACCTGTGTGAGTTGCAGGGCAGTTCTGATTTGTACACAGTGGCCATTACTCATCTTGGGGGAAACACTCAAAGCAAATTGGGTTTGGACCCAGGAGCCTTTGTCAGACACGGTGCTTATACACTGATTCAAGTTTGGTTTGGCAGAGGAATGATCAATGTGGAGGTTTCCGCCTCAAAGATGCACAAAAATATGCAGCTGGGGGAAGAGAGGTGTTTTCTGCTTCTTGACTAAAGGCCCCTCAAACCAAGTCTATCCCTCGCCTTGAATTCTACAGCAGCTTCTCAACTGCCTCCTGAGCCTCCAACCCGGGCCAGCCTGGGCCAGCCTGGGCCAGCCTCCACCCAGTCACCAGCAGTTCGTCCTCTTAGTAATGTCACTTTCCATTGCTCAAAAGATGAAATTACAATCCTGTCCTCATTTCCGTCAGGTAGCCATTTGTCCCTAAAAGCCCACGACCCTTCTTTGCTCCCCATTACCCGCCGCTCTAGCCTCCCTGAACTTCTTTACATTCTCCACAGAGCCTTCTCCTGGCTTGTAGGAGCTGGGCTCTTCCCTCCCCTCTTCACCTGGGAAACTCCTCATTCTTTCAGACCCAGCTTAAAAATAGTCTTCACTATTAAGCCTTGCCTGACTTTCCCTGTCAAAATTAGATGCTGGGCCCTGGCTGGTAGCACAGTGGATAAGGCGCCGGCCTGCGAACCCAAAGGTCGCAGGTTCGATTCCCCAGCCAGGGCACATAACCAGGTTGCAAGCCAGGTCTCCAGTCAGGTCTGTGGCTGGAGGTAGGTGAAACGCAACCATACATTGATGTCTCTCTCCCTCGCTGCCTCTCTCCCTTCCCCTCTTTCTAAAAATAATGAAATAAAAAAAAAATCTTAAAAAAAAAAAAATTAGATGCTCCCTCCTCTGGACTCTCATAATCTGATCTCTGTGAAGTAATTTATCATTGGCTTCACTTTTCTTCCTCACCCCGTTGACTCTTTAGGGCAATAACTATATACTGTTCAAGGCTGTAGTCTCCAAATCCGACAACACTGTTTATTGAAAGACTGTCCCATGACTAGCTAAATTGTGCTCGTAATCCCAGGGGTTGACAGTTATGAATGCCAAGGCTAAAATTAGGGTTACCTCCTCTGAATGGAGTTAGCACAAATCAAGCAAGTTATGTAGCAGATAACCGTCATTCATAAAAATAACAAAACCCCTACAACTGTATTTGAAAACCACCCCAACTAGAGTTTGGGGTGACTCAGATATAATCTTAGACTTTTATAATAATGTTTATCTGTTGTTTCTTCTAATAAAATTAATGTATGATTTAATTATATATAATTAATATATACATACAGACAAGTTTAAAAAAGAGGAAAATCAAATTACTCATAACTCAATCATCCAGGGAAAATTACATTAACATTTTGGTGCATCATTTTTTATACATCCAAAAATTCGTACGTATTTTTTGAAGCATGCTTTTTCACCTAACGATATATTGTAAATATTTTTATGTAATTAAATTTTATTCTAAGCCATGACTATGTATTATCCCATTATGTATGTGCATACATAATAATGAATTTATTTACTTCCGTAGGACATCTAGGTGGCTTTCAATTTTTCAGTGTTGTTAGTAATGCCAAGGAACACTTGTAGCCATGGACACTTGGTGCTAAAAGGTCCTCCAGAAAGATTGTCTGTTTCTCTAAAACCCTAACTATTGCCATTTGGCTTGGATTTTATCTCAAAAAGGACAAAGCTAACCAACTACATTATATATTTTATGTAGAAAGGGCATGTGTTTACAGGATGCAGATGAAGGCTAAGGCACCAGGAAAGGAGGTGTCAGAGATCAAAGCTGGTGGAGCATCTGGGCTCACAGACATGAGCCCTGTGTTTGCACAGCAACGCCTTCTTCTGATGGACTTAGATGCCTCAAGGTCATGTATGATGGTTGACGGTCCTGACTCTTGGGGTTATCCAATCACCTCCCTCGTCTCTGGGTCCCTGCTTATCTGGACGTATTCAACCTGCAGGACAAGCATGACTAGCAAGAACCTAAAGCTAAATTATAGGTCTCACTGTCTGTTGTTACTCTGATCCATGCATCAGTTACTTGTTTGAAGTGTGCTAAATGTGAGACCACCTCAAGAAACTTACCACCTATGGCAAAAAGTTTCTAAGACCCCCAGCAGAGGTCAGCCCCAGACTAGTTCCCAGACTTGACTAGTTCCCAGACTTGACGTGCAACAGTCGCATCAGACTAGGCATTGATTGAAAATGAGTTTCCAAGCCTCATCTTTGGAGACTTTGTTGGGGGAGTCAGGAGAGATCCTGGAAGCGCTGGAGTTACTAAGGCTCCACCCCTGATTCTGATGTAAGCCATGGGCCTAGACTGTGAGGGCCCGTTTGAAGTCTTCCTCCTTCCAGCAGAGAGAGAGAAAAGTGGGTGTGAGAGAAACATTGATCAGCTGCCTCCCTCGCACTGGCCTGGGATCAGATCTGCAGCCTAGGTATGTGCCCTAACCAGGAATTGAACCCACTCCATCCAACTGAGCCTCTTGGCCAAAGCTTTTGTTTGTTTGTTTTGAGACCTTACTTCTAGGGGTCTCAGGAGTCTTAGCAGCAGAGGAGGTTCTGAGAACAAGAGATGGGCACCTGGTAGTCCCAGTACAAGCTCATAAGGGATGCACACCAAGTTCAAAGGAGAAGCCATGCCTAGGGGAGCTTCACTGTGCTGCCCCTGGCAAAGACCCTCCCCCCATTGCTGTCCCTCCCTGGACCCACAGCAGCAACTATCAGAGGCTGCCTCTTGTCAGACTCCTGGATCCCACCTTTCTCCTTACATTAGCCCCAAGAAGGCTGGGAAGGACCAGGGATAAGAACAGAGTCTGAGGAGGGCAAAAGGCAGGGGCCAGGCTGAGATGCAGGGCGACTAACATTTGCAAGTGAGTAAAAAGTGCCCGGGAAGTGTCTGCACCCAGCAGGCTGAGGTGAACAGATTGGTGAGCTCTAGCAGCGACTAGGGCCAGCTGTAAATACACTTACAAAACCCAGATAACTTTGAGTTTGTTATCCTGTTTCAAAACAAAAAATAATGTACATGTATACGTACTCAAGCTTTTTCTTTTTTCTCTTTCTGGTCAGAGCACTAGCCAGCTTCCTCCCCAACAGGCCCTCAAATAGAATGAGTGCGTGAGAGGTGGGAGCATGGGAGGATAGCCCAAGATCAAAATTAGAAGCAAGTCCTGGGAGGCAGCAGAAAATCCTCGACTTGGCAGAAAATCTGCGCTCCACGTCTGGCTTCCCAAGCACTGCTCTTTTGCTCAGCTGGCAACAGTCACCACTAAGAACCTCGACAGTATCTCACACTTGTCAATTCTGGGCCCCCTGGCCACCATTCGACCTGATTAAGAACCGGTGTTGGCTGCATTTCCCAGCCCCCATCAGCTGTCCTCAGTAGACCCCTTTGATCTCGAGGTGGCCCCTGCCCTCCCCTATGCGCCCTGTTTTTAGGACGTCACAAGTTTTGATTGCAAGGGGAAGGGGAAGCAAGCCAGATGCTGCTTTCCTGCCCCAGGTGGGGATTCCATGAGACACGCTGCCGCTGGTGGGGAGCGCAGGGCTAACTACCTGAAGTGGCCATTTGTCGGGAACAACCCTGGGCCTTCCAGGACGGATTAGATGAGCCCTGGAGCACTCAGATCTGATTTCATTCCTTGGCTCAATGATTTTCTTCATCTGGTTTGCTGATGAATTTATGCACCTCATCACTGAAGACAGACCCTTCGTGTCAAACCAATTTCCCTTTTCTTCTGATGGGAAACTTCTCTGCAGCCCGCATCCTCTGAGTGGAAGTGACCTCAGAGGGGATGTCAGGTTCTCCCAGTCAAATCCTGCCCTACTCCACTCTCAATCCGAGTGGGGCTGGGCGCGGGTGGAACGGCGCCAATCAGCAAAACCCGGAGACGCAGCCGCCAGGGATGCCGCCTGACAAGTTAACCCAGGCCGTGGGAAGGCCTGAGTAATGGACAAAGTGCTGTGTGTGCACTTATTATTTATTACCTCATATTGAATTAAACTGTCCCAGGGCCAATGGTTGATACACAGCTGTCTCCATCCGTGGCCAGTTCATCCGCTCAAGTGAGAGGGGATGCTGAGCACCAATATTTTATTTCCAGCCAAAGTGGATTTGAGAGCCTGTCAGATTGAATCTGGAACAGGCGTTGTGCTGGGTCCTCCCTGCCTCTTATTTCATTTAACCCTCCCAATCACCCTGTGACTGTGTTATCCACTAGTGGCAGATGAGGAAAATGCGGGCTGGGAGAGATGGAGGAACTCAAACCCTTAGACTGTCTCTTCCCTCTTACTGCAGATCCCCGCCTGACTCCTACCTGCAGGAACTCGGCAGGGTTCAACCTACAAAAGCCTGGAATTAGAGGGCACCTAATGAACTAATCTGTAAACGAGCCAGCATCAAGAACATAAGCATTAACTGAGAAAAGCCTGTAGTATCTTATTCTACCATTGTAGGCAAAGTTGCAGATATAAAATTTTCTATTTTTGTTTTAAGCAATTGATGGTATTCAGTAAAATCTGAGTAGGTGATGGAGATTACCCATGAGGGCTTTAGACACTTTTTGTTTGCAGTTTTCAGTATTCTTTTTTCTTAGAAAGACTTTATAAAAGAAGAATAATTTTTAAATTGCCTAGCTAATTGGGAATTTTAAAGAAACAGGGCACAGCATATATAGTTGAGATGATGATGATACACTAATTTCCTAGCACATAACCCCAGTGCATATTTCAGGGTGAATCAATATTGATATAGTCTAAAGAGGGGCTGGAGAAGATTTTAGAAGTTAGCCACAAGGAAATGTGCTAGAACCCATGCAAACATGTCCAGGCTCTATGCTACTTCATAAAAAATATTGCAATGGGGTGGATTATAGAGGAAATCCCCAGAGTAGAAATGTCACAAACATATAGGCAGAAAAACAATGTGTGGGGCCCTGGCTGAGGGGTTCAAGCGAACAGGAAACTGAGGAGACTTGCAGTGAAGCCCTTTGTCACTAAGATGGACGTGGCTCAACCTGGCCTGCTAAATGTCTGGGGACAGAGCCTATGCATGGCTCTAGGATCAGTTTGAAAGATCAGATACTCATCATATGGTTAGGAAAGGTTTATGCCAGAAATAGAATCTTATAAATAGATTTGGCCAACAGAAGCCATGCATAAAAATGATTTAAGAGTGCCAAAAAGAAATAATTATTAATATGATTATTAATGATCATCTCTTTATGAGCATATACATGTTTAAGTATATTATATATAGGCATACATAACATATATAAGTACAAATATACAGACTGGAGAGAGACAGAGATATGTCAGCCAGTGTTGTGTGAATGCTTTTGCTTGAAGTATAGTATCTTTAATGTTTTACGCTTTAAAGAGCTAGTTTAAAAATTCAATTAAGCCCTGGCTGGTGGCACAGTGGATAAGGCACCCGCCTGTGAACCCTAAGGTTGCTGGTTCGATTCCCAGCCAGGACACATAACCAGGTTGCAAACCAGGTCTCCAGCCAGGTCCATAGCTTGAGGCAGGTGAAAGGCAACCATACATTGATGTCTCTCTCCCTCTCTGCCTCTCTCCCGTCCCCTCTCTCTAAACATAATAAATATAAAAATCTTTTTAAAATTTTGATTAAACCAACTTCTTCCAAAGTTAGCTCTAATGTTCAGATCAGTGTTCCTATTCATCAGATAGTACCTCAATCTGTCTCAAAAAGCAAATATCCACATAAACCATCATCACGGTTTTTACATGAAAAGAAAACTGTAAATGCTACAAGTAATATAGCATTAGTACTTTTTGCTTGGTGCTTGATTTTCAGGAGATGTATCAAAAAATTATACTTTTTAACAGCCATCAATGTAACTACTGTCTTGATTTTTACTTTTGTAACAACATACCTCTTCTCACATTCTATTTTATACTAATTTGTTATGCTAACTAATTGGCAGACGTGTGATCGACATATCAATTGGTCCCCCTATTGCTAGCCAAAATCATTTCCGACATCCTTGAGCAGCTTTTAAAACATCATGCAGAAATTTGATGACAATGGGTTTAAAAACCACCATCAGCAATGAGGATTATTTAATATTAATTGGAATTCCATTCCTTTAGTTTCATGCCGTTCTAAGGGGTGGGGAGGAAATGACCAAAGTCAGACCACAAAAAGAAAAAGTAAACGCTACTTGGTAATATTATTTCATAAGCCAGATAAAGAGAGGCTAAAAGACACATTTATCTCCTGCCAGAGACAGCTTCTTCGGCCTGCTCACATCCTAATCTAAATTCTGTACTTAGCTTGTGTATGAGGGTTCCCATTAAGCGCTGAATACGCTTGCTGATGGTGTAGCTGAAAACAAAATTGGCCCCGTAATGTGTTTCTGTGCTACTGGTCTCTGGTTGATAAGGTGCAGCTGCCAACAGGAGTCCCTGGTCATGCGTCACTGTCCTTCGTGCTTTTCCTATGTCTTCTTGTCTCCTAAGCAGAGGCGGCAGCTGATTTTTTTAAGCTGATGTCACAGGTCCTGAAACCTCAGAGCATTGCATCCTCAGGGGGCAGGATACCAGGGAAGGCATTGCAAATCCTTTAGACACATTTCATATTTGCAATTAAGTTACCTGATTTCCAACGTGCCTTCTGTCCTCAAAGAAGGACCCATTTATCTTCCTGGTGATTTGGCAGAAATTGGGCTGACTAGAGTGAAAGGTGGTTGTCTGGCTCAAAAGAATTAATCTCTTAGCAACTGGAACTGCTTTCTATGCTAGCCCCAGAGTGGAAGGGCTCTGCTTTTTCCTGCCTTCTATTACACAGGAGTGCTATGGATTTTGTTGCATTTAGGGTGCATCTCAATTAGTAAATATCTTACTAATCATCTGTGAGGCCTTGGGGAAGGGTGGGTGGTGGTATGAGGAGGAGGGCGGGATAAAGCTGTAGGGGAAAATGATTAAAAATATATATCAATCTGTCTTTATATTATTGTCACATTGAAATGTACAGCTGGAAATCCATTACTTTATTCTCCTGAGGGCTATATTTGAGTGCAAGAGAAACATTAATCTTGCACTTCAGGTTCTGTCTCAGAGATTTTATGGAGCTGGGACATAATGCAAATGATAAATATGTTAAAATGGGAGAAAATTACATAAGTGGTGCAGACTATGGCCAAGACTGCATGCAGGCAGTAAAAAAATACGTTAAAAGTTATCAGTGAGCTGGCCTCTTTGGTCAACGTAGGAGACAAAAATTCATTCAACATTCTTTTAATCTCTACAGAGACCTACTGTGTAGAAAGGCCCTATACTAGGCCCAAAGGATGGTAATAATGAAGATGTGGCCTCTGATCCTATGAGCTAGGAAAGATTATTAAATATGGAAAGATTATTAAACCAATCTATTTTTGGAGTGTCCTAAACATGTTTCTTTAATGAACCAAGAGATCCTTCTCCAGGTGAATTAAGAAAACCTGGTAAATGAACAAAGAAAACAGAAACAGACGGAGGGTTGCCTGAGAGGAAGGGGTTTGGAAGACTGGGTGACAAGGGTGAAAGGATTGAGAAGTACAGATTGGTATGACAGTCACAAAACAGTCACAGGGATGTAAAGTACAGCATGGGGAATATACTCAATAATATAGTCAGTAATTGTGTATGGTGTTAGGTGGGTACTGGAAATATTAAGGGGATCACTTTGTAAAGTGTATACTTATCTAAACACTATGCTGTACACCTGAAACTAATGTAAAATAATATTGAATTTAAACTGTACTTGAAAAAATAATTTTATCCTTTTTCTTTTTCTTTTTTTTTTTTTTGGCTTTTTTAATTGTCCTTTTATAGTTGCCCCCATATTTCCCTTGCTGCGCTCCTCTGCCCCACTCCCTCCATCCACAGTCAGTCCCCACCATGTTGTCCATGAAGAAAAAAACCTGGTCACGTTTTCTTGGTCTTGCCATGAATTTTCTGTTACCATGTTTATTATCTAGGAAAATAATCTCAGGACACCTTATTTACCATATATTTTATGTGGCATATACCAATAGTTAAGGTTTTTTTTCTTGACCTCCAAAGTCATTCTGAATTTAGTAACAACTGACAAGAAAGGAATATTCAGTATTCCAATCATGCCCAGCCTTTCCTCTGACTCAGGCACCCAGCTTTATTAAAGTAAGGGTTGTTTTCTTATTAGTTTCTCAATATCCGGGCTTGATAATGCAGCCGGACCGCTCATGAAGCCCTGAAGTACTCAGATGCACTTAAAACACTCTCAGATTACAGGTTCGAATGCAAGCCTGCGGATTCTTCTCTTTTGCTGGCACCTTTGGTTCCATTCTCCGTGCCCAGGTGGGCCCAGAGCCCTTGTGCTCAGAATTAGGAGTAATTGAGTTTAGGCCCATTTGTTTAGAAATCTACCTTCCAGTGGCTGTCAGGTGTACTTAGCGATGCATTATCTCCCCACACGATGCGCCCAGTGTGTTCTGGGCAAAGGGGGCACGCATATCCATTAATAATATATATTACCACAGCACATTCAGTTCCCACATCTCTTAGATATTGGCATTTGGGGACTGAATCTCTCCTTTCAGGGTTAGCTGTTTTATTCTCTTGTGTGCAGTAAAGTGATGCTGGCTGTGCCTATCTCTGAATCCTGTCATCCTGCTAGGATCTAACCTGAAAGGGGGAGGGGGGGTTCTCCTAAACATGGTAGCAGAGAAAGGGGGATCAGTCACATCCATCGCGCGAAGAACTATGCCCAGCCATGTCCACCATGGCAGCAGTGGAAATCCAGATGTGTTGATATTAGCTAGGCGTGGGGTGGTGATTTCGGAAAGGTACCCTTGGAGACAGGAACTCAGGCAGTTGGTGATGCAGGTAGTGGGGTCAGTTTCCCAAGGAGGAGCCTGGTAGGACCTGGTAGGACCTGGCAGGGAGGTAGCCCAGTTTTAACTAGAGGAAAATGAGGCAGAACTCCAGTCTTAAGAGCTAGGTGAGCAAGACAGGAAGTGGACAGACATGACTTGGCAGACATGCAGACCCCTTAGGGCTCACATCAGAGTATCAGAATTAGGGTTTATGACTTACTCTAGATCCCAGTAAGCTGATGTTGTTGAGGTTGCTGCATTGGACCAGGCTCAACAATTGGATACAATCAATCTTGTCAAGCGCAGATAGACTCCGGTGCAAGGTTGAAGGCAGATGTTGGCATGCTCTGCCCAGCAGGGGGTGCCAGTGGTGTCACCAAAAGGACCGCAGCTCAACCTCCACCCAGACCTCTCAGTGCCCCAGGGTTTAGGGACCAAGAGAGGAGCTCTGGGTAAGAAATTCTGCTTTATGAGTTGACTAATAAGTCAGGAAGCTGCAAAAAGCTTGTAGGAGTAAAAAAGACTGAAAGGAAAAGGAAGGCAACCAAAGCAAACTAACGTATAAAGAGCCCGGCAGGAGTTGCAGACATAGGCAGGACTGAGGGTGGATCCAGAGAGGTCAGGTAAGGCAGGAGTCTCAGGCCCTGGCTAAGAGCCAAGCACATAATCCATTCATCTTTGATTCCTAGTGTATAACAAGTGTAGGTATTCTGGGAAGAAAAGAAAGGAGGAGCAAAGGGAAAAGGGTCACTATATAAATAAGAATATTTTTTTAAAAGGGAGAAAAGTTGGGACAAAAGTTCATTGAATTTTTGGGAATTAGTAACATTAGGCTTTATTCTGATTCTGACATTAAGTGTTGGACTTTGTATAGAAGTTACTTATATGGGAACTGTAGTTACTCCATCTATAAAATGGATGTATTAGCCTATTCTTTTTTTTTTTTTTTTTAAGTTTACTTCAACACATATGTTTGAGTGCCTGCTAACTGCCAAGCACTGAGTTTGGAGGAGACTTTGATGATAGCATTAATACCAGAGTTCTGATTCCAAAGGATGCCTTTAGTTCTCTGACTAGTTTTGTAAGCCCAGCTGAGCGTGGGTGTTCCTGGACCACAAGCTAATTAAAGCCAGAAGCGAGGGGCCTGCTCTTTGAGATGCATCACATAAAGGGCTCGCCTTGCTTATGGCCTCCTACCATCAGAAGTCTGAAGGCCCTGGGACACCTCGCCCACTTCCACCGTTAGGCATTTATGTTGTATGGAGAATAGGAGTGAACAAACAACTGAGCACCTACTGTATGGAAGACAAGGAGCTGAATATTTTCGCAAACAGTGTCTCTTCTAACTCGCATGGCATGTGGCTCAGCTTATTATTTTCTTCATTTCACAGGGGAGAAACTAGGACAGTCACTTTAACTCGGGGTAGTCAGATTCCCAGGCTGGAACCCTTTCTGCTATGCTACAGCACGTCTTCAGATTAGCTGGTTTTGAATAACAGAATGAATAAACATGCCCAATAGCAGGCTTTTTCTGGAAGCTAATCTTTGACAAGAAGGCATTTGGCAGAAAGTTCTGTTCACATGCTCACTGAGACTGGCATCCTATAGGTGGGTTCCTAAAGTCAAATGAAGTGTGATGGGCTAGGAAATCAGGGCAGTGTATTCTTTGTAAAACTGAGATCGACCTACGAGGTCTGTCCCGAAAGTATCAAGCCAGTGTCAATATAATTAAAACTGTTTTAATGTATCCGTATGCTGCTGATACTTTCTGGACAAACCTCTATCTATCTATCTAAATATCAATAAGATCTAGATCTCCATTTTACATTTACGTAGACTGATACACATTTGAATGAACCGATCATATCTGATTATACGGTATATATCAGTTCATTAAATGACTATATAAACAACGAACTTTGATTTAACGTGGTTTAGCATTTGGAGCTGTGCGTAACCACCTATACTGTAAGTCAGTCATGAGGCATTCTGGGACTTCAGTCGGCTGGTTAGGATACGAAGCTGGGAAGGGGAAGGTTTGAGGCTAGGAGAATAAATTCAGCTTTAGGACAGGTTCCCCAAGGAGGGTGGCCCACTTCTCAAGTCACAAAGTCCTGGGGGGAAAGAATGGAATTTGGGTGCAAACTGGGAAAGCCTCGTTATCCATGGGGTCCAAACCATGGGGCCAGGGGGCTGACTATGGCAACAGCACATCCGGCGGTCAGGTGGGTGGGTGGGGAAGCCGTGTCGCTGCAAGAGGCCCACCTGGCATAAGTAAGAACCCCAACTCGTGGCAAGGTTCAGGATTTGGGGAACTTTTAAGAGCTGAAAGGAGAAATAGAGTCCCAAACAAGCCAGCTGGGGTTTCAGGATAGGGCTTCAGTCTCAATGGACAAACTGGAGAGAATGGTGGCAAGTTAAGGTACAGGTTTGGTATTGTTGTCACGCGGAACATGGCAGGTGGTTGGACCAAGACTGACACTTTATAGGCAAGTCAGGGAGGGTGGGGAGGGGACTTCCCAGGCACACTGGGTGTAGGGCAGCAAGATAGGTTCTAGACCCACTGCCATGGTAAGGGTAAGAATGCAATTTCCTAATACATCCCAACAAGTCTGCTTAGAATTGGCTCCAGAACAGAGATGTCCTGAGTGAAGATGATAAATGGAGACTTCCAACACCTGTGTATAGCTGGGTCTGAGTCAGGAATGGATTGACACATCATGGTTTAGTGTTGTTTGGTAGAAGGAAGTCCCCAAAGAACAGCACTCATATTTTTTGTCATTATAATACTTAATATTAATTGGATCATTATGGGCCTTTATGGGCTTTCCTAACATTATTAGCATTGTAATGAAAATTCAATAAAATTGTAATGCTATTGCTTCATCAACATCACGGCAGAACTTAATGACAAATTAATAACGCTGTAACATTACATCTGTAGATTAATAAAATATGTTTGGTTTTCACCAGGACGGCAATACAAAAAGCCTCAATCAAAATGTACCCTTGACCTTACAGTATTTCAATAGATTCCTATAAGTGTCTGTTAGAGCTTTACTATTTCATGTTGATTTATGCTGAACAGTTCATTCAATAATATGATTAAAGTAACCCCTTTTAGTTCTTGAAATGCATTGTATTGTGGTTCACCCATAGCCTGACAACCAAGTACCACACTGCAGGAAGGAGGAAGCAAAAGGATAGTCTATATATTTTCAAACAGTTGTGGTCAATTGTAGTGTTCTCAAGCCATTCCACTGTAAATGTTGGGGGTCCCATCTGCAAACAAATAATCAGTATATACCAGGGAACTTAACCGCTTGTCTCATCCCAAATTACACATCACATCTGTGATCAGAGGTGTGCCAGTACTTGATTTTTCAATAAATCAACCAGAACCAGGAAAGGCTGCGCAGGGGTTTCAGCATCTGATGGAAATCCCATACACAGAAGCTCAAGGAGAAACAACGGGCTGATTTAAATACTTGACTTACCATGATATGTTTTAACTCTTTGGTTGGCAGGCATCCTTGCGGACAGAATTCCAGTCTTCCCTGAATAGATTTTTTTTTCTGTTCTGTTTTTTACTGAAAATCACCCTGCCATGTGAGAACACACATTTAGACTGCTGGGTCATTCCGCAGGACACAGCAGCACCGGACGGCCACCATGCTCAGGACCTGTCTCTGCGTCTACTGTGGAATAACTCCCTCCCTATATCTAGCATCTTTCTTATTTAACAAATGGTATAGCCCTGGCCTGTGTACCTCAGTGGGCTGGGTGTCATCCTGCAAAGCAAAAGGTTCCAGGTTCAATTCTCAGTCAGGGTTGCAGTTTTGGTCCCTGGAAGAGGCACATGTGAGAGGCAGCCATGGATGTTTCTCTCTCATATTGATGCCTCTTTCTTTCTCTTTTTTCCCTCCCTTCCCCGCTCTCTAAAAATAAGTAAGTGCACTTTTATAAATAAATAAATAACACAAGTTCACAAGGGCCCATTTATAACCTTCATATGGAGGATCAGGATTAAAGGCATCATCACAGGCTAACCGGTTTTTATTGACTAAGCATCCATGCTTCATAATCGTTTTCCTTCTGTCTACTATTCGATAGGCACTGATACCTACTATTCGACAAGTAAGGATGTTGTCAGCATGACATTGGGACTGGAAACATGGAGATGAACAAGACAGGCCCTCTGGCCCTCAGGGAGGTGGTCCAAGGCAGGGCTTGAGAATGCGGACTTCTCAGTTTGAATCCTGGTTCTAAGCATTCTCTAGCTCCCTGACCTTGCATGAAGGACCTTCCCACTCTGCACTCAGTTTCTCCCCTGGTGAACTAGCACCATAGCACCATTACCTCCATCCAGGGCTGTGGGAGGTTGCAGCCTAGCACAGTCCTGGTTAGCCCAGCGTATTTACTGCTCAGTATGTTGGCCATTGCGGAGTTTACATTCTTGTCGGGAGAGAGGGCATATCATACACACTAAATATAGCTCAGTAAAGCTCTCTAATGGGACTTGGAACAAAATGCCATGGAATGTGATGAGAAAGAGAATTAGGAGTTCATTTATGGTAAGTTTTATTAAGTTTTCTTTGAAGTGGTAAATGTGCTGGAGGACCTCTAAGCTGGACCTTGAAGATTGCATTAACGGGAATGAGGATGGGGTTGGGGGTGGGGGTGAAAGGGATGTCCAGTGAGTGGCATAAAGTGGCTGGCATGTCCAGGGTCCAGTAAGTGGTATGGAAAGAGCACAAGAGAAGCTGGCAGGAGGGCAGGTCTGGGCCAGGGTCCAATCATCATGAGTACTAGAGAGCAATGTGATCAAATCTATGTTTTGCAAAAATAACCTAGCTCCTTCCTGGAGGAGAGACTACATTAAAGGGAGACCGAAAGCAGGGGGCCTGTTATGAAATGACCATGGCAGCCTGAACTGGGGCAGTGGTGGTGGCAATAGACAGGTAAGCACACAGTGGGAGGGACTTGCAGAGACTATAAAGCATAGTGACTGACAACCAACAGGAGGTGAGGAATAGAGGAAGCATTCATGGATGACTTCTTCTAGCATGAAGTAAGAAAAACAGGAAGAGAAGCAAGTTTGGGGAGAAAGATAAGGAGTTCAGGGCTATAAATACTAAGTTTGGGGTGCCTGTGGGAAGAATATCCAAGGGGGAAGTTTAGAATATAATTCTGGCTGGACCCATCCAGGATGGCGAGGAGAAGGGACAGTAGAGGAAAAGGGGGGAAGTGACACTTTGAAGAACAGGACTTGCCTATCTGCACAGCCCAGCTGGTTCTATGAAACAGAACCAGAACGGGACAGACTCCAACATCACTCATGCGCACCAGCAAAACTGGTTCACTCACTGTACTTTAATAGGCCTGTGCATTTGTCCACCTCTTCCTTTCCCTCCATTCAATGTATACTGACTAAGCATCTATTATGTGCCAGGTACTGTTCTAGATTTTGGTGACACAGAAGTGACAAAGTCAAAACCCTGCCATCAGGGAGTTCGTTTCAGTGCAGGAGATAGTCAATAACCGAGTGATTGGATAATATGAATTACAATTTTAAGTAAACACGATAAGGAAAAATAAAGCTGGTAGGAGGCTAGGAAGTTACCAGGGACGGAGAGGAAGGGGAACTCTTCGAAATCAGGTGGTTGCGGCCAGGGAAGCCTCTCTGATGAAGAGCCATTTCAAGCAGAGACTGACAGGGATAGAGAAAACAAGGTGGAAATCTGGGGGAAGAGTGTTTCAGACCCAGGGAAGAGTGAGTACCAGGGCACTGATGTGGGAACAGGTTCCCAACAGTATGGTTGAGAAACAGCAAGGCAGCCAAGGTTGCCTAGAATAGCCACTTCGTATTTTGCGGCATTTCTGCTACTATTGTCTTGTGTTTATTAACTAATACAAGTAAAGATTTTCATGGATGTCTTCCCAACTTTGGAGGGCAAAGTCAGTGTTGAAATGTTATGCTCCCACTGTACCTAGCACAATCAATGCCTTGCACACAGTAGGTGTTCTTCCTCTATTAATTTGTCTATGATTATAATTAGTGATCCCTAGGCCTCCATTGCCCCACTCTCAAAAACACCTCTGGGCTAATTCCAGAGGCTGTTAACAATCTGGCCGACAACTGGTGAGCTACGTTGAATACTGACTGCTGTGATCCATAGGAAACTCAGGCAATGTCTAAAGCAACATAAAACTAAGCAACATAAAACTAAGTAACACACACTAAGGTTTATTTACGCTCGCTGTTCACAAACCTGCTAGTTTTTCTTAGGCTCTAACATTGAAGAAAGACTGAAACATGAGGAAATGCTGCACATGCTCAGAGATGCTGCTGGCTTTGCCACAGTTCTACGCTTAAACATTCCAATAATATTATTATTATCCCACAAGGGAGTCGTGGAGATTAATGAGACATTTTCAAATCACTTTGAGCTACCCCATTGGGGGCGCTAAATAAGTGGTATGTGTTTCTCCTGAGGTGCCATTTTTGACATTGATTTGTTGTGATGGGTTCTGCTGTCCAACAGGGCTGGGATTCGCCCACCAACTCATTTCCTATAAACAACAGGCTCGCTGTCAGAAGGCGGCAGTTTTCAGTTAAAATAAATATGAAGCGAAGTGAACTAGTCAGCAATCAGAAAGCAAAAAGGCTGCTGTTAGAGATTTAGTATTTATTAAGCCCTCACAGTGATCAACATAAGAGTTGCACAGTGGGATACAGTACAGCAAACACTGGATCTGGAAATGGTCCAAGGTTGCAGGCCTAGCTCTACCTCTAACTCGCTGTGTGAGCTTGAAGAAATTGCTCAACTTCTCTGGGCCTCAAATATCAAGTAAGGTCTGTTCTGTGAACCTCATAATCAGTCTTCCATATAAGGCGATTCCATGAAAGGAATAGAAATAGTCAATTCTGAAGGGGAGAGACTTCACAGCAGGGAGAAGCATGTGACCATCCTCTGTTCTGGTCTTCCTTGCCATTGATTAATATTAATTTCAGTACTAATGCCTGCAGATGGAGAAATAAATCACTTCCTAAGTCAGAGAAGTGCATGAAAGATTTGGTCTTTAAAAATAGGTTCTTTGCCTTTCCATGAGCCATCCTTGCAATAAGCCCTCTGCCTTATCCTTAAATTTAAATATGTGAATGATTGATTATACTGCTACCCTAATCCCCAGCTCAAAAGCAGTGTCCTAATTTAGTGTATGTTTTACACAGTTATCCACTTTGACCATCTTACAAACACGTACTGCCTGCGAAGCCTGGCCCTCACCTGGAGTGAGGACAGAAAAGATCTCGCGTGCTTGAAGCAGAAGATGCAGGGGTGAAAACCCTGTAGAATAATCGAGTAATGTACTATACTGTGAGCTCAGGTTCCCTTTGCTCCAAATGCCAGGAACCCCAAGAGTCCTGAGAGCAGAGAGAAAACATTGGCACTCTAGAGAAGGCAGAAATGCAAAGAGTCACATGTCAAGAAATTCGATTCAACAAACATGCTCAATTCCTACTAGGTATCAGGCACGCTGACTGTTGCTAGTAACATAGCAACATGGGGAAGACCTATTCTCTGCCCTCCATGATCACAAATCACTATTACTCCAAGTCCAGCCGCAAGCTAAGCTATAACGAATGCAGGAGTCATCTAGACAACAGTCCCTCTTTTGTAAATGATTTTAATGCTACAACAGAAAACAGTTTAAAGCCTGGGGTTGCCTCTACCTTGGAGTTGCTAACATGTCTGGAAACATAAATTGTGTTCAAAGTGACCACAGCCATTTGGAAAACTAGTTGAGGTTTAAAGGGGATAAATGGAAGTTATCTCCAGGCCAAAAGCCAGCAACCGAGATGCAAGTTTTGGAATGAATGTCCTCCCAGTTTAACAACTAGAGCGTGGCAAATCCCCCACCACAAGGCCAGCAGTAAGTAGAGGGTTTGGGTACAGCTCTGGTTCCCAGCCCTCCCCCAACAGACTTAAGATGAGATGTGAACTTCCTTTGTCATTCTCCTCTTATTTTCCCACTGACAGGCGATCTCACAGCGCTGTGAAGCCCAGCTGCCCTCTCCACACCCAGCCAGAACCATGGCCCTTGATTCTCTCCAATGGCTGGAATCTAAGCTATGAGAAACTTAGAGTGAGCTCTTCACTACAGAAGCGAAGTCCCTGAACACCATTAATGACCAGTTTTCTTCAGATTCCGGGTGCAAAACTCACCAGCACCCATTACCCCCCTTCAGCTTCTCATCCGAACAGGACCTGAGTTATTTAGCACCCTCTGAGCCTGCAGGTCCTGTACCTCAAGTGGGCTCAGGAGGGTGGGCGCCGACCTGGCTTCCCCGGGACGCCTACTTGGCTCGCCACCCGCTTCCAGAAGCCAGGGCACATCCCCTCCCTCACTCCTCTCCCCCCTCCGCCAGCTGCCCCCTCTGCCCCGCGGCGCCCTCTTCCCCCGGCTGCCCAGGTGGGAGCGCAGAGCAAGCAGGCCGCGGGAGGTGTTCGGGGTCGCCGGGCCTCGGTGTGGGTCCCTCTCGGGCAGGGGCACGGCACGCTGGCCCGAGGCGCGGGGTTTCACGTGGAGGAACAGCGCAGACAACGAAGTGCCAAAGGGCCTCAGTGATTCTGGGCGGAGGAGGGATGGGCAGGGCGCGCGCAGTGGGCGGGGACCCCAAGGGGCGGCGGAGAGTGAACGAGAGCGCGCGGGTCGGGGGCGGGGACGGGGACGGGGGCGGGACGGAGACGGGGCGGGAGCGGGGGCGGGGGTAGAGGGAGCGCGGGGGCGGGCGCAGAGGCGTCTCGGGTGAGCAGCCGCTGGGTAGCGCCACAGCCAGAGCCCGGCGGCCGCGGCAGCAACAGGCGGCGGGTTGGGCTCGGGGGCGGAGGCGGCGCGGGAGTGGGAAACGCGCGGAGGGGCGCCGGGGCCCCGCGCTGCCGCCAGGTCGCCGCCGCATGGAAGAGCGGCTCAGTCTGCTGAGCTCGCCGCCGCCACCCTCCGCCCGCCACCGCGCCCACCCTCCCCAGCGCCCTGCCGCCGGCGGCGCCAGCACCCTGGTGAACCCGGGCTACGCCGAGTCCGCCGTGGGCCCCGAGCTGCCGCCCAACATGACCGTGGTGCCGGGGGACCACCTGCTGGAACCGGAGGCGGCCGAAGGCGGCGGGGACCCGCCTGAGGGCGGATGTGGCGGTGGCGGTGGCTGCGACCGTGACCGCTATGAGCCGCTGCCGCCCGCGCTGCCGGCCGCCGGCGAGCAGGACTGCTGCGGGGAGCGGGTGGTGATCAACATCTCGGGGCTGCGCTTCGAGACGCAGCTGAAGACCCTCTGCCAGTTCCCGGAGACGCTGCTGGGCGACCCCAAGCGGCGCATGCGGTACTTCGACCCGCTCCGCAACGAGTACTTCTTCGACCGCAACAGACCCAGCTTCGACGCCATCCTCTACTACTACCAGTCCGGGGGGCGCATCCGGCGACCAGTCAACGTGCCCATCGACATCTTCTCCGAGGAGATCCGCTTCTATCAGCTGGGCGAGGAGGCCATGGAGAAGTTCCGCGAGGACGAGGGCTTCCTCCGGGAGGAGGAACGCCCGCTGCCCCGCCGCGACTTCCAGCGCCAGGTGTGGCTGCTCTTCGAATACCCGGAGAGCTCGGGGCCAGCCCGGGGCATCGCCATCGTGTCTGTGCTCGTCATCCTCATCTCCATCGTCATCTTCTGCCTGGAGACGCTGCCCGAGTTCCGCGACGAGAAGGGCTACTTCTCGTCTCCGTCGCAGGAGCTGTTGGAGGCGGCCAACAACAGCACCTCGGGGGCCCCAGGCGGGACCTCCAGCTTCTCCGATCCCTTCTTCGTGGTGGAGACGCTGTGCATCATCTGGTTCTCCTTTGAGCTGCTGGTGCGGTTCTTCGCTTGCCCCAGCAAAGCCACCTTCTCGCGAAATATCATGAACCTGATAGACATCGTGGCCATCATCCCTTATTTCATCACCCTGGGCACGGAGCTGGCTGAGCGCCAGGGCAATGGACAGCAAGCCATGTCCCTGGCCATCTTGAGGGTCATCCGGCTGGTGCGGGTCTTCCGCATCTTCAAGCTCTCCCGCCACTCCAAGGGGCTGCAGATCCTGGGGCAGACGCTGAAGGCGTCCATGCGGGAGCTGGGGCTGCTCATCTTCTTCCTCTTCATCGGGGTCATCCTCTTCTCCAGCGCCGTCTACTTCGCTGAGGCAGACGACCCCACTTCTCGGTTTAGCAGCATCCCGGATGCCTTCTGGTGGGCAGTGGTAACCATGACGACAGTAGGCTATGGGGATATGCATCCAGTGACCATAGGGGGCAAGATTGTGGGGTCGCTCTGTGCCATCGCGGGCGTCTTGACCATTGCTCTGCCCGTCCCTGTCATTGTCTCCAACTTCAATTACTTCTACCACCGGGAGACGGAAGGGGAAGAGCAAGCCCAGTACATGCATGTGGGGAGCTGCCAGCACCTCTCCCCTTCAGCCGAGGAGCTCCGAAAAACAAGGAGTAACTCGACTCTGAGTAAGTCGGAGTATATGGTGATCGAAGAGGGGGGTATGAACCACAGTGCTTTCCCCCAGACCCCCTTCAAAACGGGCAGTTCCACGGCCACATGCCCCGCGAACAATAACCCCAACTCCTGTGTCAACATCAAAAAGATATTTACTGATGTTTAATATGCTGCAAGTGACATGCTGTGCTCGGTATTGTGTGGACCGTGCCCCCTTGGTCTGTGTATACCCTTGTTTCGTACATTTGCAGACCATTCACCAGGAAAGGACATGAAGAAGTGGAAAGCACACCTCATTCCTTCTCCCCCACTGCTTCATACTGAACAGGTGTCTGTTTTGCAAGTGGGCTGCATTTTCTCAGCTCTTTTTTTTCCTTCCTCTTAATATGGCAACCAACCAGCTTTAAACTTGATTTCTAGTACATGCCCTATAAAAATAAATAAATAAAAACCTGTACATCCTGGGAGGAAATGAAACTAAAGAACAGTTACAATAACTGTTTAACCTCAATGAAAAGGCAGTCGTTTCTTTACTAAGTAAAGCAGGCACATACTTAAAGGATGCTTCAGTTTGATGGGCCTTCCAGCGTTATTGAATATTTATGCCAATCGCCGACACTGTGGATATGTGGATGGAAAGTCCAATCAAAAAGACTTATGAACCCATCGTAAGTTTATTTGATTTTTGACTGGAATTTCTATTCTAGTTGGAACCCTCTTCCCAGAATGCTAAGGATCTCCACAACTTTGAACAAAGAGAAATGCCCAAGATGTACTGATCTAATAATTAATTATCTCTGGGGCTTGCTAGGGATTTCAAGTGATAGACTAACAGATTCCTGTGAACGTCTGTGTGTGTGTGTGTGTGTGTGTGTGTGTGTGTTCCAGCCACTCAAAACATGTTTTGAGCACTGCTGAGAGAGACAACAAAAAAAAATTGCCTAACACATCTGAAAGATAAGCCTCTGCAGTATCACAGGAAGATTAAAGTGGCAGACACTCCTTCCAGTGGAAGTTACTAATTCAGACCTGACTGATGCAGTTACCGTAGCAACCCATGTTTCCTGGGAAACCCGAAAAAGGTTGTCATGGCATCTCTTGCTCTCCCCCACCCCCTAGACCCTGCCGTTTCCACAGTAACCTTTCCAGATGGTTCCTACTTACATGAATTCATAAGGAAAACCACTATTTGAATCTACCGCACAAATAAAGTGAAGTCTGAGACTCCAAGGTGGTGAAATGAATCACAAAATGCATATTTTTTTTTACTACAAAATAATCATTGACATCCTATAATGACTGAAGTGAGAAGGAAAATATTGTCTTTGGAATATTAGATATATACCACGATCAGGCATAATTTGAATTAAATGCCAGTAATGAGGCAACACTTTCCAAAGATGTTTCTCTCCTGTTTTCTTTCTCCAAGAACTTTCCAGCCAACAGGTGAAATTAAAAAGCAAATATAAAAGTGTTCTGTACATAAGCAAGCGAAAGAGTCAATCAGTGTACCTGAAACCTTACTCCAAGGGACCTTCAGGCTTCCTCTTTAAAAACAAAAACAAAAATCCAGATCCCACAACAACATGGCCACATCGCAGCACTTGCAAAGCTAAATAAAAATAGAAACCTGTAACGGATGTGTGTTTGTAACCGAAGGAATTGCGGACAATCAATCGAAAGGAGGGACAAGAAATAACCAGATCTTGGGGAATTATTCCAAGTTTCAGCCATGGGCCAGGGGTTGCCAGAAGACAGAATCAGGTGAGCACTGTGGGGGCTACTGGGAGTGCTTCCTTTCTGTCCAGGGAGGCAGGGACATGCCATTCTTGACTAGGTTGGTGACACCGGCAAACCCAGTAGTTGTATATTAATGGGGCCTTTCAAAGATCATTTAGAACACCTTTTCCCATTTAGTTTCCATGTTGCTAACTGTCCTTTGGTTCCCATTATTTCTTGCAAAAGAATGAAAAGGATTTTTAAAAGGTGGTTGCTCTTCAGCATAGGCTTCTAAACTGAACTGAAAACCGCTCCATTCCTTTTATGAACCCACTTGGCTTCCAAACATTTTCCCCCTTACAAAGGAATGAGAGACGGAAGCTACTGCCATTAGATTATGGTTCCAATTTTAACTTAACATAATTGATCATGTGTGGTAGTAGAATTTTTTTTAAAACAAAAATGGTTAAAAGGGTAATGAAGGTAACACTTTGTTTTAATGTAGGGACTGTTATAGATGTAGACATACATTATCCACAATTAGTTTTTGGTTTTGATAGGTTGTAACTATTCTTCCCTAGAGTAAATGAGAGTAACCCTATTTTAAAGCTGATAAGGTATTTTTAGGTACTCAGAAGCCTACTTATGTTATTTGTGCATTAGAGACAGTGAAAAATAATGATTAAGACTTTAAGAGGGGGAAGAAGAAAGAAATCTATATACCTTGTCATAGAATCATTGTTCTCATTTCTGTGAATGGAAATTGGACCCCTTGCTCTGATTTCCTTTGCTACTTGTTTGAGTTACTTTTAACATTGATCTACCTCTTGACCAAATTTGTGGTCTTGTTAACAACCAGAAATTCTTTTTTACGACCCATTTAGATGGTTATATGTTAGATGCATTATAATAAGAACATAAGAATAAATTTGGTATCTGTTTTTAAAAGATCTTAACATAAACATGAAATAAGTGCAGTGACAGGTTGATTCCCATTTTTCAGAAGATAGAGAAACTCTGATAAGTTCTGTGAGTGATTAATGGTTGTGCCATAATTTTTGGAATTGTGCAGTTATTAAATAGCAGTACTACAAAGGAGATGCTTTTTAAAAAACATTCGGAGAAATATGAGTCCTGACTTTGGGATAGTATAATTGCTCCTAGTTGCCATGTTGTTAGTTTCTCAAAGGTTATAGATTCTGTGTCTTGACAGAGTTTTAGATACACTTGCCTTGAACAGAATGTAGCATCTTGTGTGTATTTAATAACATTTGATGAGTGAATGGCTATGAACTTACATTAATGTTATTTTCAGGCTTTTAACGAAGTGGTTTAATGCACATATTGCCAGAGTTTGAGTCCTGACTC
Organism: Noctilio leporinus; assembly: GCA_004026585.1. Classification (NCBI taxonomy): domain Eukaryota; kingdom Metazoa; phylum Chordata; class Mammalia; order Chiroptera; family Noctilionidae; genus Noctilio; species Noctilio leporinus. The sequence continues at coordinate 78,565 of PVIW01001239.1, forward strand.
TGCTGTTTGACTTGGAGCAAATTACTGAACCTCCCTGTGCCTCAATTTCCTTATTCATAAAATGAGGATGATAACTAGGGTTTTTGTGAATACTAAGTGTTAATAAAGGTGTAACACTGAAAAAAAAAAAGGTAATTGCATGATACACAGCAGAGATTTGGCTAGGAGGTTACATTATTGCTGTGATCATTATTCACATTTAATACTGAGCTTTGTGAATGATATGAAATACTTATATAATCAGCATCTTCCTGTTTGCTTTCTATGTGACAATAATAATAACCATTTATTAAGGGTCAACCGTGTCCTTGACACTTCTCAACTCTGCAAGTGAAGGGATACTAAACTCATGTTAGGATGGTAAAAATAGATGGTTAAGGTTAAAAGATTTCTGAAAGAAATCACAGCCAGCCAGGTCATTCTGGCTCCAAACCCCTGTGCCTTTTATTGATGACTTGAAGGAGATTGAGAAAATAAATGTCTTATGCTTTCAGGTTTGACTTCAGCCCAAGTTACTAATTAATAAATTCCTGTAAGGGAGAGTCTCCAGAAACCCCTTTATTCAGTATCCTGATAATTAATCCTTATCTAGTCATCAGGTATTTTTAAATTGTTATTATTATTATTTTCAGAGAGAGAGGAAGGCAGAAAGGCAGAGAGGGAGAGAAACATCAATGTATGGTTGCCTTTCACCTGCTCCAGCTAAGGACAGGACTGGAGACCTGGTTTGCAACCTGGTTATGTGCCCTGGCTGGGAATCAAACCAGCGACCTTTGGGTTCGCAGGTGGGTGCCTTGTTCACTGAGCCACCAGCCAGGGCTCATCATCAGGTATTTTTAAACCACAGGAATCAAATGTAAGTTATTTAAACTGGAAGAAGAGATGGATTTCTCCTGTAAGAAAAGATTCTTTTCTTGTATGAATGATTTACTGGGATTTAATATTATGCTCAGAAAGTAGAATGAGTCACAGTAGTAACACCTGCTAAGACAATGGATAGTTTTTCATTTTGAGGTTAATTTCCTATTTCTATGTGTCTTTATCTACAATGATGGTAGTATATGCAAATTGTTATTTTCCCACCTCTTGACACTTTGCTTAGGTTACTAGAGATCTGTGCCTGAGAGTGGTGTAAACATTTTGATCCTCTCATCTGGAGGAGAGAAATTACTTAGAACAAAAGGATTGCAAGCAGGAGCCTGCCAGCTCATCAACATTGGTGACATTATTGCTTCATAAGAGCAACTGTCATCAGGAAAATGTTAGAATATCATTTTGTTCCACAGCATAGATGTAGCCCCTCCCCTACAGTCCAAAACAATCCAATTTAATAAAATGAGTATGAATAGTGATTTGGGCTCAGAGAAAAATGCTAATGAGGCTAAGTCTGCACAGGCCAGATAACTTTGCCAGACCACAGGCTTCACTGTGATGCCCAGCTGCACGGCTTGGATGTTGGAAGGTTCACATACATGTGTGTGTGCCCAAGGGATTCATGGGAGGAGGGGTGGCCAGATCCATGCACATCCATCAACACCCCAAAATATCTCTGTACCCTACAGCCGGTGAATCTAGAGAGAAAAAAATCAAATTATCATCAGCTTCTTTCTTTCATGGTGTTACCCACATAAATGCCCACCGAACATGGTGACGTAATCATACACAGCTGCATGTCACACACTAATGTTACATCCGTTAGTTCTAAACCTGGAAATAAAATTTTGGGTTTGAAATTTTAAAGGCATAGTATAAAGAAGTTTGAAGTTATAGTTTGTTGACATAAGACATGTTATTTACCTCTTAAGCATATAACGTACTCAAGTGATTGCTTTGCTGATAGTATATAAATTCAATATAGAACATATACCACTAGTCTGTTCCTTGGAAAATTGTAACTGTCATCCACTGACGTCTATACATTTAAAATGTCAATGTTTCCTGCAGCACCTTCCAAGTCCCTCCCACCTCTTGGTGTGAATGACAGGGGTAACAGCACTGGTGGCCCCCCATCTGCAGCCTTAGGAAAGTAAGGGGGGAAGGAGTGAAAGAGTGGGGAAGAACAGCTTTGGGGCTGTCAGGGTGGGTCTCTGTTCTGGCCGTTTTGTATTTGGCTTTTTAAACTAAAGCATAACCCTGTTGCTTTGGTACAACGAATTGCCTCTCTTTTGTTTGGCCGTTTTACGTATATTCATGAAACTGCTCGTCTTTCTATAATTGGCAGCGAGTAGTTGATAACGTTTGAGGGAGGGCAGATCTGAGGAGGCAGGAAGAAGGGAGGGGAACCCAGCGGAGGCCAGACCTTCCTATTGTGACTCAGCTCCCAACCTCCTGCTAGAGAGTGGCCGATGCTATGGAGTCTGTAAGTCTATTCTTTCTGTGCTCCTATTCACCCTGAGGTGTAATTTTAAAAATTCAGGCAGTTTAGGAAGTTCTCAGATATTTGTCATTGTTTTCAATGATGCCATAAAAACGGATTTTGTCTTTGAAATGGTAAAGAAACAACCTTTCACAAAGAAACATTTTTATGGTTTCTCTCTCTCCCTCTCCCCTCTCTTTTCTCTGCCCTGGACATATTTTCCCCTTGCATTTCGAATTGTGCACCATGAACCATCAAATGCATTAAAGAAGCAATCAGGAAAAGAGGCTGCATCATACTCTTGAGAAGCATTTCATTATTTTTGCAAGCAAAATGATGCAGAGTAGGAGCTCTGGCCTGAAAAGGAAATCCTCGGATTCTTCTTGTTAATAAGACAGCACTGAGATGAACAACAAATAACGTTTCATCATATCCAGAGACTGTCGTGCATGCAGGGCCCTGAGTTTGCAGATGCGGGGTTCAACACCCCCCTGTTGTGGTAGTAGGAAGTGGAGAGAAGCTTCTTCTGGCCCAGGGAGCCCCCAAACTCACCCTCCCTGGTGCTTTCTGAGCAAGGATCTTGGGAATCTGTTGAGATCCCCACCAACTTTTTCAAATGAAGGTTATATGTCCCTGCATGATACATGTCTATCGGCACGGCTCTGCCCCTGGGTTTTCATTAGGCTTAAACTGCTGTCCTTTATGCTGATTCCCTCTGACTCCCGAGGTTCTTCCCTTCTTGCACTTAAACAGCTTCCTTAAATCAAGACAGATGATTTTGGAGGACATTTGGAGGACAAACCCTGCTTGTGTTTATTCTCTGCAGAGAGCCAGAGTTATTGTGTTAAAACATATGTCAGATTGTGTTGCTTCTTTGTGACAAGACCCTGAGTTGACCCCTCATTTCACACACAGAATGGACTACAGGCCCTGCCTCATGGAGCCCCTCTTCCCCTTCTGACCTCACTTCTGACTCTCGTCCGTTTGATCCATGTGGCTGCCACGCCGGCCTCCATTTCTTCCTCAAACACACTAGGCTTGTGGCGCCTCCGGTCTCTGTACTTTGTGCCCCTGCCTGGGTGCTGCCGTGGCCCCCAGTGTCCGTGTCCGTGACTCACTGAGGCATCTCCTTCCCTGGCAGCTCTGTTTAAAGCTACAACCCCCACTTCACCCCCTAGCTCCTTTCTCTGCTTTGTTTTCTCTTCCAGCACATTAGACATCTTACTCCCTTTGTTTATTGTTCGTCTTCCTTTCCCTTCTGTGAGGACAAGGATTTCTGTTCTTTGCACCACATCCCTCATGACCTGGACTATTACCTGGAAAAAAAGTTGGTGCCCAGTAAGTATTTCTTCAGGGGAGAGATGAAAGGAAGGAAGTTGTGTTCCAATTTGAGTGTTTTCAGACTACAGAGAAAGTGTCATGTGTGTCTATGCCTCATTGTATCGCTGTGGGGTTCCTACTCCCCACCCCGCTCTTTCAGATAAAATTCCTTGCAATTGTTGATTCCAAAAGGTTTCCCACATGAAAGTACTAACCAATCTTGGGGATGGAATTCCTTAGTATAAATAGTTTGAATATAACATCATGTGCGATATCACTCCTACTCACCAGGGACACCCGAAAATTAGAACGCTTCACAGACCATGTACCCCACCTAATTGCAAACAGGATGCAGTTTGTAAATGATATTCACTATGTACTTATCAACTAGTATAGCAAAAATCAGAACAAATATATCTCATGGATTTACCCATCTAGCAGACATTCAAAGAAACTTCCCCAAAACTCAATCTTGGTTTCAGTTCATGGTGTGCCCTGAAATATCCCTGGGGCCTTCCTTACAAAGACTCTGAATGAATAAGGCATTAGAGGTTTCATGAGTGAATCACCTTAAAGAATTACATTACTCTAGATGCGGCCTTGCTGGATACAATGATTTCTTTTTCAAGGTAATCTTATTTTCAATGTAATTGTCAAGTTGGATGGTAGGATGACAAAAGTCGGTTGCTTTTGAGAGTGCCTTTTTCACACATAAAAAAAGATGGGGACATTGAATCCATGAGAAATAAGAGCAGATTCTTAGAGTGACTTATAATAGCAACACTTAGGCCATTTCAAAATAAACAGGGTGAGAAGCACCAGTAGCATATGTTGATATTGGGAAATGCCTAGTGGCTTTGGAAAAACCAACATGTATGAATCAGAGAAACTGATGAAAGCATTGATGTCAGTGAGAATGCAGACTTAGTCAGGATTTTGTTTTCCTCTGCCATGGAGGGTAGGGACTCTCCTGAAAGGAATTTTCTCCACCACCACCCCACCTGAATTTTCTCCCCTTTCCTGGATTTCTCAGGCAGAGCAGCCCAGAGACTGGCCTGGCTCTTATTTCTGGACATCTAGGTGGCACAACCTCCTTGCCAAATTTGTCACTAAAGTAAAGGAAACTAACATGCATGCTTGAGATCACATCTGTAGACCAGCAGGGATCAGAAGCTCTTCACCATCAGCTTGGACAATTTAAGCCCATGTAGGGCAGAGATCATTTCTCTCTGAGAACACATGGTTAGGGCACTTTTTTACAGAAATGACACAAAATAGAGAATTGAAATGAGTACTTTTTTTTTTTCTGAGCTCACTTCTGCATCACATAATAAAATACTTTTTTATATTATAACTTCTGTTACTTAACTACATTTGGGTTTTATGGGATTCTCTGATATAACCTGACATAGTAAAGGTATTAATAAGATTATTAAGAGGGAACTTCACATGCCATCACATTTTCTGTTTACCTCAGGTATGACCCCAGGACAAAAAAATATCAGATATCCACGAATACATTACTTCCATAAGACATTCTAATAAAAATCGTGTGAAGCAAGAGTGACTGCGTGTCAGATTTTGAAATGCAGTAGGCAACTGAAAATCACAGAGAGAAGTCCTTCCCCAAGTAAAAACTGTGCTTGAATTACTTTATACCTGGATTCTGTAAATCTTTTACCTGCAACTGTTTCAACCATTTTCAAAAGATCCATGTATTTTACTGGGTAACCATGTGAATTGAGGATGTTTCTGATTAGTGGACCTATGCATATACTGCTCAAAGTAATAGTGATTACACCTCTCAGCTCATTTCCCCATGACTTTACAGATTTTTTGACTAAGCTCACATCTTAGCACATTACCAGCTTTCATTGCTGAACTTAAACTGTTTTCACTTGCCCATAGTACACACTATCCAAGAGGCCAATCAGAGAATTACACAGAATTGAGCAAGAAATCTCTGTAGCCCTTGGGGCTAATTCATTGCTATTTAGTTCGTAGAATTTGTAGGGCTTCCTGGTGTGCAGCCAACTCTGAATTACTTAATAGATGTCAAAGTATAGATGCAGAAAACAAATTTCCCATAAAACTCCATAGAATAGAGTGAGCCAGCCCTTTCCTCACGATCAAGTACAGTTATTAGAAAGGCTAACAGGTAAGCTGGGTGCCTGTACCCCTTTTATTTAGGCCTTGTGGAAGGTCTACAAGGCATTACTTCTCCACAAACTTGATAATTATAGAAACTTGACTATTCTTATCTTCTTGATTCATATTTTAGAACATTTCTTTGGCCACATAGCTTCAATTCTAGATCTCCATTTTCTATTATACTTCCTTTCTCTCCTTTTGCAGGACTGATTTTGATACTTAAGCCAATGTTTTATATTCTCAGCCTTTCAGCCCATTCCTGAGCCATGAATATAAACATTACGATTACTAGCCAAATACCACTTTTATTTTTTTGTTTCTAATAGAATTGCAACTTCCTCCACCATACTTTTTTTTTTAATAATCCCTGAAGTGTTGAGACGGATACTGACCCATGAGGTTTTCAGAAGGCCCAGCCCCTTCTATAGAAAGGGTGTGATGGCAGCAAGACAAGAACAGCTTCACATAACCATGTCAAGCTAACCAAAGCTATAGCAGCATAAGCCAGGGACTTAGGAAATAACATCATCCAGGTTCTTTGTGACTTCTTGTCATTAGTAGTCATTAATAGCTTTTAGACCAGTGTCATTTTCAAACTCTCATAATGAAAATTAACCATACTGTGATGCAAGACTATACTGTGGCTTTTTCAATGAAGATGAGTGATAAGAAGTTCCATCTTCCATGAGGGATGATCGAGCGTAATCCAGGTCCATGAGGAAAACATTTTGCTAGCTGATTGCCCAGCACCTAGTAGACATAAAACAATTATTTGAGTGAGTAAGTTATTCTTCCATAACAAGCATACTCAAAGCAGACCATCACTGATAGGCAGTTCCCACCACTTCTGAGACACCTACGAAAACCAGGAGTACAAGGGGGAAATAGTCTTCTTTAAGTATTATGATGCTTAATATTTACGTATTGTAACCTGGAGCTGGGCTTAGCATTTTCAGTATTTGTAGAGGTATTCTTTATATGTTACATAGTTAATAAATCTCTGGAGTACATATATCTAATTTTTATCCATTTATTCAGGCAGCATGTATTCACTGAGTATGTTCTGTGGTCCACACGCTGTGCAAAGTGTTAGAGAATGATCCAGTCAACCTATAAAATGTCTAATGTGGGCCACACCGCACTCTAAATCTTGGCTGTAGCAGTGGACGAGCCAGTCATCTGCCTCATGCTATTTTTAGAAACTACTGTGAGCATTTCTAATTTTTCTTTTTTTTGATAGTTGGGAAAGGGGAGCACCAAACCTTGAACTTTTAGTTCTTTGTCCTCCATAGACCTTGATCAAGTGGTTATCGTTATCTTAATTTGCAATTTCTTAAAATGGCACGTAATTGCGCAACTCATATGTCAAAGAATGAGCGGTTTTTAAAGTTATTTGCAATGAAGAAATAAACTGGAGGGATGATATTCCTAGCACCTAGAATATGGTTCTCACAGTCCTCATGTGAGACTGCTTCCCTTGTTCTTGCTCTCACTGTCTCTTTTCTCTCCATAATATTAAGAAAATTAAAAACTGTATTTTTCTTAAAAAACAGTAGGCACTCGAATCTTTCCTCTGACTTTAAAGAAGAAGATAAATTTTCCTGTTCAAAAAGCAATCACATTGGTTTGGACTACATCTGGAGGTCATAATTAATAAGGGGAAAGTTCATCATTTCAGAATACTTAAATTTTTCTAACATAAATAAAAAGCATTCAATACATGGTAAATATGTTTAGAAAATTAAATTGCTTGAACTTTTCAGGGTAACAGTTAAAAAGAACCAAAGTTGTAAAATATATAAATACTAGCTGTGGTGGGTGTGACTCTGTTGGTTGGACATCATCCTGCAAACTGAAATGTTGCTGGTTCGGTTCCCTGTCAGGGCACATTTCTGGGTTGCAGGTTCAATCCCCACTTGGGGCACCTAAAGAAAGCAGCTGATTGGTATTTCTTTCTCACATCAGTGTTTCTCTCCTCTTTCTCCCATCCTTCCCCTCCCTTCAAAATGAAAAAAAAAATTAAGTATAATGGATAGAATATTTTATATTGATGTATAGGCCTATAATATTTTTAAAAACTGATTATACAGTAAACTATTGTGTTTACTCTGTCCAACAGAAACCTGAAGAGCCCCACATAAAGAAATTTCAAGCTGCACTGACCAGTAGGATGCTCATTTTCTCACTGTCTAGCTCAAGGATGCAGTGTTGGGTCCATCACCGATGGGCAAAATTTTCTGGTAATTTCTCTGCCAGCCATATTTTGTTTCCATTGACATTAAATAACATCTCTAGCAAATGCTTTCTATAAGGGAAATGGCTCTGAAGATTTTTCTTCAAATCGTATGCAACATAAAAACATATTCATCAAGAGATCAAGAAGAATGTTAAAAATATTAGGATATCCTCTCAACCTTTTGACATTTTGATGAAATCTAATGATCCAAAAATTAAATATTGCTGAGAAAGAAAACCTAAATGTTTGTTTCCAACAAGCCATCTGCTATTTTTCTTCTTTCAGCAACTCACTGGACTACATTGAATCACAAGATATGCTCATGTTATCTTCTATGTTCTGGGTTCTGTGCAACTTTCTTTACAAAGCTGTGTTTTGTACCAAAGGCGCTCATACATAGATTAGCCCATTTACATGTGAATAAGTGAAGCCTCCACTGTGCCCTGGTGAATGATGATAAAGACAGACTTGCCTAAAAGAAATGTGCCTTGCGTGATCAAACATTCTTTTATTTTTTCATTAAAACACAATAGACTTGCAAATTAATCTTGTAGGCAGGTGTTAGCTGAGTTTAACTTAAAAAACTATTATGAGTACTTACTACATGTTTAAGTTGTCTGTCTTCTCTAAAATTTAACATTCAGTTATGCTTTCCCACAGTTTGTATAATATACTCGTTCAGTTCAGTTTTCATGCAGTATTTGATGGGGCGAGACAGAGCACATTCTTACAGAATATGTACAGTATTTCATCTAATGTTTATAGAATTTCTGTCAAACTGTATATGTAAAAGGTTTCTTGATTCATTTTCTATTTTTATATTCTTTTAGAAATGAAACTTTTTTCAATAAAGCAGAGTTTCAACTGGGAAAGAGATTGAGGAGGTCATGAAGATGATTTTACGTTTGGGGACATTTCACTACTGTGCCATTACTAATGTCGTGACTGTGACATTTCAGCAGAATGGTAGCTATTTGTCTATTGTCTAATAAGCCTTATGGAAAGTCAAACTGTGAACCTTTAGTATAAAGAAGACTTTTTCTCATTTCCACATTTTATTTTCAAAATATGCCCAAGCAAATGCATCAATAACCAGTCTCCTGTAATTCAAATGTGTAACAATGCTAGGTTATAATAAGAACACTGGTAGAATTTTAATTGTTATCAATTTAATTGCTATCAAAATGTTTTGGTAGCAAAGCCAAGATTACACTACTTTTTGATGCCCTGTGGAAGGAAATATAGGTGATGAATTTCATTGTTAATATATTGTATAAGAATCAATAACCCAAATATCTATTTATCAGCAGTAAAACAGATGAATAGGAGGTACAATTCAGGTAATTTTCTTTGGAGGCAAGCAATGTCTGTATTGAGTTTTACATAATTTTCTGCTAATTTCTCTGTAGTCAAAACTATGAGACCAAATCACTCTAGGAAAAAGTGAAGTCAAAGAGTGATAGTCATCTCAGGTTTGAGTTATGTGAGCCTCCAATCTGGATGATTTGAAACTAAAGTAAAAATGGAGCCACCACTGTGTTAGCCCATGTAGTAGAGACAATGGCCTAGAAAATGGTCAGTCCATTGCAGCCACCAGTGAAGTAATTCATGCTAGCTATTGGGATAATGGACACAAATCTATCAGCTATCCTATAGGGAGTTCTTAGACATGCAGTTGTTCTAGTAAAGGGTCTGTAGATGTTATAGAAATTGACATGGAACTACCTTCATAAAACACCAATAACAATTTCAAGCATAGTATCTTTAGTATCATTTCTGCATTATTAATACAGACTACAGTTTCAACTAAAGACAAAACCAGGACTTGTGCTATAAAAGCACAGAATGGTACCAGATGAGTAAATTGCCATATCCATTATGGCTTCACTGAATGGATAGTAAGAATAGTATAGGTGCAGATATTCGGAGAAGGCTTACCCACAATGAACCTGTGGGACCCTAGATCAGTCACCATTGCTAAAATTTCCTGCATTGCCGGCTGGGTGTGCTGGGTTGAATAACCCCTCCCCAGAACCCTTTCCCAGCCTGCAGATCCTCCTCACATTTAAAAAAGCTCTGAATACTCAAGTGCTGAGATTTTCTTGCATGTTTCTGAAGGAGAGAATAAATTGAAATAAGACGTAGGCCTTGAAAGTGTCATATCATTCTTCAAATTGATGGTGAGAAAAGGAAATAGGATTTTTTTTTTCTCCTGTAAGAGTTGTCAGGAGTCTATAATGGGATCATGAAAAAGCAGACAGATCACTCTGCAGAAGGGGAACAGATGAATGAAATTGCTGGGAAGGAGGGAAGGTTCTGTGTTAAGTGTGATTAGCTGTTAAGGTGGCTGAAATAGTAGGTGGAAAGCTAAATCGGCCCGAGCTTTATTGCACACGTAGCATGACAATCCTGGGAGGTGGGGCAGGTGGGGAGAGGTGGGAGGGGTGGGAGTGTTTGCCTTAAGATCTCTTGACTTTTTTTTGCACAAGAAGCAGTTTGGTATGAAGCACATGGCTGACAATAATTCTCATGGGCCCTAGGAAAGTCCCTTTAACCTCCCTGAGCCCCATTTTCCTTATCTGTATAGCGAAGTCTTAAAAGTTGAGTCATCTGTGTGTTTCTTTACCTCTTTGAGAATTCTCAACATTTTCGATTATTAAAATATATGTGGACCAGTGCATGTAGCTCTTTTCCAGTCGTTAAATACTACGTATCTCTACTCATGTGACCAAGCAGACTGCAAACCCAGATATTCCTATTTCTAATATTGTTTATTGACCTTAGCAAGATGTAAAAACATGTAAACCTTTTCATTTTGACCCTGGTTTATTATGATTTAGCATTTCATCTTTGAACATTCATTAAGCCAAATGTCCATTCAAGTGAACCTTCTGTTGACATTTTTGTTTTTTAATAAACACTCAGCAAATCAGTATTAAATATAGGATGCTTACCAATGAACTGTGACTGATTACAAGGTGCATTTTTGTCACATTGGAAGGTTAATCCCTGCCCTGGCTGGTGTGGCTCCATGGATTGAGCACCAACCTGTGAACCAAAGGGTTGCTGATTCAATTTCCAGTCAGGGCACATGCCTGGGTTGCAGGCCAGGTCCCCAATTAGGGGCACAAGAGAGGCAACCACACATTGATATTCCTCTCCCTCTCTTTCTCCCTCCCTCCCCCTCTCTCTCAAAATAAATAATAATTTTTTTAATAAAAAAGGCTAATGCCCTTTTTGTCCCAGAAGCAATGGCTACAATTTAAAATAACATTCACAAAATTTTGCCAATTTTTGTGAATACAGAGGAGGCCTGATAGAGCCATATTATTGTTAATTTTGCTCAGGAGTGAGAAACAAAATTCAGGGAAACCCTAAACGTTTCTGTTTGGCTTCAGTGGCCAATTGGAAAAAGAAAGATTGTAGGTTTTATACCATGTAGATAAGAGATCATTATACCCATTGAAAAACAAGAGTATATCCTGGTTGCTGGTTTTATGGTAGAGATTGGAATAGAAAGATGTTAAAATACAGACACTGAAGAAATTGTTACAATGATAATGGTCCATTTGGACCAGTATTTTGTCATACTGAGATTACGTGTCCAGTTTAGTCTTATACCATCCCATCCGGAGAAGGGGGCAGTTTTTCAAGGCCTCAAGCGTAATGGGAAATGTGTATTTTGACTAGAGGAGCAATTCATCAAAACATAGAATCTGATCATTTTAGTTTTGTGAATATGAATTTTCACAATTAGGTATAATTGGATCTCTTATGTATCAGTGTTAGTGATCGTTGTGAAGTAATTTAACCCATTTTTTAAAAAGTTGATGAAATTCACTATATGGTGAATTCATCATCTTTTGTTAATACTGTACGTATCTTACAACAGTTTGTGAACTGACCACACTAAGAAAAACCATAGTAGTATCTTTTTTGGTCTGTTGTTTCCATAGTGTGATTTCTTAATGCTGGGTTTGGTGGGGGGGGAGCTTAAGTATTTAGTTTACTGAACACTGTCAAAGTGGTTTTCCTAAATGCCATAAAATTGTATGATTATAAACCAAATAGGAACATCCTCTCTTTTTTTCAATGTTAAGATCACTGTATAGACCATTTTTAGAACTGCCTCATAAAATGGTATCATTTTTGTTTAAAAGTTTCTTCTTATATATACAAGGGAAAGCAAACAGTGTGTATGTATCATAGTTCCTATGTAATATCTTCCATGCAATAATCCATTTTTGAAATCTTATACAGATAGTAATTATGCAGATATCAGAATAACAAACACACTTCAATAGTTTCATAGCAATGTCTAACATTTATTGTCTCGTACTTGGCCAAGATCATTTACACATGTTATTTAATCTTTTAAGTCAAGGAAGTAATAAGACTGTCTGAAGTTTAGAGGTGAAACAGCCAAAGTGTTTAGAAAGATCGAGCAACTTTTCCAAGGTTGTATAGCCAGCAAATGGCTTTAAGTCTTGTGTTCATTACACTATTCGCCTTCTGCCTTTTGTACCCTATCACTGCCATTTTCTTTAAAACTTGCATCTCAGTTTAATTCTATATGATGCATTGGGACATTTCAGGTTTTATCTACAGGACAATGTTGCTGATAATGTCAGGGCTTGTTAAATATAATCCCTCCACAAGGTGTTAGCCAGACATTTTCCATCGAATAGCATACACCAAGTCCATACTTTGACCACAGATAATCCAGATTGTGCCAAAGTGCTAGACTGAGAAAAATGGTCTTACTCATTTTCTCATTTCCTTTTGTAAAAATCCATCCTAATGACTGCTTGCTGAGCAGTTAGTTGAGAAGCAATAATCAACCCAAGAACCTGCTGCCGTTCTGATTCAGAGAAAGCATCCAGCCAGACCCACCAGAAGGACGCATTTTTCAGCCTCTTGTTCTTCGTCACATGTACTGAATGATGAGGGAGGACAAAGAGGGAGGTGTCATTATTTTGAATCTTGGCTGGTGTGGCTCAGTGGATTGAGCACTGGCCTGAGAACTAAAGGGTTGCCAGTCAGGGCACATGCCTGGGTTGCGGGTCAGGTCCCCAATGGGGCCATGTGTGAGGCAACCACACTGATGTTTTTCTCCCTCTCTGTCTTCCTCCATTCCCCTCTCTATAAAAATTAATAAAATCTTTTTAAAAAAGGTATAAGTATCCATGAACAATTTTTAAAGGAAACTCAGTATTTCCTTAACTATTCAAAAGAATTGGTTATCAAGGATTAGGCAACAGCATTAACATTTAGCCATCATTCAACTGCATGGTCAAGTTTTACTTACCAGTTTAGTGATTTCCCAGATAAAATGAAAATCTGATGACTGCTCAGTATACGGAGAACATTTAGTGTTCGTCCAAGACATTCATGTTATATTCTTTTTTTTTTTTCAAATGTCAAATAGATACTTACTGCTTTCCCTTGTAAATCAGCAATTTGTGATGCAGCCTGTCCGAAGTGGCAGCCGTGCAGTGCAACTGACTATACCAATAGAACATACACTGTGCTACATCAGAACTGAAAATGTTCTAACCTCACATTTATTTAGTTCTCCTCATCAAACAGATCAGTCAAACAAGTGTTGTTTTGTATCGAATGAAATAAGAACCATTCTTAAGCAATGACATCGTTACTAATATTGGAATTCTGAAATGTAAAATAAACACGTTTTATACTTGGTTCTATCTCCTTTGGACATTGAACTTTTTAATTTCTCATGCATTAATGTAAAGCTAACGTCAGCTCTTATGTCATGTGTTCTCATGTCCTTGTCATGATCATTTTGAGCCTTCTGTTAAGTAAATGTCAGCAAATACCTGTGAATTATGTGGTATTTTCATCGGATCTGTTTTTTAAATTTGTCATTGGGTTTTAGTATTTTCATTGCAGATGTTATGTGCAAAATTCAATAAAGTACCAGGAAAAAAATCTTGTTACTCACATTAATTAGTTCCAAATTCTTTTATTTCTTTCTCCCAGCCTTTCTCTCTTCCTTTCTCTGTCTCTGTCTCTGTCTCTCTCTCTCTCTGTGTCTTTCCCTCACTCTCCTTTTTTGATTTTGCAAATGAGGAAACATCAAAGCTGGGCTGCTGTCAACAGCTGAAGTCTGGGCTGCCTCCGGACCTGCTCTGCAGACTGTCCTGTGTTCTCTCACGGGACTGTAGGGATGACTTCTCTGCATCACCCTTAACAAGGCTTTTGGATGCCGGCACTGCCTAGGTGTCTTCCATTTTGCCCTGTCATACCCTGTTGAGAGCTCAGAAAAGTCTCATGCAAGAAAACTCTTACTTGTTATAAGTCTGTGCCTTCATACTTGTGTCAGTTATACAAAAAAATTGTGGCAAAGCAAACATACATTATTTCACTCAAAAAGTGAATTGAGCATCAATTGTGTGTACCTCCCTGTTCAAAGCACTGGGAGGGGAGATTTGTTCCCGCTCTCAAGAGAACCTAAGAGTCTGATAGGTGATAGATATATAGCCCTGAGTCTGTAGGTTAGGAGTCTCATTATTTAGATTCACTACAGTCAAATGCTAAATGAGAACATTTTGTTTTCTGTATGTGTTCTCTGAATGTCTTCAATATTTTTGCACCACGATAGACTAGAATTTTCTGTAATCTGCCTTTGCGTACCCATTGTTCTTATTTGGGACTTGGCAGTTTGATCCTAAGTCTTTATCCTAATAGCAGCTAGTGACTCAAATGTGTCTGTGCATTTGGACTGTCAGCAAATGGCTACATCACCAAAACAGAGGCCCTCTTGTTTTCTTCTGGGATTTTACCTTTTTTTTTTTAAGATAAGAGTGCAGAGTTAAGCTGCTTTATCCATGTAGTAATTGGCTTTTAGAGAAGAGAACAGACATTTTTCTCAGCCTCCAGCTGAAAGAAGAAATAACTATTTTAAAGCTTCCTGGTCATGCCACTCTGGTGGTGGTCTCCGTGAGCCATAATTTGTATTTTGTTTTAAGGAACCACATCTTGTAAATCTTTTGTGAATGTTCACAGAGTGAATTAAGTAATGCTGTTTGTTTCCAAGGCACTCAGGAATCCTCTCTGAGCCCTGCATCCTTCAGAGAGAATTCTCACTTTTCCCCTGGACTTCAGCAGAAACGAGCCAGGGTGGAAGGGTCGCTGCACCTCCAAAGGTTAAGGGCCCAGCCAGCCCTCCGTTCATTCTATTAAATTATAACCTTTATCAGTGTTGTGCTTTTCTCTTTCTTAGGTCCGTGAATCATGCATTTATAATATAAAATTCCATCCCTCACAGCCCACTGTTGTTGGTTTGTTTTTTTTAAATCCTTGGTTCACAGCAAATAATATCCGATCACATGAGTCATGGGAGAATAGAGAAAAACCAAAAGAAGAACTAAACTCTCAGAGGACAACACCATCTTCTAAAATTTAAGGCCAGTGAAGTCCTTGTTTTGGGAACGCAGCCACCAGAGAAGGAACAAAGCAAATAACCCAGAAATCTGATTTCAAAACACGCCGTACCTGACAGGGCAGTGAGTCTGTGTGGCCCTGTCCCTCACCTGTCTGGTCCAATTTGGCCTAATGAATGCTTCTGGGTGAAGATGGAGGACACAAATTGACTCACAGGCACTGCCTCATTAACTTGGACAATGTCGGCAAGAAGTAGATGCCAAGTATTACTGGGCTCATTTATACCCATTAAACCCACCACAGAAACAAGCATGGAGTGTCCACAGCAGCTGAATCTAAAAGCCAACAGATAATGCAAGATGAAAGTTAGTCAGAGGGCCTCCCAGGAACCGGGAAGTGGGGCTAGCAGATGAAAAACATGCCTGAGGTCCTCTGCTTCACTGTCTCTGTAGAGAAGCTGAGGAACTCTGCAGAGGAAAATGCTTCGTTGTCTTTTGATCTGTGATGAAGGGGATGGAAGTAATTAGGAGAAAAGGGGGGGGGAAGCAGCCTTCGCAACGTGGATGCAAATTTTGGAGGCAGGATTGATTTTTGCCTGATAATTTCTGGAGGCAATTTGTGAAGCTGATTGAACTCTCTGTGTCCCCATCTTGAGCAAGTAATGAGGTTTTGATTCTAATAGGCTTCCCCTCCAGGCATTTTCTATGCCGGCAAGAATGCACTCGAGGTCCACCAAGCTCTCAACACGTGCAGTAGCCGAGAAGGAAGCCGGCAGACACTACTCCAGCACTGGGCACACACAACCATCTAGTTAGACAGGATTAGACAGCTCCCCCGGGACACTGCCCAGGCGACCCGCATTCTCCAGATGCCTGGGGTGTACATTAATGGGGCCCTCCAGCTGAACTGTGCTTTACAACGTTTACAATATTTCACATATAGAGAGTGAAAAGCAATCTGTGTGCTGTCTGATGATTAGAGATCGTATCAACCACTTTTTACAAATGAAGCGACTGGACACATTGTTATGCAACTTGTCTAAGGTTGACATGGTCAGGCAATTTCAGAAAATGACTACAATGCAAGGGTTTTGGATTCCTGATCTGAGGTTCTCTTTTCACAACTGCATTCCCCACACCACAGCACCCCTGCTGTCTAAATGCTGGCCTCCCTAAGAAGGGAGGCTGCTAAAGGAGTTACCTTCAGGGTGTCTGAAGCACAGGAGGCAGGCCTTCCCATTGTACAGTATTGGTCCTTCGCCACGTTCAAGGTGACAAGCCCAATCTTGCCCCAGCACACCCTCAAGACCCAGTCCCCTCACCTCAGAAAAGTGAAACCCCAGAAAGAAATGGGGGCCTGTTCATATATTAGTCAAAGATATTTACTGAATACCTCTTACATGCCATTGCTCCTTCTCTTTCAGGGAAAAAGTTGCCCTGAACCTGGAGCTCTGGTCCATCCTCTTCAACCTCCTCCCAAACTTGATGTCATCAAATACTGTCTGTCTTGGCCTTTATACCCAGTATCTTTCCACCCAAGAATCTTTGATTAGCATTTATGTTTCCTCAGCCATATATCCACCTTCAACTCTATTTGTCCCCTTCCATTCAAAGTCAAACTTTCTTAAAAGAAGCTGTCTTTTCTTACGGCTGAGCAGTATCCCATTGTACATACGTACCATATCTTCTACCGCCATGTGCAACAGCATGGATGGACCTTGAGAATATCATGCTAAGAGGATAAGTCATACAGAAAAGTTAAGATCTGTATAATTTCACTCACATGTGGGTTATATAACTGAAAGCAACAAATGAACCCAAAAGAAACAAAAAGCCATAGGCACAGATAACAGAATAGTAGTTACTAGAGGGAAAGGGGAGACCTACCTGGTAAAGGCAGTTCATATATAGTGATGGAAGATGATTTTTGACTTTGGGTGGTGGGTGCACAGAGCAATATACAAATGATGTGTCATAGAGTTGTACACTTGAAACCTATATAATTGTATTAACCAACGTCACTCCAATACATTTAATTTAATAAAGTAATTTGTAAGACTATCCCTACTTTCTTACCCCTCATTTGATGTTCTACTATACTCTCATCTCACTGTATTCTGGCTTCCCTGTCCACCCTTCACTGAGTATTTCTCACCATTCGTTTGCTTGTCATCCTTCAGACCTTGTCTCACTTGGTCCCTGCGGACTTTGACACAGTTGGACCCATCTCTCCTTCCTGGCTTTTGTGACACAACCCTTTTTTTTCTTTCCATTTCTTCTTTGTCACTTTCACTGGCTTGTCTTCCTCTTTTTACTTCTTAATATTGCTGCACCCCACAGTTCTCATCTCAGCTCTGATCTCTGACATTTTCTTTCTTTTTCTTTCTTCCTTTTGCTCTCTCTTTCTTTCTTTCTTTTCTTTTCTTTTCTTTTTTTTTTTTTAAGATTTTCTTCGTTATTTTTAGAGGGGAAGGGAGGGAAGAAGAAAGGGAGAGAAACATCAATGTATGGTTGCCCTTCACCTGCCTCCAGCTGGGGACCTGGCTGGAGAACTGGCTTGCAACCTCGATATATGCCCTGACTGGGAATCGAACCAGTGACCCTTGGGTTTACAGGCCAGTGCTCAATCCACTGAGCCATACCAGCCAAGCCTTTGACCTTTTCTTAGGGTCTAAATTCCCCTCGGGGCACCTCAACCCAATACCTTAGTAGTAACTACATCCTGAAACCCTTGCTCCAGCCAGAGTGGTGTCCTGAATCCCATTTTTAGTGTACTCCAAAGGTCAAGTCCTTCTCCAGCCAGTCATTGCCTTCCTACCCACATCCTGTTCTTAGGAAACCTGCCAGCCCTCAACCAAGAAGGGACAGCCCTGGAACCATGTAGGCCCATTCTCTGCCCATAAGTGGTCACCTAAACCAAACTGAGTCAGTTAGGTTCTCTCTCCCTGTAAAAGAGAATCTAATTGGCTCAGTCTGGCTTTTGAGAGTTGGAGACCTAAGGGATTGAAACAATTAGGTAAAGATCTAAGTCAAACTGAGTTGAGGCCAAGGTCAGTCTCTTGACAACCCTGAATCCATGTTCTGCTGAAGCCTAGTAGAGAAAAAACAGACATGAAGCAGAACAGTCAGACAGCCCCCTGAAAGATGAAAGGTAGCTACAGACAAATTTCCAGAGTGTGGAGGCCCGACTCTACCCCCTGCTCTGAGGTTCTGTGAGATTTTTCTACAACCTTCTAATAAGGCAGGATTGCGTTACCTGGTTTTATGGAGTTTCCTGAGCCCCATGGACAGTTTATCTTTTGCATGCCAATCTCCTCACCAGTAACGTCTTACTGGGTGGTCTCTAGACCATGCAAGGCTCCGCAAACTCGGCATGGCCAACCAAGAGTGACTTATTTCTGGTGCTCAGCACCACACACCGCAGTCACTATGTTGCTCATGTTACAGAATGGAACCACAGCTCCTTATGGTATTGTTTGGAAATCTAAGATCATCTCATTTTAGACTTCTCACTCACACCCTCTTCATGGCCAATAAATTCCTGATGCAACTTCCTCTCTCTCCACCTCCGAATTGCTTCTGTATCTTGTTATTTCTGCCTGTTTTGTCTCAGTTGCCTCATAATTTTTCAGACTGCAGCAGCCAAAGTGATCTTCATAAACTATAAAGATGCTAATGACTCTCCTGACTAAAATATTTCAATGACCCCCTCATTTATCCTTTTAGAATAAAGGCCAAACTTTCAAGCATGGCATCCAAAAGCCCTTCAGAATCCATCTCATTCCTCATCACCCCGGAGCAGGTACTTTCCACTGTGGTCATTCTGAATAGCTGTGAATTCCTTGTATGTAATATGCTGTCTCTTCTATGCATCTTCATGTGTGCTGTGCCCTCTGACCCTCTGCCCATCTACACTGTCCTCATCTGGGTGATAGCCAGTTCTCTTTCAAGACTTCCTCTAGGTGGCATCTCCTCTAGGGAGACCCCAGTTAAGTACCCCTTTGATGTACTCTAAATAGCCATCTGTCAAATAACTTCACACAAAATATCACTGTCTACATACTGTTTTCATCTTCTAAAGAGTGAGCCACTTGAGGACTAATTCTGTGTCCCAGTCACCTTGGTCTTTACAGTGCCCAGTGTGTAGTAGATGCTCATTAAACACGTGTTGAATAAATGGGACGCTGAAAAAGCTAATTTCTGCCCTCAAAGACCTCATAGAAGACGTGGGAAGGGAAACAGCCTACGATCATGGCATGGTGACAAGTTCTATACCAGGCAGGTGCAGGAGACATTGAACAAGAAGGAAAGGACAGTTAGCTCTGCTCAGGAGCCTTCAAGAAGGAAGACAGGAGTGGAGGTTTGACAAGTAAGAAGGAAGGACTGAGTGAGGCCAATGGGGAGGGGACTGGATTTCAGCTCCCTGCAGCTGGTGCCGGTCTAGTTCGCTGTTGCAAGAGCTTCTGTGAATTGCTGTTCCTGTGTTGAGGCTCTGGAGCTACACACAGAAAACACATGCTTGCCAAGGAAGCTAGACAGCTGCCTCAGCTGTGCAAACCCTTCAAACAATCTCAAATGATGGCAGCACTTGAAAACAGTTTGGATTCACTAAAATTCAAAGGAGGGCTCTCTTGGAAGTTTTCCATCTATTTTGAAATACACGAGTGTTGAGGACATTAATCTATTAATCTGTTCGTTCAAATCAACTACACTTACCTCATCCAATCGCTGTTTTAGAAGATTTGTGTATTATTCCAGGAACCTTCCGGGTCTTTCATTGTAAGCTTGTAGATTTAGAAACAGGAAATCAGATTTTATCTCAAGTGTACTATTAACTGCAATATTTAAACATTTCCAGTAGTTTCTAGATTTCATCAGGGGACTGCAGCAGCCTCCAGTCCTCTGAAGTGGTCGATTTGGACAAGAGCACTTGGGTTTAAACTACACAGATTTTGTCCGTTGATATCTCTAGGAAATCCTCAGTCAAAGTGATTCTCAGTCCAAAAACATGTGCACATTCTCTTATGTTTGTGGAATCTATAGGAAGGAGGCCCAAAAGCTTTAATCTATATAATCAAGAACCACTGACTTAGAGTTAGAAGTCAGTTATTAATAATTCTTAAAAAAAAACTTTTTAAATTATATTTTATTGATTATACTATTACAGTTGTCCCATTTTTCCCCTTTGCCCCCCCTCCACCCAGCACTTCCTACTTCCTCAGGCAATCCCCTCACTATTGTTCATGTCCATGGGTCATATGCATAAGTTCTTTGGCTGCTCCATTTCCTATACTGTACTTCACATCACCACGGCTATTCTGTGACTACCTATTTGTACTTCTTGTTCCTTCACCTCTTCACCCATTTCCCCCCAACACCCCTTCCCATCTGGCAACCATCAAAATGCTCTCTGTATCCATGACCCTGTTTCTGTTTTTCCTTTTTCTAAGCAAACTTCTTAACGAAACTGAAAATATGGACCTTCCTACAAAAAATAAAAGATTTACTGGAAAGTAAAATACCAACTTTAAAGGCTGCAAATGGGCCCCAATCCATATTATTCATTGCAACGCTTTCCGGCCTATTAGAGAGGATTATAAAGAGACAAAGAGTAAGATATAATTAATGGAACTTGGTGTTGGTGATTATTCAGAGACAAATTATAAGGCTGCTACTGTAACAGGTTCCCACTAGCTTAGAAGGAACAAAGCTCTTTTGTTCTAAAGATGGGTCATAATAGCCATTCTCAGAGAAATCGCATTTCATTTTTCTCCCAACTGAGGAGACTTCAATCTGGAATACTTTCGTGTGGTTTCCTTTGGAAAAGACTTTTAACATCCAATGCACAGAAAAGCTTTGTATTTTGAAATCTACATTGCTTACCAGAGCTGGTAAATGAATTCAGTAAAGTAGCACAATACAAAATAAATATCCAGAAATGAGTTGCATTTTTATACACCAATATTGAACTTTCAGAAAGGAAAACGAAGAAAACAATTCCATTTATAATTTCATAAAATAAGTAAATAAAATACCTAGAAATACCTCCTTGGTCTTTTTACCAAGGAGGTAAAAGACCAGTAACTCAGAAAGTTGTAAGACATTAGGGAAGATACAAATAAGTGGAAGCATACACTGTGTTCATGGATAGGAAGAATTAACATCATTAAAATGTCCAAAAGAAAATATTTATACTGCCTAAAGCAATCTATAGATTTAACACAATTCCTATCAAGATACCAATGGCATATTTCACAGAACTAGAACAAATATTCCAACAATTTATATGAAACCATAAAAGACCCAGAATAGCCACAGCAATTTTGACAAAGAAGAACAAAGTTGGAAGATCATGCTACCTGATAACAAACTATGCTACAAGGACATAGTAATCAAAACAGTATAGCACTGGCATAAAAAATAAACATTTAGATCAATGGAACAGAATAGAGAGCCCAGAAATAAACCCATACCCTTATGGTCAATTAATATTTGACAAAGAAGGCAAGAATGTACAGTGGGGTAAAGACAGTCTATTCCATAAATGGTGTTGGAACAATTGGGCAGATACGTGTAAAAAAAAAAAATGAAACTATACCACCTTTTTACACCATACATAGAATAAACTCAATATGGATTAAAGGCTTAAATGTAAAACTCAAAACCATAAAAATCCTAGAAGAAAGCATAGGCAGTATTTCTCATAGTAATACTTTTTTATATATACCCTTAGGCAAGGAAAATGAAAGAAAAAATAAACAAATGGGATTACATCAAACTAAAAAGTTTTTGCATTGCAAAGGAAACCATCAACCCAGTGAAAAGACAACCCACTAAATAGGAGAAATTATTTACCAATGATACATCAGATAAGGGGTTAATATCCAAAATTTATAAAGAACTTAAACTCAACACTGAAAAAAACAAGCAATCCAATTTAAAAATGGGCAAAGTATCTAAATAGGCATGTCAACAAATAGGACAGATGGCCGACATATGAAAAGATGTTCAATGTCACAATTATCAGAGAAATGCAAATTAAAACCACAAAAAGACATCACTCCACACCTGTCAGAATGGCTATCATCAATAAAGCAACAAACAAGTGTTGTCGAGGATGTATAGAAAGGGGAACCCTCATGCACTATTGGTGGGAATGCAAATGGGTGCAGCCACTGGGGAAACAGTATGGAGTTTCCTCAAAAAATTAATAATGAAATTGCCTTATAATTCAGTGATTCCACTTGTGGGATGATACCCAAAGCAACCCAAAACCCTAATTTAAAAGAATATACAAGCCCTGGCTAGTGGCTCAGTGGATAGGCACCAGCCTGTGAACCCAAAGGTCTGTGGTTTGATTCCCAGCCAGGGCACATAAGCAGGTTGCAAGTCAGCTCTCCAGACAAGTCTGTAGCTGGAGGCAGGTGAAAGGCAACCATATATTGATGTTTCTCTCCCTTTGTTCCTCCTTCCCTGCCCTTCCCTCTAAAAATAATGAATAACATCTTTTTAAAAAGAATATATGCATTCTCTATGTTCACTGTAGCATTATTTATAATAGCCAAGATTTGGAAGCAGCCAAGTGCCCATCAGTGGATGAGTGGATAAAAAGCTGTGATACATTTACACAATGGAATACTACTCAGATGTTAAAAAAGAAGGAAATCTTACCTTTTACAACAGCATGGATAAACTTGGAGAGTATTATGCTAAGCGAAATAAGCCACTCAAAGACTAAGATTTCCTTATATGTGGAATTAATGAACAAAATAAACAAAAAATAGGAACAGACTCATAGGTAACAAAAATAGACTGACAGCTTTCAGAGGGGAGGGGAGTTGGAGGGCTGAGCGAAAAAGTTGACGGGATTAAGGGAAAATAAACGTCATAGATGCAGACAACAGTATGGTAATTACAAGGGGGAAAGTGGGTGGGGGAGGTAGAAGAGGGTAAAGGAAAAATAAATGGTGACAAAAAGAGGTTTGACTTTGGATGATGAGCACACAATATACAGATGATGTATTATAGAACTGTACACTTGACACCTATATAATTTTATTAAGCAATGTCATGCCAATAAATTCAATTTAAAAAAGAAATCTACATTCTGTTCATCTGTCATAGCTTCCCATCTCTTACCTGGGTTGTTACTAATTGCGTAGGTGTCAGTGAGGGTTAAAGGTGCCACTAAGAGGGAAATCCCCCTTAACTGGCATCTGCACATCTTGACATGTGGGCTTCTTTGAGAGACAACGCAGGCCTTGCTCAATAACCTAATGGAAAGGATCGTTTTCCTGCCCCAGGATAGATACAATACTGCCTCGTCATAAAGGGGGTGAATTACCCGGCTAGAAACCTAAATCCAGCTGAGCTGACCTTTCCAATGGAATGTGCCTGTATCATTCGCCCATGCTCTTTTAAGTCATGGTCAAGCTACAAGGCAAAGAAGTATACTTCACACTCCTGCCTCTAATATCACATGTCCCTTCAAGGACTGTCCATGCTCCAAAGGGAAGGGTGCAACTGCTGGAACTTTCAAATCACACCACATGCAGTTGTGAGTCACGGGCTGATTCATCTTGTACAGTAGCTAACCCTCCTGTCTTACTGCATAACAGCGACCCTGACTTCCAGGGCTGGTAATTCAGAAGTGGGCTTGCAGCTGTTCGGATCACCATTATCCTTAGTTGTTAAAAAAAAAAAAACAAAAAAAAAAACATGTCAAGACTCTTGTTTTGAGATTTTAACAAAGCTTGGAAAAAAATAAGATTGCCAGAGGATTTACAGTAGGCAAGCAATGCTTCTAAATGAGTCAAAATATCAAGTTGGTGTTTTAATCATGTTATCTTTCTTTGGCTCTATTTCACCTAAGTTTGGTCCAACAACCATCTCCATAAAATATTCTGAATAAATCAATGCCAAAACAACCCTAAAAATGATGCACTTTGCTGGGTCCTGAAAACGCTTCAAGAACAAAAAAGTAAGAGGAAAGCCCTTCTAGAAGGTCAACAGACCCCTCTGAGCTTTCTGGCAGAAATCCAACCAATTGCATGTGGCTTTACATGGCTTCCTTTGTCAAAAAAGGGCTTCGTAAAATGAAGAGGCTTCTAGCTTCCAATCGCCACTCTTAATCATTCCCTCACGAAGGACTGGTTCTATCGAGCAATGCCAGCTTTGTGTCTGAATAGGACAGGAAAGGAACCTACTCCTCTAACCCTATGTCTCTCCTTAAAGGTGCCTTTGGAAATAGCTCTTCTTACTTAGTGGTCTAGGGACCAGCAGCGCTAGCATCACCTAACAGCTTGTTAGACATGCAGAGTCTCAGACTCCACCTCAAGCGACTAAATTAGAATCTGAATTTTAATAAAACCCCCAGGTGACTCTTACACACAGGGAAGTTGAAAGGTTACTATCAGAGCTGTGCGACACAGAAAATCTCACGAGGAGACCTTCCATCTGTGAGCCTCGGACTAGAGAAACAAAACTTGAAGTCCAAGTTAAATTTAAGCTAAAATAATCCACCTTGCTCCTGTCTCCATTTGTGTTCATAAAGTTCGAGAACAAAAATGTGTATTTGTATTACGGAACACCAAGAAATGAAAAGTGACCACATTTTTCTATTTGGGATCAGATTCTACCTCTCAACACAGTGCAAATGCTCGGTTCCATGGCACAAGGACGCCCACCAAACCCTCCACCAAGCTGATCCCTCCACAGCTGTAAACCCTGGGAAAGCCCCAGGTTGGGACTAGTCATTATGGATGTTGCTAAATTGGTACAATTATAGTTCTCGTCTCTCAGACATAGATACCCAATGGTGGTAGGTGTATTACCAGGCACTGTCCTGAGCCTGCACCTCTATTAATTTATTGAATCCTCAAAGCAACCTTAAAAGATACGCTCTGTTATTATCATTCCTCACTGTAGAGATGAGGGAAGTGATGCATGGAGAGATCTAGTTTTATGTCTGAAGTCATAAAACTAGGGGCATAAAACTAGTCATAAAACTAGGGGCAGAGCTGGGGCCTGACGCCCACCATCACAGGCCTGGGCTGCAGTCTCCCTGCCCCTCCCAACATCCCTAGAGGTAGGTGGTGAGCAGCAAAGAACACGGAGGTCTCACAGCTAATCAGTGACGAGGCCTCCGGGATTCCACACCTTCCAGACGCCTCCGCTACTGTGAGCCCCACCTGTGACGAACAGTCTGGCCACCACATCTCCGCTCGGGAAGTTAGAGCCCAGGAGGCCAATTTCCTGTTGCTGTACTGAGGGTAAGAACACCTCCATTCCCCCCTCCTCCACTCCAGCCATATCCAACATGTGTATTTTGTATGCATCCAGCATGTTATATTGTAGAAAGCTGGGTTGTCAGCCCTGACAACGGTGGTTCTTCATATAAATGGGTCAAACCTGGTCCTGGGCACACAGGGCCACGGAAGTGCCTGTTCTGCACTCAGCCTCACTGGAGAGCCCTGTTTCAGTCGTTAGCATTCTCAGCAGACAGGAAGCCTTCTTTGCAGAGCCGCAGCAGGTGGGGGGGGGGGGGAGTAGGACTTGTGCACTATAAATAGTGATCTTATTAAAATACAGAAAAATTGTGGAGGAACAGAAAAAAAGGTGGGGGTAGGGGTTGCCGTAGCAACTCAAACACCCCGTCCTCCCTGAGTTTTCAAAGGATGGGGGAGACCAACGCATAGTAAATAAAGAGAAGGAAATAAAGGACGTCTGGGAGGCACGTGGTCCCAAATAGAAAGAGACGCTGGGGAGAGAGGAGGTCCGGAAGAGCCGAGAAGCAGAGGGCGGGCCTCTGGATGGGAGTCTCCTCCTCAAAGAGGTAAATTTTGTCACCCGATTTACTGCGTGGTTCAGCCACAGATGCCACCAAACACCGTGGCCCTCAACAAATGATGCAGTGATACGTGTCGCTTGGCATCCTGGGAACTACCCCCCATGACCTCTGTATATTTTTAGATATTGATCAGGCATCCCCAATCTTCATCCCCACCCCCCGCCCCAGGATTGCTGACGGGACTCCAGGCAGATGCAGCAAGATCAAGGCCATGGGGAACTCCACCCACTCATGAACCCACCTATAACAAAGCCAAAAGGGCAAGTAGATCAAAGGATAAGGCTCAGGCAACATTTCCCCCATATTCTCTCATTCGATGCATGCGGCAGCCCACAGTAACCCGTGCGACTGGGTGCGCGTCTCAGGCTGAAATAAACCCACCCGCGTGCAAGAATTTCTCATCCCTCCTGAAGGATGGAATTCATGCTGATGATTTACGGCATTATCTTTTGTCTTCATCACACTTTGTGACCGCTAGAGCAAGGCACTGTTCCCCCTAATTAACACTTCAGCTTGAGGGAGGGAGGGGGGATTCATGCGTGTGTGTAAAGGGAGAGATACTCATGTAGATACACACAAGAGGCTCTAGACCATTGCTGCTAGCAGAGGGGAGCAGTGCTGGAAAGAAGCAGAAAATTATCCAAAGTCATTTTTAAGATTTTGTAAAATATATTCTAGTGGAAGCTACTAGCAGATGCTTGAGATATTTTTAATGCAACTACATTGCCACCATCCCCCGGACTCGTCTCTCTGTCTCTCTGTCTCTGTCTCTGTCTCTGTCTCTCTCTGAAAGAGATAACCAGGGGAAAGCAGTCAGGCATTAAAAACTGGCCCCAGATAATCCACAGACCCGCTTGCAGAACAGTGAGCCATCTGCCTAAGAGGCAGGGCTCAGGAATACTGACATCGTGGCTGAAGATGAACCATGAACCATGGATTTGAACTGTGCAGCAAGTCTTCTACTCTGACACTCTCAGTGTTCTCATTTCTTGAGCTAGGGGGTGATGTGGGGATTCGGATGACAGACACTGCTGCAAAGTCAGAGTGAGAAATATGTGACTCTGGACCGTATGTTTGCAGGTTCGGCTGGGGAGTCGACAAGGAGCCCCAACATTCACAACTGCACATTGCAAAGCCACACCCTGGTGGGTTTCCTGTCCTTGAGTCAGCCATGCCACGGTGGAGCCAAATCCATTTCTATCCGTCATAAAACGCTGCCCTCTTCCTCGTCCTATTGTCTTCTGCACACACGCATGACTCACACGCGTTCTGTTGTTTTCCCCACATCCACTTTCTCTTCCTTTTTTCTTTGGTCTCACATAATCTTTCACTTCTATATCAGCTGCATTTATCTATCCTGTGCAAGTATTTTGAGCATCCATCCAGCGAAAGCTCAGGGCTCTGACTGCCAAACTGCTTCCTTCAAGACTACACTAACAGACAGCCAAGAAAAGCTTAGAGTGATGACAATATTTACGGAGCACCCACTTACCATGTGCAAGGCACTGGGATGATAGCTCTCATGCATTCAGATTCCTGAATGTCTCATTCAGTCCTTGTAAGACAACTCTGGGAAGTGTTACTATTCTTATTAAACAGATGAGAGGTCAGTAACTCAGAAAAAGTCATAGTGCTTGTCAATGATGGAGCTGGAGAAACATGAACTGCCTTCCTTTCTGCCTACCCAACAGTTCAAATGTATTTGATATTATCTCAATAGTTTTCCTTAAGATTATATGTTTCATCCACAGAAATACAGAAAACAATCCTAAAATGAGTACAGAACCACTGAGACCCTGAATAGCCAAAACAACCTGGAGAAAGAAGAACAAAGCTAAAGGTGTGTGCTACCTGGTTTTAAAATACATTACAATGTTATAGTAATCAAAATAGTATGGTATTGGCATAAAAACACATAGATTGATGAAACAGATTAGAGAAACCGGAAATAAATCCATGTCTATATGGTCAATATATTTATAACAAAGGAGCCGAGAAAGTATAGAATGGGGAAAGGACAGTTTATATAATATATAATATAGGGAAAACTGGACAGCCACATGAAAAAGAATGAAATTGGACCACTATCTCACACCATATACAAACATTAACTCTAAATGGATGACTGGATTGTAAGACCTAAAACCATAAAACTCCTTGAAGAGTGGTGGGAAAACAGAAATGCTTGAAACATGAAGTATGGGGCACCCTCTCAGATAAAATATTTAATTTACACTCTACAGTCTGAACAGCTTCCCAGATCCAAGTCACAGGCCATCAGACATGGCTTTGGATGATAACTCAGCAACTTCAGTGGCCCAATGCCAAGGCCAAGGCTGATGGAAGGTCCACTTCCCAGAGACAGGTGTCCAGAGGGCAGAGGCTAGAAAGCTTCCCTGAAGAGACCAAGTAGCTCAAGCCCAGGAAGCCAGGCCTGAGCCCCAACATTGACTAAGCCAGGCTGCCAGTCACTTGGCCTGATGGTTCCTTAGGAGGCCAGACCCCGGACCAGCATCAGCCTCCTGCTGCTCAGCTCTGACCCCAAAAGGCCGCCTTCCCATGGCCTCTAGACATGTGATCCCTCCCTCTCTCCCAGTCTCCTGCCCAGGCACTTCTGGTACGTGGGCCTTCTTCCCTTGCCCTGCTGAGCCCACAGCCCGCAGATGCCATGTCTTCTCCCCTCTGATACCTCCAAGTAAGGATGTGTCCACTCTTGATTCGGCACTCGGGTACAGAAAACAGACTCAGCTCTGAGAGTCAGAAAATACGTAAAGGCGTAGGATGCAGAACAGCATCTTTCGGTCACCGAATGTTGCTCGTGCCCCACCAGGGGACTTCTCAGGGCTCATTGGGAACCAGCCACTGAAGTGTCTCTCATCAGCTGGGCCTGAACCACCTGCAGGGCAGCTCTGCCACCCAGGCCAGGGCTCAGGCAGGTCCTGATGTGCTAAATGCTGTGTCACAGTGCCAAGAGGTGGGTGCGGCTGCCCCAGGGGCTGCTCGGCCTACAGAGCTAAATGATGATGAGAGAGGAAATGCTGCCTGCGAGCACAACGTAACCCTGCAGCCGAAAAGGAAGTGGCAGAGAAATGGTCTCATGCCCGGGCAGTGAGCGCTGGAAGCCCAACCTCACTCTGAGCATGTGACAGCCTCCCAAGTGGGTTCAAGTCATGCTAGATAACACATCCCTTCCTACCCCTCCCATTGCCTCATTGGCTTTAATGAGCACCGCGAACAGCCCTAAACCAACACCATCAACTTGGCTATTGGGAAGTGTCAGAAAGCACTGGGCACGGCCCATTCATTTTGGAGACTCTCAGTGGCAGCTGCTCCCCTGCAGTCCCTGGTTTCTGCCAGGACACGCAGCCTCTGCTGGACAGGTACTGGCCAGAGAGCCATGGCTTTGTGAGACTGCCACCTCCCTGCTGGATAGCCCCCTGGCAGCCAGGAGCCGGAGAGCCCTGGTTGAGGGCTGACCTCCACGAGCCCTCTCCCCCAGTTCTCTCACCCCACTGGGTACCTGCCATTCTGATTCACACAATCAGACAAAGAACCTGGCTTCCCGAGGTGAGCTGGCTTGTCTAAGGGCACAATGGCGTAGAAGTGGCAAGGCCAGGATTCACACCCTGAGCTCTTAACTAACAGGGTTACAAACAAACCACAGTCTCTACAGGAACCAGGGGCCTCGGTGTCCGTAACTCCACACAGGTATAGGAAACGGGGAGGGGGTGGCACCTGGGCCGAACTGGGGTGCGGTGGCCTGATTCAGATGCAGCTGTGACTCGGGGCCCACTTGGTGCTCCATGAAACAGTAGGAACCTGGGTGATCAGACCTCCAGATTTTTCAAGAGAGCTCATACATACAAACGTGTAAGCACCATCTCATAATCTGCATGGGTGGCTGGTGACCTTTCTTTACAGCGAGGTTTAGGCCAGCATTTCATAGGGCTCAGAAACCACACCTGTGAGCCACCTCCTGGTGGTGCCCATTGTAACCGTCTTCTGGAGCTCAGGGTGTTAACCACGGGGCATTGCTGAGAAAACCACCAGATGGGCCCGTCTCTGGAGAACTGCACATTTTCTACTTCCATCTCTTGGCCTCCGTTCTGGCATCTGGAGAAACAGGGATTGCAAAACATTCTCCTGCCCTCTTCTCTAGACTAAACATCCCCGACCCCTGCAAATATCGCCCTTTGGTTTGGTTTGGTCTGTAAGATCTTTGCCTGCTGCTGGCTCCACTGCTCTTGGCACACCCGGGCCTGCTCTGCAAGGCTCAGAATCCACCCACCGCTTGAAAGGAAGCCCCACCTTCCATGTCCGTTCTGGGAGCGTGGCACAATGAGGCACGCTCTCTGTCCCACTGAAACGCGTCCGAAATGGAACCCGAAGTCACTGGGCCTCCCTGGCAGCTGAGGATTTGCCTCAGGTTAAGCTGAGAGATCCTGGCCCCTCTCCCCAGTGGGGGCTTCTCAGTCTCCAAGGTGATTATCATTGTGGTGGGAAGTGACACCCCCAGCTGCCAGCCCTTGGTGCCTCGTTCCTGAACAATTGTCCCAGTCCAGGGTCAGCCCCCTGACACCCTATGGCTGCCAGGCACCCCGAATTGACCTGCCCTTCAGAGCAGATATCCTGTGGCACCAGGAATGTGTCTTTCTGACTATGAAGCAAACATCACCCCTTCATCCTGTGCCTGTCTCCTAACTTGCAGGGGGGCTTTCCATTTCTCATCACATCCACCCTAAGACTCACCCCATTTCCCAACACTCACTGCCCACATTGTGCCACGTGTGACCAGAAGTCTGGCCATAGCCGCCTGTGGGTCAGAGGCAAAGGGGGATGTGTCCAAGGTGATGCTAGAGGGTCAGAGGAGTAATGTGGATGGCTCAGCCAAAACCTCCGCGCTCAACCGCTGTGACTTCACGTCTGCTACCAAATGGGGGCCATTTCTAGTTTCAGCCCCACCCTCCAACTTTACACATGAGATAGGGAAATGCAAGTCTGATACACAGCTATGGAAACTGAGAAAAGCAAATCGGCTCATCTTCTCCCCTAGCTCTGCCTCCTAGCCTCCACCCCCAGCTGCTGGGGTGGGACTGAGCTGGGCAGCTGAGGTTCCCCTTGAGGGATGACAGATGTGTAGCTTCTCTGGCACAGATTCTCAGAAAGGTCCCAGTTGAGAAGGGTTCCTGGTGGCGTGATCCCTCCCATTTGCTGTTCCAGCAACGAGAGATCCCAGCTGGTGCTTGTTGACAAAGAACAGGTCTGGGCCTTGTCCCTGGGCTACAGGACCCGTCTGTCCCACTCGCTAGACTCAGGATGTAATTTATCATCAAGGTTACTGTGGCGTCTGAGTGCTCGGCCCATTCTATCAATTTTGTAGAAGCATCGTGACCTCTGGTTTATTACTGCGTGAGGTACAAGGGGTCCTGCCTGTGAGCCCACCAACTACTTAGCATTCAAATGACAAGCACGGTCCACCAAGGACACACCCTGGGCACACACCTGCAGTAGACTCAGGCAAGGGCTGGGGCCAGGTGAAACCGCTATTTCTAGACAGCAGAATCTCTTTCCAAACAAAATCTCATGCAGCCAGGCCCAAAGGTGGCTGCTCAGGGGGAACCACCCCCACTCAGGACCCTCTGCCATCTCTCAGGGCACCCCTGAGCCTTTTCCACTGAGTCATGGCCTTGGGGAAACGCGGAGGCCCGCAGCACAGGACATGCTTTTCTCAAGGTTACATAATGAGTACGTGTCACCGATTCAGCAGAACGAAAGGGCTTGCAAACCCAGCTCTCGATGAGCACACGTCCCTGCCTATGGGCAGCTTTGTGTGGGTGAGAGGGGAAGTGCGTGCACACAGGTTGATTTTAATCCTGTCTCAGCCACGGCTCACTGCCTCCCGCAGCCCCTCCATCTCAGCTGGCCTGGAGCAAGGGCTCCGCATCTCTCCTGCTGGTCTAGCCACAGTGGCGGCAAGGAGCGCTTTGCTGGGCCATGGGAGCGGAGAGCAAAGAGGAAGAAGAGCAGAGGATAAAAGAGGGGCCAAGGTCCCGGGAGGGGACAGCACCCCAGAGTCGCCCGTCTGCAACCAGGTTCTGCTCATCGCCCTCCCCCCACAGTGATCAGGACGTCCTGTCTCCCCTGCTCTGCTCTCTCCAAAGGGGTCCCTACAACACCTGGACGCTCTCTGTGTGGATGGTGCTGCCCGCTCTCCTCGCCTTAAGGAGGCGAGCACGTAGCCTGGCCACGTCATAGCCCCGCGTTCCTCTCAGCAGAGCCACTACCCCTTCCCTGCTCTAGTGAGGCTCCTGGCCCTGGCGGCCTGTCAACACCCCGGTCCCCCACCCCGTGGCACCTCCCTGACAGGCTTCCCCTCGAGTCCAGGCATCACCCTGATGTCCAAGCTCCCATGCGCTGTCTGTCCAGTACCTCTGACCTCATCCCTTCCAGGACCCCCAGCCTGACCCCACGTGGATACCCCACCCCAGATCACAGCTTGGACACTGCTGAGACCTGCTGCCCTTTGGGAATTTTTAGCTCAGACCCCCCACTCTCACCCCAGCCTGTGAGCTCCCACTCCCCGAATCCCTCTACCCCTGGCCTCTGACACCTTAGGGCCCTTCCCCGCCTTGATCACTATTTTCTCCCCACCTCTCAGCCTCCTCCCATCTTCACACCTGCCCACAGGTAGCTCAGAGCCCTGGAGTGTTATTTTCAGTACTTACTTGCTTTATTTTCAACTCCAAGACCCCTTGTTGTCCTGCTGTCCCCCAGCAGTCACACCCTGGATCCCGGCTGAGACTACCCTGGCTCCTTGCTGCTTTACCCAGAATGTGGGGTCCTGATGGGGAAGACCCCATCCTCAACGGCTGGAGGAGTCTTCCCTCCTGCCTTCCCCTGGGGTCTGGACAGAGCTCACGGAGCCTCCCTCTGCGAACATCTTTCTGTTCCAGGTCCCTCGTACCCTGGCCGCCTCCAGACCCTCACTTCTCAGCCAAAGGCATTCGCAGCCCAGCCCTGCCTCTGTCTCTCTCATCAGACAGGAGCCCCAGGTCCACCACTCTCTGAACCCCCTTACATCCCACACCAGGAATCCTGTCCTTCCCTACCTTCCCATTCCCACCCGTGGGCTCCACCGCTGCCCACATGAGTTCTCAGCACCTGTGCACCCTCCCGGATGCTGACTGTGGGTGCCACATCCAGGGTCACCTTGCCCACCCTCTCTGCTGCCCCAGCACTGCCCAGCCATGTGATCCAAGGCTTCTCTCTGACCCCATTTTCCTTCTGTATCTCTGGCCACACCCTTTGCGGCTCCTCCTTCTCTTCCAGGTCCCAAACGTCCCTGCTTCCCTGTCCCCAGGGTCATCTCACCAGGGCAGACCCCAGATCTCCCTGGGGATCAGGCAAGGCCAGGCCTACCACCTGAGCTCCATGCGGGAGCATCCAAACCCCACTGCAGTCCCCGCTCAGGTACCCATGAACCCCCTACAGGTCACTGGACAGTATCTCCTGCCAGTTCTCAGCCACATCTTCTCTGCCTGGACCTTCCAACAGCTTCCCTCTGGTCCATCCCCCATGCCAGAGTGATCTTCCTTAACAGAAGCACACAATTCTATCCTTTCTACTTCAAATCCTTTCAGGCTCTCTAGCTCCAGAATAAAGTCCAAATAGCTCAGCACAGCCCTCCCGGCAGACTGAGATCTGGCCCCTGCTACTCACTGCACAGCTAACCAGCTACTACCGGCCCTCCATGCTCAGCTTCTAGCCGCTGATTCTAGAAGCCTCCATGGCCACCCCAGCGCTCTCCTCTCGCCTGGCCCTTCTCCTGCTCTGCAGTAACTGGCTGAGCACCAACCTGTGTCCCTTTTAGGTTTTGGGGGCTTAAAGAACCAGCACTGAGTCCTATCTGCTTGTGCCCAGTACGTATAGGTCAGTCATTGTTATGAATGAATGAATGAATCTTCTTAGTAAGCACAGAATTTCCAAGAATAAAAATCCAGTTTCTCTGGGACTTTTGGCTTTTACAGTGTCCTCCTTCCTATCCTGGTCACCAAGGAGTCTCAGGGATAAAAAAAAAAAAAAGACATGGGTCATTTCACCTTAAGCTTCTATCCCCTCATTCCCATTGTCCCATCACAGACCTCCTCCTTCCTGCCCTCAGCCCACCGGGGACAATTCAGGGATTGGTGGAGGCAGGGCACAGCCAGGGGAGTGAAACAAGACTTGTTTTTCTTTGAAGAGAGAGACCTGTTTCCGCCCTCCATGGCCAGGTGGCAGGAAACATCTAAAAATTGCTGAGAAAGCATCGTGCAACCAGGTCAACCCAAACCTGCAACGAGGAGCACTTATCAAGAAAGGAAGTGCAGATGGGACACAGAGTCAGGTCTGCCACCTGGTGTCAGCCT
>PVIW01001239.1:113387-229096 GCA_004026585.1 Noctilio leporinus
TTTTGGGCAGGACTGGGATTCTAAGCTTTCACAAACAGCAATGTGGGATCTGTGAGGGAATGGAGGTGAAGGGAGGATTCTCAGCATGGGGCCTGCAGGTGTCCTTCAGGTCTAGGGGTTGGCGATGGAAAGAAGAGGTCAGTCAGAGGGCATTAACTATAACTCTTCAACAGCACATCCATTCCAGAAGGGCAGGGGTTGGGTCCCCTCCTTATTCCTGCTTTCAGATGAAGACCCAGCACCCAGTTCTGAGGTGTCCCTGGCTGGCTATAGGCCCAAGGGTCTGCACGCTGTGTGCTGCCCTCTGGTGGTGGAGGAATGAAAGGCCAGTTTCAGCAGCTCCAGGACTTGCTGCTGGTGTATGACCAGGATGCATGTGGTGGGTGGATGCTGCAGTTTGCTGAGGCCCTTTGGTGGGTAAAGGGGAAGGTGGTGACAGTGGGGTCCACAAATTGTTACTCTTTCTAAAAGGTACAATTTTTTTGCACTTTCTTCGCCCACTTCTTAGCACAGGACCTGGCACAGAGCAGGCACACAGTTTCTGTTATTTTTCTTAATAATTGTATTAATTAACATGCACCGGGTCTTATACATATTATCTTAATTTTTCCTCATAACGGCCCTGAGATGAGAGTATTATAATGTTTTTCAATAAAAGAGGGAACTGAAATTGTGAGCAATCCATTGAGTCACTTAGTATTTATTGAGTACAGCTCTGCATCATTGTGCTGGGCACTGGGGACTTGGAGCTGAAAGTCCCAGGTGGGATCTGCCTTTCGCCTGGAAAGTAAAAAAATCATTATGCAGGTAATTCCATAATAATTCATGGATTTTAAGTGTGATGAATACCCTAAAATGGGGAAGGACAGAGTTCTTACAGATGTCAACTAATTTCTGAATCCTTCTGATTAAGACATCTGCCACTTTTAGCCTGAGTACCACTGCAGCATGTGAAATGAACCCTCTCCTTGTCTTCAGCTTCTATGTTCCCACTCTTGATTCTTTCTCCTCCTTGGATCTACTCTCTTTTCTCCATTCCTAATTCATTCTCTTCTCTGCCAATGCTATACTTTTCTGTCAGTCATTATCATCATTTTTTGAGTAGATGAATAAGGGAGTGAATTAATAGATGAATTTATGTCACAAACAGGTGTCACTCATCCATCATGGTTCGGACACTTTGCCTGTTTATGAAGATATGGCTTCTGCTTTTAAGTTGTTTACAGTCTAGTGAGGAGGAAAACATGGCAACAAATAATGAAATACTGAGTAAAGGAGAGAATCCAAGATGGAGGGGTAGGTAGATATGATGTATCTCCCTCCGCAACTGAAAATGATACATCTATCTCAAAACTAGGGACAACCAGAAATTCCAGAATATTGAGCTTCATGGAAATACAACAAACAAAGATGTAAAGAAGAAATACTCATTCGGACAGGTAGGAGGGGCAGAGCTGGGACAGAGAGGACATGGCAGTAGGAAGGGGACTGTGGGCAATGAGTGGAAAGCATAGTCACAGTAGGGACACCAGTTGAGTGCTCCCAGCACCAGACCAGGCCTTGAGGCTCACTGTTCCAGCGCCTCGGGTGGGGGTTGGGGGTGGAAATAAAGCTTCATTGTATCTGACTGTGAAAACCAGTGGGGGTTGGGGTGGAAGAAGAAACTGCTGATCTCTCAGCAGAGTCTGTTTTTTCAGAGGTCCTAATGGTCCCAGAAGACTCATAGACTCACCCGCTCTAGAAACCACAGCCAGAGCAACAGCTAGAGAGGAGCTAGTCCCATACAAGAAGCAGAAGAAGAGCCTAGAAAGGGGTGAGTGCTAAGCAAGCAGCATTGTTCCCTCTAAGATCCCTCTCCCTTGTACAGCACCACAACGTACTGAACCACACTGATAAATACCCAAAGTTCTGCTCCTTACAATGTATCAGGTGTAATAGCTCTACCTAAGATATAGAGGCAAATACAGGAGCCTATCAAGCTAAGGAGACAGAGAAGTATGGCCCAAAAAAGGGAACAGATCAAGAGCCCACTAAGTGAACTAATCAACAAAGAAATAGCCAGCCTGACAGATAAACAGATTGCCAGCCAAACAGATGCAGTTTAAAATGCTGGTGATAAAGATGCTCACAGACTTGATAGATGTGCTTAAATATGGCAAGTGCAGAAGGGAAGAAATGAAGGCTAGGCCAAGTGAAATGAAGGAAAATACACACAAAACCAATGGTGAAGGGAAGGAAAACAGGGTTAAAATCAATGTTGGAGCATAAGAAAGAAATAAAGAGTCAACAGGTACAGAATGAGGAAATAAGAATTGATAAAAATGAGGAGAGGCTTAGAAACCTCTGGGATAACTTTAATTGTGCCAACATCTGAATTATAGATGTGCCAGAAGGAGAAGAGGAAGAGGAAGAAATTGAAAACTTCCTGGGAAAAATAATGAAGGAAAGTTTCCCTAATTTGGCAAAGGAAATAGAAATACAAGTCCAGGAAGCACAGAGATCCCAAACAAGCTAGGCCCAAAAAGGACCACAACAAGACACATCATAATTAAAATGCCAAAGGTTAAAGATAGAGAATCTTAAAGGCTGAAAAAGAAAAGAAGAGTTACCTACAAAGGGATTCCTATAAGATTATCTGATGACTTCTCAAAAGAAACTTTGCAGACAAGAAGGGACTGACAAGAAGTATTCAAAGTGATAAGAAGCAAGGATCTACAACCAAGATTACTCTACTCAGCAAAGCTAACATTTAGAATGGAAGGGCAGATAAAGTGCTTCCCAGACGTGGTAAAGCTGAAAGGGCTCATCCTCACCAAGTCATTATTATTTGAAATGTTAAAGGGACTTAACTAAAAAGAGGATCAAAATTATGAACGTTAAAAAGACAACAAACTCACAACTATCAACAGCAGAGCCTAAAAAATAAAAACAAAAACAAACTAAGCAAACAACCAGAATAGGACCACAATCATAGGTTATGGGGATCATTGGGAGAGTTATCAGCTGGGAGGGGGAAGAGGGTGAAACAGGAAAATGGTACAGAGATTAGGAAACGTAGCTGGTGGGTACAAGAGAGACAGAAGAAAGTTAAGAATAAACTAAGAGGGACATGTAGGTCTTGGGTGGGTGGGGGAACAAAGGGAAAAGAATTTAGGCCAGCTATAACAGCATAATCAATAACATGCTTTTTAAAAATACTGAATAAAAACATGCAGAGGAAAGACAGAGTGATCGTGCCAAAGAGGAAGCCCCTAACTGAGCCTCCTTCTCAGAGGCATCTGCAAATGGCAGTCACATCCAAACCACTTGGCCATCACGCCAGGTCCTTTGCTCGTTGATGAATGTTTTACAGTGGTACTTCCTTTTATGTCAGGTCAGAGGCTTGGGTGCCCTTGTTGACTTAATTTTCTAGTTTCTCGAGACTTTTCAATGACAGTAACCGCAATGCTGGTGATTTCAAACAAGTGGTTCCAAAACTTGGCTATCCCTTGAGGATCACACAGGGACCTTTAAAAATCACCGATGGCCCTCACCTCAGACATCCCAATATAATTGACTGGAAATGTGATCTGGTTACCAGGAATTTTAAAAGCTTCTCCAAGAGATTTTAATGAGCAGCTACGTTTGGGAGCTGCTCTTGAAGATCCTCATGGGCCTGGCC
Organism: Noctilio leporinus; assembly: GCA_004026585.1. Lineage (NCBI taxonomy): Eukaryota > Metazoa > Chordata > Mammalia > Chiroptera > Noctilionidae > Noctilio > Noctilio leporinus. The sequence continues at coordinate 117,049 of PVIW01001239.1, forward strand.
TTGGAGGGGAACAGAACCAAATGTGAGTTTGAGGAGAACGTGGGAGGTCTGGCAGCCAAGGGTTTGCTCCTGAGTTTGAAGGGCAAGGCCACATCTCCCGGAGGAATCCACTCTGCCCAGCTCTGCATTAGTCAACAGCATCGCAGGGCAGTATCCTCATTCAACCAGCCGTCACACTCCCTTTGAGCACGAGCCTGTCCAGCTGGTCTCTTATAGCTCTGGTTGGGGGAGATGGGCCTAAATGTACATGAGAATCGTGTGTCATTGGTGGTAAGATGTGACTGCGGCGGGCCATCTGGTCCCTAAATGTACATGAGAATCGTGTGTCATTGGTGGTAAGATGTGACTGCGGCGGGCCATCTGGTTTGGCCTCCTGCATCCTTTCAAGTCATTTCCTCTTGGCCAGGCCTCTGCAGAGAGAACTCAACTTAGGGGCACTGGATGAGGCCGCTAAGGCATTACAGAGACAAGTAAGATGAGCCCCTGCTCTCAAGGGGCTTCCAGACTGGGCTGGATGGTGTCTCCCTCTTTCATCCCATCCAAACATAACAGCTAGGGCGAATACCATCACTGAGCAGACACCGGTGCTATAGGCTGATGGACGATGGCCAGGGCAGCTCCAGCACCCATGAGAATTCTTCACAGCAAACCTTAGAAAATAGGTAGCATTTCAGAGGGTAGACAGGGAAGAAAGGGCATTTCACCCCTTGCCTATTTTACTAGATTTGTCCCATTTCTTTGTTCTTTCATTTTAAGTCTATGGATCAAAACTGAGATGCCAGCTCCCAATCAGGACACACAGTGTGGAGGACAGAGCTGGGGACAGCTTCTCAGTCATTGCATGATTCATGCCCACTCTTGCATGGCCCATGCACCCTCACACTCCTGGCTGCTCGCTGCCTTCCCCCCTCTAGGCAGAGCCAGCCTGCGGCCGAGGGAAAGCCCCTCCACCCACCACCATCATTTCCGAACAAGCCTTCATTGGTTAAGGTATCTGGGAACTAGCAGTGGCTTTTTAAAAACTCTCAGTACAATCGACTGTGTCTTACTAAATTCAAGAAAAGGAGAAACTCAACATTGCCCAAGAGCCCTCCCTCCAAATACTTTCAATACCCTGTTTTCCATTCCTCTTCAGGGAATTTCACTTCCTGCTCCCTCAGGGGAGTTTTTGCCTATTTCATTTCCTCCCCTGCCCACCACAGCACTACCACATTCTATAGTTAAACTAGTCTTCAGAGGTTTTCTGTTTTAATTTAGTTTTTTCTCCTACTTTTTCCTTCCCTCCTCTCTTCCTTCAGACTTAATTAACCAATAAACATTTATTGGTTGTATGGAAACTTGTAAAATAGTAGCTAACGAACCCTGCAAAAAATGGGGTTTTAAAGGGTGGGACTTGCAATGTCCCGGCCCAGGAATCTACAGAGACGGGTGATCCCGGGCGATACTGACTGGCTTCTGTTACTTTAGGATTTCAGAAGCCAAGGAAAAGTCACACCTTGACTGGGAACAAAACTTCCCAAGCCCAGCAGTATGTCAAGTAGCTTCACCTGTGACTGGGTTCTCACTACTCAGGGAGGGAGGGGTCCACAGCCCCTGGGTGGCAGCCAGAGCTGCTCTGGACGCCATCTATGTCCACAATAACAGCGGGTGGACACACTCCCCGTTATCTAATCAAAGCCGTTGGTTTGGCAGGCCCCTGGGGTGGCTGGGGAGGACAGTTTAAAAGGAAATTTTCAGTGGGAATGACCACAAAGCAGGAGCTGTGTGGAAACAGGGGTGTTTGGGAGACTGACTCCAGAGGTTGCTAAGACCTTGTACCCACTTCCCCCCACATCCTCACCCCACTGCTAGGCCAGCAGTGCCCCACCTCACTCCCTGCCCTGCCCTGCCCACTCCCCACTCCCTCCCCCAGCCTCTAACAGATCTTAGCCGCACCACGTTCACTCCCTGAGAAGGGGCAGCAGAATCACAGGCAAGACCATGAGCGACTATACCTGGGATGCGGCGCTTGCCGGTCACCGGGAAGACATCACCAGTCATCCCAGGGGCCAGACCACAACTTGAGAACCTGGGGTGGGAGTGGGGACGGGGTCGTGGGCAGTGAGCTCCCCGCACCCGGGATGCTCCCAGGGCACAGCAAGGCGGGGGGCTGAGAGGGGCTTCTGTAAATTAACCTCACTGACGCTCGCGTTTCCGGATGTGGGTGTTTGGAGAATGACGGGGTGGGGGACGACAGGGGAGAGGAAACTGTTGTTATTAGAGATCTGGCCTCAGGGGACTGGAGGTGCTGGGGTTTGGAGCTTAACAAATAAGAGGGAGAAATCTTCTTCTTCTTCTTCTTTTTTTTTTTTAAATCACTGTATGGTTGCCTTTCACCTGCCTCCAGCCACGGACTTGGCTGGAGACCTGGCTTGCAACCTGGTTATGTGCCCTGACTGGGGAACCGAACCAGTGACATTTGGGTTCACAGGCCGGTGCTTTATCCACTGTGCTACCTACCAGTCAGGGCTGGAGAAATCATTTTTACCCTCAAATTTTCACCTGCTGTTTTTTAAAGGCCCTCGGGACCCGGGATCGTGCGCACACTGGGGGCCAGGCGCCGGTTCAGAAACCCTGGACTGCGGATAACCAGTCCCCTTCTCTCCCGCGCTGCGCAGGGAGGCTGGCTCCAGGCTCCCGGGTTGTGCCGCAGTGTGACAACGCCCGTGCGTGCAGCGCCCTCTGCTGGCCACGGGCTGCGCATGCGTCTAGCCCTTTCTGCAGAGTTTTTGTCTGTCCCGTGGGACTGACAGCTGAGGCTGGGAACAGATTTCATAGACAAGGCAGTCTCTTGTTACATGTTGGTTATTAAGGCTGTCCTATGCGTCGGTCACAAGGTTAATACAGGTATTATCATTCATTCATCCATTTATCCCCCAATATATGTCAGGCATGGCCTAGAAAGTCATGTGTAAGCAGAGGCCCCCGTAAAGGCAGGGAGGGAGTCATGAGAATGTTTAGGGAAAGTCTTTCTTCCAGGGCATGGGGACAGTGAAGGCGCAGGCCCTGCCACAGGGATGTGCGTGCTGGGTTTGAGGACCAATGGGCAGGGCAGCAGCTGGCCTGGCCGAGGGAGAGGGAGGGTGGTTGGAAATGAGGTCAGAAAGACACCCAGGGCACAGATGGTGCAGCGCCTTGCAGGCCACCGAAAAGCAGAGTCGGTTCTAAGGGAGGTGAAAGCCATTGTATTTACGTTGTTTACAAACTACTCTGGCTTCTTCGTGGGATTTGGGTAGGGGCCCAGGTGAGAGATGAGTGTGTCTGGGACCTGAATTGCCTCTTGGAGGAGAAGAGGCATCAGCTGCAGGTTGCATTTTGAAAGCAAAGACCATGGGATATGATGATGGGTTAGTCAAAGGCTGTCTCCAGGGGTTTGGGGCTGAGCAATTGAGTGAGGAGTGATGCTACTTACAAGAGTGTGGGGTGAGGGGTGTAGGTTTGGAGCATGGGGAAGGAGGAGGAGGATTCCATTTTGCCATGTTCCAGCTGCCTATTAGAAGTCTAGGCAGCAATGTGAAGTGTCTGAGTAGGGTTCTCTTATTCATCGCATCCTCCCTTATGTTTTTTTAATAACCCTGCTGGGCCTCTGCCATTGGAGAGCCATGCCACCCCCACCCTACCTCTCCAAAAGAAAGCCTGCCAGAGCAATAATCCTAACAAAAGAACTAGAGGACATCCGTGATCTTCCAGGCCCACGCCTCCATGGAACTACAAAGGCGGAGAGGAGGTGGGGATCTGGGCTCCTCAGACTCCCTGGAGCAGATTAGAAGAGGAGAGAAATCTTTTTATCACAAACTGACAGGTTGCTTTCTGAGTGGCTGGGCCCATCTTACTGTGGGAGCATGGGATCCTGTGTACCCCAGCAGGGAGCAGGGCACCTCCACCTTCCAGGGCTGCCTCCTGGGTCCCACCTGTGCCTCCACCGCTATGGCCACCCATTAGAATGAGCTGGGCTCCTGTGCACCTTAGCACCCATCACCTAACATCTGAAGGTCTGACTCCCCTGCCAGTCAGGGAGCCCCATGAAGGAGGCAGCCACCAAGTCCCCTTGCAGGCACAGTGCCTGGCCAGGTTCCCTGCCAGCTCAGGTCTTTCCACCTTGAAAATGCTGCTCAAAACTGCCATGGCTCCCCTTCCCTAGGGCCCAAGTCTGGCCACCTGGCCTCATGTCGACACACAGTCCACCATTCCAAACAGAAGAATGGGAATGACTAGGATACTTTGGATAAACCTCTATTGAGACTTCAAGTATTGTTTTCAGCTCTACAGATATCAAGAACAAATTTCTCTCCTTGCCTTAAGTAGAAGTCCTGACCCTGATGTAACAAATATTGATCCTGAATGGGGACCCAGTGGTAGGGGACCCTGCCATTTTCTGTGGGACTACTCAGATGGGGTGAGAGTGTCAACGAGGCCCTGGCCCCAGAATAGATGTCTGGGACACAGCTCACTGCCCCTCTGAGAGTGATTCCATTGGCTACCCCAGCCCCCTCCTTTCCTTGACACATAACAGATGTCTGTCTGTCCTCTTCTCACTGTCTCTATGTTCTGATCCTGGAGGACCTCTTTTCAAATACCCCTCCACAATGACAACTGTCAACTCTCCACCCCCAACCCCTCTCCTCTCTCCTGAGTATCAGGCAAGTTTGCCATCTGCCTGGTTGACCCTGAGCAGGCCTGTCCTAGTGGCCCTGCAAACCCCTAGATCTGGCAGAACTATACCCTGCCCCCCCGCCATGAGCTCCCTCCTCCAACACAAACACAAAACAAAACAGACATGAACAGGCACATGCGCAAACACAGCCCTCTGAGATCCTTGCTCGGCCAAAGGCTCTACACACTCTGCCCTCTTTCCCGCCTCACTAACCCTGAATCCCACTGCCCCCTGCCAGGGCTCCCTGCTTCCTGACATTTTGACTGCCCCACTCCTCCCTCCTGTCACCTCTCAGCAGAAGAAGCCACCTCCTCCTTGCTGGTTTCCTATCTCTGCGTTATTACACTATGTTGTCATTACCAAGTTCACTACAAATTCCATTCCATTCCTAACTGACTATTCTAAAACCTAGCTGGGGTCCTGTCACTGTCCTACACAAAGCCTCCAATGGCTCCCCCTTGCCTGCAGGACAAAATAAATCAAACCCCTCAGCCTGACCCTCGAAGCCTTTGTGTTCTTCCTCAGTGACCTTCCTTGGCTCATGGTGTCCTTCCCTGCTGCTCGCCCAGTCTTGCTGTAGGACTCGGTGCTCCTGGGACAGGTGCGAACAGATTGCTTCTGTCCCTGTCCCTATTGTCCCCTGTCCTGGACGTTACTCACCCAATTAGGCATTTATTTTAGGAATATGTATTGAGCACCCACAGCGTTCCACGTACCGAGGGTACAGGAAAAAGCTGAATTCTCAGAACTGTCCCCTAGTGATAGGAGAATAAGACAATAAACAAATGCTTATTTGGCCAGTTGACAGGTAGAGATAAATGCTCAGACAAGAAAGGGCGTGATGAGGTACAGAGGGACAGGGCTGTAGTTTCTGTCCCCTGAGCCTCTGTGCAGCGGTGAGTGACTGAGTGAGGCAGGTGGAGGCGTGCCCATTGCCCGAAGAAGGCCCCACCCAGCCCCAACACCCCTGTCAGCATCTGTGGACCTTCCCCTTCAAGACAGCTGTCAAATGCCCCATCGTTTGGGAAGGTGTGCCTTTTCTTAAGCACCTTTGTGTTTTCTTCCCCAGCTGAAGCCGGTTGGTCTGCCTGGGGTTAGAGTTCACTGCTAACACCCCTGCCTCCCTCTCCAGCTCTAGGGAAGGATGTACTGATCCAACCAGTATTTGTAGGCTACTCCTGTCCCCCGACGATGTTTGGCTCCTGCCTGGTGTAGAGCCGGGCTGGTGAGTCAGAAAAACCAATGCTCGCTTCCTGCCTCGGACACCCGGCTGGCAGCCACGCAGCCAGCAAGTTCCTCAACCTTGAGGAGCTTTGGTTCCTATATTTGTAGAATGGGAATGAAAATAGCACCCACCTCAGTTAGGTATTACCCTTATCGCATAAGCCTGGAGAGAAGAGTGCCAATGAGGCCCTTTTTCCCGGCTCTATTGTGCTTTCTTTAGGAACCACGACACCTTATGACTTTACTCTGGGGTTTCACCTTTCTTATGGGAAAAACTTCTGTTTATTTTCCAAAGCTCTTGGACCTTGGATAGGGCGCAGCTGGAAGGGAGGGAAGTGTTTTGCAGTCCATTCATTGTAAAGTGACTTCCAGCCCCTTCCGCTGCTGCCCCCAGGCCTCACTGTGCTGACCTTACAGCACCTGTGACCTTGACCATGATCAGACGAACTTCCAGCTGCATTCTCAGCCTCTCACGTCCCAGGAAGGATGCCTGGGGAGGGTCAGTAGACTGCCTGCCCCTTCAGGTCTACACTGGAGGATCTGGGGGATCTAAGGATTAGGGAAGCCCTGGCCAGAGTTCAGAGAAGAGAGGGAGTGTTGCGGTCAGGCAGGACCGTACAGAACAGGCCCAGAGACCCGATGAGGACCCTGTACCACATTCTCAAGGCAGGAAGCAACCACTCTGAGCTTTCTCTTGTTCTGGGTGGCTGGGTACTTTCCATCTAGTTTTGGCTTCCCAGGCACCTCCATGTACCTCCCCTACGTGGCCACTGGGTGGCAGTGTTGGATGACCCTGGGATTGCAGATGCCAAGCAGGCAGGCCCCCTGGTTCAGAGTGTGGAGGGGTTAGGAGACCAGCATCACGCCCTGTCGCTCCTCCTAGCCTTCCCTCACTCCCCTAGGCCCTTGTCCATTCTTAGATTGTTTTCGCTTTTCCAGGCGCATCTTCTTCACAGCACAGAAAAGTGCCACGGTGCTCCATCTCCTCCACCCTCCATGTTCTCTTTCCCCTTCTTCAAAGCTGCTCAGAGAGGCTGAGTCACCCAGAACCCAGATCTGAGCCCCCCGGACAAGTCCCACTGCCTCTCCAGACCAGAGCTCATTCCATTCAACAAGCATGTATCTGTATTGAATAGTTTTCTATCCAAGCCACTACTTCTACTTCCTGAGCACTCTGGGGAAGCCTATACATAAGAGGTATGTGACAGTCAGGCTGTTCTTAAAGGTCCCCTTTCAGTTCCTTAGTCCATGAAATGTCCCATAGAGTCTGTCATGTTGCCCCACATCTAACTCGACCCTTCCCTGCAGTTTGACCCCATGCTCTCTCCAGAGACCCCAGAAGGGAAGACTCCTCAAGTTCCCTTTGCAATGAGTTCTCTTGGGCTCTAAGAACATCATTAAAATGGACTGAGCATCAGATCAGCACTGTGCTGAATTTTATCAGGACCTGTCTCCAAAGTGATTTGGCATCTCCGAAGTTCCTCCTTCTTTTCACACAGGGAGATGTGCTGGGGGCACTGCTGATGGGGCATCAAAGAGGCCTGCCACTTCCTAGAACAACATGACCTTGAGCAGGTCACATGACCTCTCTGGGCCTCAATGTCCTCTCAGTACAACAGTTACAACTGGCGTTCCGATGATAGCAATAGTCTCTAGCTGGGGTGAAGCCAAATAATTAGCCATAGAACAAAAAGAGGGCATACATATTATGTGGTCCAGCTGCCCCATTTCACAGATGCCAAAGCTCCTCAGCTTCCCCCAAAGAGGGGAAGGGACTTACCCAAGGTCATCCACCCCAAGGTCACCCAGGTAGAAGCAGAACTGGGGATGTACCATAGCAACACAGGGCCAATGAGTTCAGGAGTAAGTGACGTGATTGGGTTTGCACATTAGGGGCACCACTGTGTGGAAAAGAGATGGGTGGGGAAGGGGGGGTGCTAGTCTGCAGGCAGGGGAGCAGAAAGGCTACAGTAGCCCATGCCTGGCGGCTTAAAGCAGAGTGGCAGGGGAGGGGCGAGAACAGATGCTAAGGCCAAGTGAGTGACAGGATGTGTGGGGGTGGGGGGGTGAGAAGCTGGCAAGGACTTCTGGGTCAGTATCTGGCTTGGGCAACAGGGTAAAGAAAGGTAGTATCTCCCCTGAGGTGGGGACTGTGAGAGAGAAGCTGGCCTGGAAAGTGGGGCTGATGCACCTGCTGCTCCTGGGACAAGCCCCGGCTGATGACAGAGCCCCAAGGGAGCCGGCCAAGGGCAGGGCCCCGGCAACCTTTGCTCTGGCCACAGCTGGCTGGCTCCTGGGATTGAACTGGTCACCTCGCGCACCATCGGGGCTCCGTACAGATGGGAGCCAGCTGAGGTGCCAGCCACAGAACAGGGATTGTCCGGCTTATAGACCGGTGGCTGGGGCATTCGAAGTTTCCTCCCTGGACATCCAGACCACCCTGGGCAACCTGAGTGAGTCACCACAGTGGCCTCAGAACGAGCCCTGAGTCAGAACAGTGGAGAAACACAGTGATTGACAGAGGACAGTGCCAGCATGCACAGGGACAGACCTCCTCAGGCAGCTGACATTACAGGTCCAGGGAGGTGGCCCAGAACACATAAGCCATCTACGGACACACAACATAAACCTCTCCCTCTACCATGCCGTAAGAGTCTCTATGGGTGGAAATGCAGAGCCAATGATGTGTCTACGGCCAGCACTTAGTATTTACTTTGGGATGGGCTCTGTTCTGAGCGATTTATGTGATAACAAGTCACAGGCAAGGACTGAGTTCCAGAGCTACTGCACGGTGGGCCTGGGATGAGACCCTAGACCTTCTGGCACCGGTGAACCTTGCTGTTCTGCCTTTGAGTGTTCATTTGGGAGGCAAACAGTGAGGCAACTCTCACAGTGTCTGACACAGAGCAGCAGCTCCGAAATGCAAGATGGGGTGGAGCCCTCAGCCATTCTTTAACATACTATTTCATTTGGCCAAGGCTTACAGGAGGGGGAGGTGAGTGTACTACTTCAGGCCAGGAGCCAAGGCCCAGGCCTCCATGCAGGAGTCCTTAGAGACAGGCGGAGTTAATCAAGGAAGGCTTCTTGGAGAAGGAAGCCCTTAGGTAAGTAGGAAGCTGGAATGGCTGCTCATTCCACTTCCAGGTGAAGTCGTCCAATGCCAGGCATGGTGCACACTGGTGCAGTCAAGACAGCAGGGATGACAGTCACAAGAATAATATACTCTTCCACAGCGAGGGGCTTCTGCTCTGCCTGGTAGGTCTGCGTGTTTCCTGCTCTCTTATCCTAGCAAATGAGATTTTGATACACACTAGTAATGAATGTTAGTTTCCTGTCTTCCTTCTTTCCTTTCTTCCTTTCTTCAAATCCTATGAAGCAAGGGGGTAGAGGCAGGAGCAATGCTTTCCTTCCTATTTTACAAGTAAATTGCAGCACAGAAAGGTCAAGCAAGTGACTTTGGGTCACACAGCCCCACATGTTGAGACTAAAACCCAGACTGCAGCCCCAGCAGGATGTTCTTCCTTACACACCCTGTGCTGGGAATGAGGGACATTTTGCCCTTGCCCTGCCCACAGGATTAGCATCAAGAAACCTGCTCCAGGCAAGTGCATGGTCCCTTGGGTCCTAAATTTTGCCCTGTTGCCTTGAAAGGTGTGAACATTTCAAGACCACCAGCACCAGCCCCCTTTTAAAACAGACAGCGGGACAGCTGCGGCTGGACATGTGGATCTGCCCAAAGCTGCTGTGTGCTGTCCTGGACTGAATCCATGTTCCTGAAACCAGGAAGTGAGCCCAGGGGCCTGGCCCCCTGTAGCAGCAGCCATAGACAGCAGAAGGCAAGGCGATGTGTGGAGTCAGATGGCCTTGTTCCATCCAGCCTCACCACTGAATTAACCTGGGCAGCAACTTGTCCTCTTTGAGCTTTAATTCTGTCCGCTGGAACAGAGAGATAATGGCATCCTTCCCGCAAGGTGGTTGCAAGGATTAAATCAAAGGACTTATGGAAAGCTGTCAGCCCAGTGCCTGGGCTGGAATCCCATGCTTCCCTGCCCTGCTCCCCAGGGGTTAGAGGGGACTGAGCTGCCAGGACCCAGCCTGCTGGAGGGGTGTAGGGGAGGAGACTCAGCAGGGGGGAGTCAGGCCAGGAAGCCCGCTGGTCCTCTGGGGGTGACACCTGAGACAGAAGCTTCTGTAGCCTTCTGTGTTGACAGATGCGATGGGACACTGCGGTGGCTGGGTGGGGTGGGTATGGGCACTCTATCACATCCCCACCTTTTAGTGACCATAGTCACTGAACATGGGAACCAACAGCTTCCCTGGGTGGTGGCAGCTCACATACTGTGGCCATCACCAGTCCTTCCCTCTACTGAAGACAGGGCATGGTCCCCAAGGAAGAGACAGGCTAAAGTGGGAGGAAGAGGTTGGGGTGTGGCCCACCGGATCAAGGGGCACGCTAGCTGTTCTGTTGTGGCCAAACACAAGTTAGCGCTAACAGTGATTCAGCGCCTGGGTCACACTAGCTCCTTGCCACCCTGGAAAATGGTTTTACTGCCCCGCTCAACAGGTTAGGAAACTGCGGCTCAGGGAGTTTAAATAACTCGCTCAAGTTCACGCAGCTGGCAGGTGTCAGCTAGGAATCAGATCCACGTTGTTCTTGCACAGCACTGCCAAAGCAAGACAACTTTCGGGGCAGGAGCTACACCCTATGGTCCTGACCAACTTAGTATGGGCTTTAGAAGTTTTCCTTCTTTAGTTAATTCCTTTTTGTTGTTCAAACTGAGGCCTTAAAGGGGGGAGGTAGGATGACATACCCCCGAGGCCATCAGATGGAACAGGGTCAGAGGAAGACCCCAAAGAGGGAAAGGAACTGTAAGCAGCGAGGCATCGGGGCTGAGGTGAGTGTCCTAGGGTCTCAAAGATCTTGGTCAAGCCCTGGAGCCATCACTTAGTGAACTTGGGTAGGTCTCTCTCTGCCTCGGTTTCCTTTCCCTGAAATGGTGCTGATGTAGAAACTACTAGAGCTACAAGGATTACATGTCTTACTGGGCTAAAGGTGCTTAGCACATGGTAAGCACATGTCACCAATTAGCATGATGGTCAATTCTCCCTCAAGATTTTTTTTGGTTTGGTTTGGTTTGGTGTTTTGTTTTGTTTCTTTGTCCATGGCTTTTGTTTTAACAACGGAGGGTAAAGAAATATACAGGCACAGTCACATGAATAAGGCTATCGGGCTTTCATTGACATGAAGACCAAAGGCAGCTAAGAAGGAGAAACAGCTCTGAGATGCTGGTATGGACAGACTTCCGGGAGTGGGAAGCAGGGTTCTGGGTACAGTTTGGTGGCACAGGTGGGAATGGCTGAGACTCTCAGAGAAAGTGAGGGGAGAGGCAGTAAACGGAGAGGCTGGGGCAACAGAAACCCAGTGACTGAGCACATAAACAGCCGAAAGCTGAGCTGGAGGCAGGAGGTAGGTGGGGAGTTTCACAGGGAGGCAGAGGGGAAAAGCCGTCATTTGTAGAGTGTCTGCTGGGTGCTAAACACATTCCATAAATAACTTCACCCTTACAACAGCCCATGAGGTGTCTGCATTTTGCAGATGACACTGAGGTCCACGGATGTGACTTAACCTGTCAAGTAACTGGGTAGGGGTTTAGGTCTCAACCTTATCGGTTCCAAAACACCCAGGCCATACTCTGGCTAGAACATTGACCTCCAGCTTCAAAGAGCTAGAAACCCTGCCTATAATCGTCTGTCATCCCCAGAGCTTGCTGAGGTCACTGCCCTCCCAGAAAATGGTCCCCTCAGCCTCTCGCAGCTGTGGGTAGACTACCCAGATGAAATGGCAGAATCCCACAAAGCTGGGCCTTCTCAGAGTTTCCATTACACACTAGGGGCCCACGGACAAGGCTGTCTGAGCAAGATGGGTCCGGCAGAAGCCTTCCTGGGCCTCTGCATTATGGTCTGGGCTCAAGGGACCACTGTTTGGAAGAAGGATTCTGACAGGAATCTGGAGAACAGAACTCGCAGGGGCTTGGGGTTGTGGGGTGGCTCTCAAGAGCACCTTGGACTTTCCCAGGTCCCCCATCTGAATGGAGGGAGGCTACACTTTCCGCACATACTTGGATTCTTCCATGAGCAAAAGGATCCTCTCTGGTCCAGGGAGCTGCTTTCCGCACCTCACACGCCTGAGTTCCAGCTAGTTTTGTAAGGTCCCTGAGAGATCTGGTCGGCCAGTAGCTGGTCCTTCCCTAGGGCCGACGCAACTTCTCCAGCCTCCCTTACCCCGACCCCGGGGAAAGGGGGCTGAGGAATGGCTCTGCGGTTCTGCGGGTCCCTGAGGCTGCTCCCGGTGGGGGCCCACGGAGCAGAAGTTTCTGCCACTCTGCGGCCCAGCACCTGCTGCGTTCCTTGCGAAGCCAAAACTATGGCTGCGTAAGAGGGGGGTGGAAAGGCAGAGCGGAAGGAGGGGCTAAGAGAGGGTCTTCAGGTTCCGTCTGACAACACGTAACGATCACAACACCTGTCCCGCGGGGCTGGATTCCTCCCCGACCCTCGGTTAGCTGCTACCCATTGCTTCCTGCTTGCCTACTTCATTCTGTTGGCAGGAACCCCTCCTGACCGCTCCTCAACTTCCCCCCCTCGCTGCCTGTCGGGGCAGCACCCAGCTGAGTTCTCCACGAGGCTGCGGTTAGTGAGCCGGCCTCTGCCAAAGAAGGGGGTGTTTTCCTGGTGGGGCTGGGGCGAGGCCTGGGGGCTCAGCCAGGTGGCCAGCGCGGTGGCGGTGGCGGGCGCGCGCCTCGCCTGCCCCTTTAATTCGAGTTCGCGGCCGGGCCAGGTGCGGCGCTGCGTGGCGCGGTGCGGCGCGGTGCGGCTGCGGGCGGCGGCCGGGCGCTCCGTACGCGCCGCCCGCGGGACTGCAGAGCCGGCTCCCGGCTGGCCGCCCGCATCCGGCTGCAGCCGCCGCCGCCCGCCGACCGGGTTCAGCCGGCACTTGCGGCCACCAGAAACATGGAAGCTGCGGGCGCGCACCCGGAAGGGTAAATAGGGTCGGGTGTGGGGCTGCGCGTGCTGCTCCCCTGCCTGGGCTGCGGCACCCGGAGGGGCTGCGGGGCTCGGGGTGCAACCTGCAGGCGGCGGGCTCGGGCGGAGTCCCGGGCGGGCGAGCCGGGGCCGGACCGGGGCGGCGAGGGGGACGGGCGCCCTGAGGGGGAAGAGGGCACCGAACGGGCTCGGGAACCCTCCTGGCTGTGCTTGGCGCGGGGCGGAGGGTGCAGCTCGGAGCTGGCGGGAGGTGCAAGTGCAGCTACCGCATCACTGTGTCTGGTAAATAGCGTCGGGCGGTGGGATCCGGATCACTTGGGACGGTGGGCTGCAGGCTCCGCTCCCACGCGGAATCAGCGCGGCTTGGTGGCTTCGCGGGGCCGCGGGCCGCCGCGGAGTCTCGGCGCTCAGGTGGAGGCTCGGATCTGGGGCGCCCTCCTGCTCCTCGCCCCCAGAGCTCAGGGTCCAGTGTTGGGGGGGAGTATGGAGACTTGGTGGTCCCTCATCTGGAGCTCTAAAGGCAAAAGAGCCGGGCTGCGCTCGGACCGGACAGGAGGGGGTTAAGGTGGCTCTGGATGCCGCGGCCAGCTGGTGGGTCTGGGCAGCTGGCGCGGAGCGCGCGCCGCAGAATCCCACCTGGAGCCCGGGACGCAGGGGTGAGGGCCTAGACCCCTCCCCGCCCTGGGGTCGGCAGCACGGAGCGGGATGAACCGGGTGGGAAGGGGCAGCAGGGCCAGCCCGGAAGCCGGCCTCCTCCACGCTCCCCTCTCCTGGCAGCCAGGCTGGCTGAGCATCGGTTCTGCCTGTCCTGCCCAGGAGATGGGAGGGATTTTTCTCTTGGGGAGAAACCGGTGGTCCAGTGCCTGCCCAGTTCAAATGCCAAGCGCCTGGAGAGAGGCCTGCAGCCTAGGGACACCCGAGGGCGGATTGGTGCTGGGCCCCAAGCCAGCCAGCTTTGTGGAGGCGACCTTTCTGTATGAGGAGTCTCCCTGGATAAGCTCTGAAGGAGTGTGTGTTGGGCGTTTATGGGGATTGTCCTTCCTGCAACACCCTGCGGGGGTTCAGAGCTTGTGGAAGGCTGAAGTGTAGGAATCTGTCCCCTTTCCAGATGCTGTGTCCTGGGGTGGGAGAGCTTTGCCCAAGTCCCTCTCAATGGCTGCTGAAGACCAGCAGGGAATCTGGCTCTGCCCTGGAAGGCCCCTGGAGAGGCGGGCCCAGCCAAGCCTGAAGGCTTCCTGGGAGAAAAAGCTTCCAGCTGATGGAAGGCTGCCCAGATGAGGCTAGGAGGCTGAGGGGTAGCCTCAGGTGTGCCACCAGCTTGGCACTGGCTGCCCAAAAGCCTTGGGTCACCCCGGCTGGTGTTTTTACCAGGCAACCTTGCACCTCCTGAGGACAACCAGGACTCCGGCGCTTGCTGATCTTTGCATCTCGCCTTCTTCCTTCCAAAGGTTCCAGACCCAAGCGCAGCTGTCCTCGAATCCTGCATGCCCCTGACCAGGCACCCTGCCACCCCTCCAGCTCACCCAGACCTGGAGCTCACCTCCAGGACCTGGAGCCTGCCCTCCTGCCCAGAATGACTCACCATTATTTCTAGCCCAAGCGCGAAGACGTGATGGGGAGTCGGGCTGCCTGCTTGTGCAGCTAGGATTTCCTCACCGTCTCACCAGCTCTGCAAGGAAGAGAGCTTCAGACCCCTGCCTTGCCAGGTAACTCAGTCTGTTATTTAATAACAGAGTCATTGTGGTGGGGATACTGCAGGAGACCCAGGTCCAAGATCTGCCGCTGTGAATACCTCCCAGGGAGCAGGTGGCTCTCTTAGAGACTTTACTTCAGTGCCTGTGGGAGGGCTCTGTTCTAGCCTCCAGTATTGGGCTGCATGCAAGGCAGGGGGGGCCTGCACTGCCACCTTCCCCCCGGGCAGGGCACTCCAAAGCTTTCTTGAGAAAACTGCCACCTGATCCTCCCCTGTGAGCCCCAGCCAGATTTCGAGGTGAAATTAAATTGTGCTGTTCGGTGGTGGCGGTCATGCTTTTGAACTCTTGCCTGAGAGCTAGGGGACACAAACTGGCAATGCACATGGGGCTGCCAACGCAGCATGGTCTCATGTCTTTAACTGCCTCTGTCTTCCAGCCAAGCTGTGTCTCAGGCTCTCAGACAGCCCTGGAGGCTCTCCGGGAGGAGCCCAGGCCCCTGCCCCAAGGTCTCCTAGGGCCATCAGCGTCACCTTGAGCTCCCTGCCACCAGGCAGCTGGAAGGCATAGCGGGAAACACTTCTCTCAGTCCCAACTATGACAGTGGCCACCGGAGACCCAGCAGATGAGGCTGCTGCCCTCCCTGGGCACCCGCAGGATACCTACGACCCAGAGGCTGACCACGAGTGCTGTGAGAGGGTGGTCATCAACATCTCGGGGCTGCGGTTCGAGACCCAGCTGAAGACCTTAGCTCAGTTCCCAGAGACCCTCTTAGGGGACCCAAAGAAACGGATGCGGTATTTCGACCCCCTTCGAAACGAGTATTTTTTCGATCGGAACCGCCCCAGCTTCGATGCCATCCTCTACTATTATCAGTCTGGGGGCCGGCTGAGGCGCCCCGTGAATGTGCCCTTAGACATATTCTCAGAAGAAATTCGATTTTACGAGCTGGGGGAAGAAGCGATGGAGATGTTTCGGGAAGACGAAGGCTACATCAAAGAGGAGGAGCGGCCTCTGCCCGAGAATGAATTTCAGAGACAAGTGTGGCTCCTTTTCGAGTACCCGGAGAGTTCGGGGCCTGCCCGGATTATAGCTATCGTGTCGGTCATGGTCATCCTGATCTCCATTGTCAGCTTCTGCCTGGAAACGCTGCCCATATTCCGGGATGAGAACGAAGACATGCACGGTGGCGGAGTGACCTTCCACACCTACTCCAACAGCACCATCGGGTACCAGCAGTCCACATCCTTCACCGACCCCTTCTTCATTGTGGAGACCCTCTGCATCATCTGGTTCTCCTTCGAGTTCCTGGTGAGGTTTTTTGCCTGTCCCAGCAAAGCGGGCTTCTTCACCAACATCATGAACATCATCGACATTGTGGCCATCATCCCCTACTTCATCACCCTGGGGACCGAGCTGGCGGAGAAGCCAGAGGATGCCCAGCAGGGCCAACAGGCCATGTCGCTGGCCATCCTCCGTGTCATCCGGTTGGTAAGAGTCTTTAGGATTTTCAAGCTGTCCAGACACTCCAAAGGTCTCCAGATCCTAGGGCAGACCCTCAAAGCCAGCATGCGAGAGTTGGGCCTCCTGATATTCTTCCTCTTCATCGGGGTCATTCTCTTCTCTAGTGCTGTCTATTTCGCGGAGGCTGATGAGCGAGACTCCCAGTTCCCCAGCATCCCGGATGCCTTCTGGTGGGCAGTCGTCTCCATGACAACTGTAGGCTATGGCGACATGGTCCCGACTACCATTGGGGGGAAGATAGTGGGTTCCCTATGTGCCATTGCAGGTGTGTTAACCATTGCCTTACCGGTCCCTGTCATAGTGTCCAATTTCAACTACTTCTACCACCGGGAGACAGAGGGAGAGGAGCAGGCCCAGTACTTACAAGTGACAAGCTGTCCAAAGATCCCATCCTCCCCCGACCTAAAGAAAAGTAGAAGTGCCTCAACCATTAGTAAGTCGGATTACATGGAGATCCAGGAGGGGGTAAACAACAGTAACGAGGACTTTAGAGAGGAAAACTTGAAAACGGCCAACTGCACTTTGGCTAATACAAACTATGTGAATATCACCAAAATGCTAACCGATGTCTGATTGCAACCTATTCACATACTCACAGCTCAATGGAACCAAATGCAGACATTGCATAATAGCCTGCATTGTAGTCCGTCTGTTCCAGTGTGTATCTGGTTCTGCATGGAAAGCAATAGTCGTGCAAGTGACTTTTGAACTTCTGATTTTTGATTTAGAACACAGAATAGCTATCCATGGCTTTCGTATGAATCTTCATCACCGGCTTAGGGGTTTCCAAAGATGGGAGTCACCTATGGAGCCAGGGCTTGAGGCCACCTCATAGCAAGTAGCACATACAGAACCCACCACGTGAGACCCACCTTCCCTTCCTGATCAAACGCACACGACACAGTATCTGGGAGGCGCACCCCCACCCCTCCCCCAGCCGTCCGAGCCCACCTGCACAGAGGAAAACCACAGTGGCTTAGCTTTAAAGTGCTGGCAATTATTGGAGAGGTCATTCCCATTTCGTGTTGAAAAGAACACAGGGTCCTGTGTGTTGGAATTCCTGTCTCTGTCACAGGCTGGAGTCTGCTAGTTGCAGCTGCCAAGTAGATGCTCCGGAGGCTTGTGTTTCATAACAGAAAATGCTGCATTTGATTGTTTTCTCTGCAGTGTCGGTGAGAGGGAAGCCCCGGGGGAGGGACAATTAGTGTGACCGGTTATGAGTCGTCAGGTTTCCTATTTGCTCCCTTAGGCCTGTGGGGAGAAGCTAAGAAACCCAGGGACCCCTCCACTTCAGACTTCACCATTTTTGCAGGCTTCAGGGTCACAGACGCACACCTGCTCTTTCTCGTGACATGGGAGTTTGCAGACACCTGCTCTCCTAGTGCTGTGGCCCAGCCACGCTGACCCTGCGGTGACATTTTCCAGTGATGCAATAGAGCTGCATGGGTGTTTGTTGCATGATTCTCAATATTTAAAACACAGGAGATAACCTCTTTTCTTAGTAACCTACACAGTATTCACATTTAGAGTATTCAATTAAAAGCCTAGGAGTGGCATTAGACTAGGGGTCTTTTCCTCTTCGGCAGATAAAAGCCCTCCATCAGGAGAAAAAAATAGACTGTTTGGAATGGGGACCCAAAACTTCTGGCCCTCCGGCCCACCCCATGCCTATTCTTCCAGACAGAGGCACAGACCTCTGCCAAGTTGGGAGAGTGAGCAGGGAAGGCAGGGTCTAAACACCTCATAGGACTGACCCTTAGGAATTCACTGAGCCATGGGCATGACTGTACAGCTGACCAGGGCATCTGGCCCTGAGGCAGGTGGATCTGCAGATCCAGTGTATATATATATACATATGTATGTGTGTGTATATATATATATATATATAAATATAAATATATATCAAGTATCTCTTTCATAAGTTCCTCGACCTAGCTAGCTCTAGAAACAATTGCATTTGAACCTTGTATAAGCTTATGCAATATTTTTCACACAGGGCAATTTATGCATGTGTTTGACTATGTGCACTATAGTGTATGTATGTATATGCACACATATACATACATGTGTGTATGTTTACATGCACACACACACACTCACGTATATACTCGCTCTCTGGAGTTCAGGTTCAGGAGCAGACCCACTGCTCGGTGGGTTGGTTATCTAGGAGGCCTCACAGGTTAATTGATCTCACTGGTAACCCACTGGGCCTGGGTTTGCTGCCGTTGCCTCAGGCACTCCGGCCTCCATGGGTTCTTAGACGTTAGAATTGTCTTTCTGCCCTCCACGTGCTGCAGCTTCAGTTCCCGTGGCTGAGGCTTGTCCTACTGAGTGCACAAGGGCCCCACGGCCCTCACGGCTCCAGCTGTCCTGGGCCAGCCCCACCCCAGGCCCCCTCTTGACAGTCCCTCACCATAACCATCTCCATTCCCACCCCCACCTCCCCATTTGGCTTTCATTGTCATTGGCTCCGAATCAATCACTTTTATGGACCTTTCCCTAGAGGGCCCAAGTGGGTCACCTGCTTTGAAGCCAAGGATACCAACGAGGAGAGCTTCTGGTCCCCAATTCCATGGGTCTGGACTTAAGGGAGCCTCCCTTATAGGGAAGCTTCCAAAGCCCAGGGCCAATGGGATGGAGTCCCCGACGACAGGCATCATTTTGATTGATAGGCACAGGCTCACTCCCTATGAAATTGGCAACCAGAGCTGCTTTAGCAAACCGAAGGATGGGTAGAGGATTGGTCCCCGCCCCCAGAAAAGGTTGCGAGCAACTGCACTCCATGCAGTGTTGAGGAGAGGTCCGGCTGGCCCTGGAATGGGGAGAGGAGTTAAGCTTTGCCTCACAGCCTGGGCTTCTTTGCCTTTCAGTACAACAGCTTACGTTGTCCAAATGCAGCGAGCTGTGTGGTCAGACTGCCCAGGCACGGGTCCAGGCCTAGCCTCACTGTTGGCTATTTAGCACCTGCAGTTACCTCGGGGTGGGGCACCAGCTCAGGGTGCTAGGCCCAGGGTGCTCATTAGTTCCTGGTCACCCACATCCCCAGGTGTCTTCAGGGCATCCCAGGCCCAGTGCAGAGCCTCTGTGCTTCTCTCCCTCTCCTCCTGGGAGGTGGTGCTGAATTTCCAAGATGGGGCAGGAGGGACCCAACTCGTACCTAAGGCCTAGGTCAAGGGTAGATGTTATAGCCCTGCATCCTTGACCTGCAGCTTTAAAATGCTCACACCGGCACACATGCATGCACACTCGCCACAAAGATGCACACTGTTGCACGTACACAAAGACAAAACATGCAACACACATGCGAGATACACAGAGACCAAATTAACGGAAAGGGCGTATACAGAAAACGCATAGTTGTACCCATACCCAAGTCAGGCATATCCGGCACAGGCACAGAATGGACTTACTGGTACAGAGCATAAAAGACCTACATATACCGAGTGCTATCCAGGTGCAAAATACACAAAAACAACACGAATGCAATGAGTCTGCCTACAAAATACACAAAGGGTAATTAACTATTGTTTCTGCACACAAAATACAGACTCAGTTTAAACATGCAATGCATTTATGTGTACAAGGCACACGAGATGCAGCGTGCACAACCAGGAACACACACAATACACACTAGGAATGTGTACACGAACATAGCTCTGCTGCTCTGGGCCCAGACCTCTGAATGAATAGGCACAAACAGAAGATAGGATTTAATCACCCCTCTTTATTCTGCATCCCCTCAGTATCCTTTCAGGAGCCTCTTTTTCTAACCTCCTCTCCCTCTCACCCCTGGCCTTCACAGAAGTAACCCCCAAGGTTTAAAGCAGAAAGATGGGCCACCATTGTCAAGAAGGTCTCTGATTAAGATTGGGGATCTCATGGGGCCTCTATCTATTCACCTTCCTCCCACCACAGACTGGAGTCAGAGTGTGGAAGGACCTGAGACAGCTAGTGGCCTGTCAACACACCTCCTTGGCCATCCCTTTTCCTTCAAAGCCAATCCACATAGAAAACCCAGTAGCCCAGGTTCCCCAGCTCCCAACCCCTAGAATCTCTAGGTCCCATTCTGTTAAAAGTTCCTCTACGACATAAGTGGCAAACACAAGGCCTGCAGGCCGACTGACCCCCAACCTTGTTTAAGCAGCGATGGTTCAAGAAACTGGCAGAAGTCTTGGGCCTGGAACCACAATAGATGCCCCAACATGCCCTCAGCCCATAGACCTTCTTGCTACTTCAACTCAGTGGCTTTGTGGGGACCTGCTCCAAAAGTCGGGATCTACATACAGATTTCTCTCTTTATTTACCCCTTCACTTGCTCAGAGTGTCTCACTTGCTCCTGGGCATGAGCCCAATGGGGTCAACTCCCAAGTCCCCTCTGTGGGTGTTCAACCCCAAGCAGGCCCCACCCCCTCCCTAGGCTTCCCCTGGCTGCCCTGCCTCCCATCCAATGATGTACCCTGAGGAAATGCACACCAATCCAACTTTAGTAAAATGTGGTTAAAGATGTAAGCCTAATGTTATGCAAGCAAATGACAACAGTTTGTTGTTTTTTTTTTTTTAAGAGTCTGACCGTGATCCTGTAGTGTAAGGCCTGATTTAAATGCTTTATAAGGTGACTCGCTGGTTTGGGTCACCCGCGGAACTGGTCCTTCGCACCGGGAGGGCTAGCTGGAAGGTGGTGTTTTGGCAAAGGCTTTCCTTCAAGCGGAAGTGGGGGGTTGAAGACAGGTGTCAGGTCAGGCATCACAGTCTCTATTCCTGTCACGTCCTAGGGACGTGACAAATGCAGGAACCAGGTGTATGGGTCCAAATAGGCACATTGAGTGCACAATGCTGGCTTTTCAAGTATTTCCAAATCAAGGTAGCAATTTTCCCTTTGGCTCCAGCAGGTGCCTCTGCAGGGTCAACCTTTCAGGAAAGCTGGAGTTTTTAGGAGGCCTAAAACCAAGAGGTTCAGGAAAGGTGGGCAGGTAGGCAAGGGGAGATGGTGACTGAGCTGGTCAGATTTCAAAGTAGACTCCTCAGGAGCTGAAATCTGATGAAGGACAGAATTCAGGCGTGGTGCTCTTGGAGCATCCATGGTGTTTGCCTCCTCTCATCCCTCCTTTCTGCTGCCTACCCCTGCCCCTCTCTGCTGGGCCTCTGAGGGTGGTGGAGGAGAGTCACGAGGAGGTTGGCCTTTTAAAGGGGCCCTCAAGAGAGTGTCTCCAGACTCCACCACCAATGCGAAAAGGGCTTCCCTGACAGAGGAATTGGCCAGAGCCCTGAGCCCAGCTGCCCTGCATGGGGAGCACTGCAGGACTTGCTTGTCCTGTCTGCTCTTTCAGGATATCTCATGCCATCGCAGTGAGGTCTCTGGCCTAATGACTTCCTCTTGGTCCGCGGTAAATATCAGGGCTGACCCATGCGGAGATTCTTGGGCTGTGGGTTTCAGTGCTGCCCACAGTCGTGGAGAAGAAAGGTGGAGGTTGACTTTCTCCAAAGGAAACTATAGGACACTCAGCAGATTCCACAAGAAGTGGCCCCATCCCCACCATTCCCCTACCCCCAATGTCAGGCAGGATGAGCGCAGTGCTTTGAATTATTAACCCACGCTTCGGGGTGGGAAGCCTCAGTTCTGGCTCCCTTGGGGCCATTGCCATGAGCCTTCATTTGGTGGTGGCCGCCTGGTCTGAGAGGGCGGGTCCATGAAGGCTGTAATGTCCAGGCTACTCTTGGGCAACACGGTGGAGGGGTCCCCCAGCCTTGGCATAGTGTCCGTTGCCAGGTTTGATCCCATGGCCCTAACCTTATAAAAATCATAAGCCACCTGAGCCAACTAGTAGGGCACGGGAGGCGGGGAGGTGTCTCGATGGCTATTATATCCTCAGAATTGGCGCTATCCCCCCCCCCCCCATTGAAGCAGCAAGATGGGGCAGGTGGAAGTGGCAGATCCTCTATGACACGGGTGGCAAATGCAAGGCCCGTAGGCCGAATCTGGCCCTCCACCTTGTTTGATCCTGCCCAGCACCTTGTTTCTACCCAGCTGGCTTAGCTGTTAAGGAGTAGTTATACTTACGCAGTCCTAAAATGACTTTCGGCCCTTTGAAGGCAGCTGTGAGGTTGATATGGTTCCCGGTGAAAGTAAGTTTGACTCCGCTGCTCTATGAGCTGGGAGGGGTCTCCCCCTCAGACTAATATGTTTGCTTTTCCCTTCTTTTTGCTCCCCTTCCCATCAAAGCCCAGCTCCACCCCTCATCATCTGTGTTTGAATATCTTTAACAAGAAAAGTGCAATAACATACACCGTGACTGTTTTCTTTAGCAATAGCTATTTCAAAATCTTGTTCTCAGGACTGAAATGTGATAGCACCTGGGTTCGGGGATAATGCCCTTGGCTTCCGGCCGTCCATGTCCTGTCTCTGTCGTTCCCTCTGCTTCCCCTGGGTTACCAGTCTCCTGTCCTGAGGCTCTGGCCCTCCTTCTGTAACCAAGTGCAGAGGTGCGGCATGCACCCAAGGGAGGTCCAGACAAAGACTTCCTTTGTCTCCGGTCTCCTTCTGGTGTACACCTCTCTCTCCCTCTCTCATGCTGCCCCTTCCCCCTTTCTCTCTGCTCTCCCCGAATTCTCACCACCTCTAGGCGCCGAAACCTTGGGTCTGTGTGACCTCACGTAGGCCACCTCCTTGACCTTTGGTCAATCTGAAAGTTGTAATGAAAGCCCGCAGGAAAGCGCTCACCAATAAATAAGAACGGATCATCCTGAGCCATCGCTAAAGGTCATTTCCATGCACTAGAAGCCATGACTGGACCCATTTTTTCCCTTCCTCCTCTCCCCGGAGAAATGGACATAAGGGGAATGCGGCTTGAGGTTTGCACCTGGGATCGGTAGCCTGGGTAGATTTGGGAGTTGCTCTCTAGCTGTCCTTCAAAATAAGCTGACTTGCTTAACTGAAGGGACTCCGTAAGGACTATGAAGGGAAACACGTTACCATGGGGAGAGGTTGATAGGGATAGAAATTTGGGTGGCTAAGACACAGCATTCGGGGCATGGAGACCCCACCCCACCACCCACTATGGTGTGCAGTCGCACAAATATTTGCACACATAGCAAGGGGCTGCTTTCCTGCAAAAAACTGTGAGGTTCACTATTCAGGCCAGACAATCAGGGAAAGGTGGCAACCCTAGAGTCGCTTTCCAACCCTTTCACTCTACCTTGCTCTATACTCCTGTGTACAGCAAAACCTCAGTTAGCGGACGGTGAAATCCTCAGGGAAGGGTACATGCTGCTTGCTTTACAATTCTGGTTACTGGGGATGGGGAAAGATATTTTGGTCACCCCTTTGTTATTGAAAATAACACAGGCATTTCCTAAGTAGGTTAGTAAAAACTTTCCTGCCTTAGAAGATGACAGAAGACCTGGTGTTGCTCAGGGTCAACATTGTGAACCTCAGTGCTCACTGTACAGAAGCGTGAATGGACAAGACCAAAGAGACAGGCTACCTGCAAGCTGGCTGCCAGCCGTCCCTGGCAGCTGGCCACCTGGGCATATCATGGCCCATCAGATGCCCTTACTGTTATTTGCCTCTTTCTACTGAAAGTATAGTCAGAAAACAGACTCCTCATTAACCGGAGTGTTGGTTCATTGGTCCTGAGTTATCAGAGGTTTTCCATATATACATATATCTGTGTGTGTATATATGTATAGTATATGTATATATGTATACCATTATTTAAACAGTAGACAATTATACAGAAACCAATCCCCTGGGCCTCACTAATGTTGAATACTTTTGGCAATCCAAGAAATAAACCGAATTCATTTGAATTTTTCATATGATCTTCCTTTGCATCCCTACCCCTTCTCCAGTTCAGCCTAGTCTTCCTTGCAGAGACCTCTCCCAAGGAATGGTTCTTTCATAACAAAAGATCCGGCTCCAGGATCTTTCCCTTCCTGCCCAGGTGGCAGCCTGACTACAGGGAAGTCTGATACCCGGGCCAGGTGCTTGTTCTGTGTGCTGTTCACCTGGTTGGCTATAACCACTTTGCTGCAGACCAGAAAAGTTACTACAAACTTCGTAGCTCAGGGGGTGTGGAAAGCAGGAAGGCCTGGCAGAGGACTGATCTGTGGTAGTTTTCTCCTCATTGTTCAGTGGTGCTGCCCAAGGCTCGAATTCCATGAGATCTGAAAGGAACCTTTTCTAACAAATGTGTCTACCCCATAGAATGTGAGATGTGTAGTAATCGATGGGACAAACAAGCCCACCCTGTTGCCAACCTTGTCCAAATCTAGGCTGTGGATGTGGGCAGTAGAATAGTTATAATTTAGTGGCCTCTTTGGAGAAACATCTGGCTCTGAGTGGAACCACGTTCTCCTTCTTTAATAATGCCTGGCAGCATCTCAGACCCACGGGAGACAGTTCCAGCCTCACTTTACTTTGTGTACTCTCCCAGGACAAGGGTGTGGGGATCCCTCACTGGTATCTGGGGCCATCGAGGTGGTGCAAGGGGGCCTGCCATCTCCCGACGCTCCCAACTGTCCTCCAAGCTGGCCATGGTCAGATGGAGAAATCCATGCACCAAACTGTGCATGACCAGCTGGTACACAGGCTGTTGGGGCAGCCTGTCTGCAGGGCCACTTCTTACGCTGTGTGCGCCTAGGCCTGGAAACAGATGTAATTTTCTGGGTTCCTCTGCCACCCCTAAAACAGGCAGATATGTTCAAATAAGTTTGCATCATTTCACTGACGGATACACCAAGGACAGGTGTGATTACGTAACAGTGTGGCCAGCTGCTACAACAGAGAGATGCTGGAGATGCTGGAGTGTGCTATAGATGTGACTCTATGCTAGGACCTTCGGTAGCTGCCCAGAAGACTCAGTCCTGTGTTTCTTCTCGGTCCTTGTGAGAGGCCTCCAAGCCTGCTTCTAGAAAACGATTCCCTTGACGCTAGCTGCCTTGTTTGTCTGAATGCAAAAACACTCCGGGCTGCTAGGAAAAGCTAGCAGAGGAGCTGGGAGGGAGAGAATATTCAGGACCTTGCTTTGCTGCCAAGCAATTGCCGTGTCAGCTGCTGACATGGCTGCCTTTTTAAAGCTTGTGAAGTGCAGGGCAAAGACAGGGACCCTCCCAGGCCAGGCGGGAGCAGGCAGCCTCTGTCCTGAGAAGTGGGGGAGAAAAGCAGGAAGCAGGCCTGGCCGGCTGGGCACCTCGGCTTGCAGAGGGGCTGAACCTGCTCTGCGCTTGCCCCAGTTCTGCCTTCGCGTGGGATCCAGCGACCCAGTTTCCTTTGGTTGTCGTGCTTGGATGATTCTTTCATTTGAAGGGCCCCAGGAAGCTGGAAAGCCCCACGATCGAGCTGCAGCCTGCTGAGCAAACAATGCCCCAGCCAAATTGGCCTCGGCCTGGGGTTCTGCAGCCCTGCACCCCTCCCTCCTCCAAGGGCAGTCTTGGAACAGTCAGGATTAAGGGTGCCAGCAATCAAGGAGGACTCTCCGGTTTCATGAGGGACCCAGCTGTAAGGCTCAGAAGTGCAGGATGCCATTTCCTTTCCAGACCCATGTGCTTACGTGCTCCTTAGGCTGCCTGTGCAGGCTTTCTGTATTACACACACATAGACATAAAAGGTGGCAATGGCTGCTCACCTAGCCTCCCGCAGCCCAGACTCTAACTTGGGTTTGCATTGGCTTCCTTTCTGCTCATGCATGGCTATGTAGCTGCCCTCCCGGGTGCTGTCTCTAATAATTGCTGAAAACCCAAAGAGGAGAGGCAGATAAATTAACCTCCCTGGGATCAATAGGAGAAGGAACGCCAAAGCTGATGGTAGAGCTTCGTAAAGGATGATGCCAAAAGGGAACCGGGGTCTCCATGGTGATAAGCGGCTGGGGACCAATGGGAGCGCAAGGCAGAGCAGCACTTGTGTGGGGAGGACTCATGGGTGTTGGGAGTCATTTAACTATTTGTTTGCTTCACAAAAATTTAGACACCAGCTGTAACCGCATTGCACAGGATGTATAGATCTTCTCATTCTTGCTGACATACTCTGGAAGCTTTCAGCCCCACCAACACTGCCCCACCCAGGACTTCCACAGCTGAGAGTTCCCGTGTCAGTAGGGTCTGATATTTGTACATAGGTTATACGTATATATGTACATATGTGCCTCAATGAACATTGCCTGTCCACCTGATCATGGGTGTACATAGACTTCGTAGAGCTCCCGAGTCTTTTTGTAAATATCAACACAAGTAAATAAGTGTATAAATATATATTACTAAGGATTTATTTTAACACCATTCTGTGTGAAACAAAAGAAACTAAAATAAAATTTTTGACAGACGCTGAGCATTTCCACCTCCTTTCTTGTCTGATTGAATTACCGCCCCGAGATCACGCAGGTGTGACTTCCTCACTGTCACTCTGGTGTCTGCAGCCATGTGGGCCCAGCCGGAGACCAGGGCAGCCCAGGGGGCAGCTCTCCCTGGTACATCACGGACCTTCCCACGTCCAGCGCACACAAAGCAGAGCTACGGACAGGAGGGTGGGCAGGTGGCTTTGAGATCCCTCCCCGTGCTGTATTGGCGCTTCTTTGTTTTCTGTGCAGCTGGGGGATATGTGGGAAGGAAGGCCCAGATTGAAGACCCCTGGGAGCCACTGACTCCAAATGCACCGCCTTTGCAGCCGGTGTTGTCACACCACCCCCACTGCTGCCTATTCCTGCTGGTGCCCAGCCATCTGGATCAGCCATACTCAAGCTTCACAGGAGGGGCCAGTCTCCCTTTGCCTCCCCAGGACGAGGCACCTGGTGCTTCAGCCTCGCAGTGATGTAATGGCACCTCTTTGGGGAGAAGATTCTGATACACACACACATACACACATGCACACATACACAAAAATGCATGTATATACACATGCACATGCATGTACATGCATGCACACACATACAGGCTGCTGAGGCATTTCTGTCCTAGTTCCGGAGAGGCCTAATCTAGTTTGAAGCTGGATTCCCCAGCATGCAGATGGCTCAAAAGTGGCCGTGGTGTGGGCTGTGACAAGTCTTTTCCCTCAGCCACTAGCAAGCACATTCTACCCCCACATATCTCATTAATGATCTATAGTTATACCTCATCACAGTCTTCCATACTAGGCTTCTGGGAAACCCATCGAGTGATGCAGGCTACGCAGTGGGCCTCTATCTGGTATGGAGAGGAACCATGGAATAGCCAAAGAACTCTAGACTTTGGCAGAGAAGCACAAGCTGACTGGAGCTCCTCCCTTCACCCCAAAATGGGAAACTGAGTCAGGACCCCAAGGCCAGTCCTTCCTGCTTGTTTCTCCTGCTGGGCATGGTGCCCTTGCCTCCAACGCGTGCTGGGGGAGCTTGGTCTGGCCTTGACCATCTAGATTTTGCTAGGTAAATACATCCAGGGGAACAATGAAAGTTATTGATATATGTGAAAGCTACAACATCGAAGTCCCCATTCTTTTCTTCACTTTGGGGTGGTGGGGGTTTAGTTTATTCAATGTAGACCACCATGCCCCCCAAGCACCCTGGACCCCTTCCTGCCTGGTCTGGGACACCAGCCCTGTGTGCTTTCCATGACAAAGGTCGGGACCCTGGGCTTTGCCCAGCCACTTTCTCCCAATGAAGAGAGGTGCTTGATGAAGTAGGGTGTGAGGCGGCAAGCCCAGCCCATTCTGGGGCCTGTGAGGTGAGCAGAGGGAGCAAAGATAGATTGGAACAACGAAGAAACAAAACTGACCCTAAGGAACCCCAGTTCTTCCACTCATCAGCTCTGGGTCCCTGGGCCTTAGGGGCCTCAGCTCTTCAAAAGGAATCACAATGTGTACCTTGTAAGGCGGAGATTAAATGAACTCCTGGCGCGTAGTGGGAGCCTATCAAAATGGGGACGGTATCACCTCTCTTGGGTTCCCACGTCCGAAAGACACAAACGGACCAGGAGACTCAGAAATCTGAGATGTACTTTCAAAAAAATTTTTGAAAAAAATTTTTTTTTCAAAAAGCATTTCGGCACTTGCTGGTTAGGATACTCTGCCCTTGTGGGTGTTCCAGGGAAAGACAAAACTTCACCTGCAGTGAGTTAGTGGCCGACACAGAGCTAGACCTGACCCTGCAGTCAGGACGCATCTTTCATTAACCTGTCCCCTGTTGCAGCAGCTGGGCCTGAGCCCCGGGCCTTGGAATCCAGATCTGAGTTTCCCCAGGCTGTTTAACACAGCAGTAGGGAAAGGATCACAGATTTCAGTGGGAAATTAGTGCTATTTAAATGATACGCGAACAAGGATACCTGCATCTCCTTGACCCCAGGACTGGGGCATTTCTGAAGGTGACTGTCAGCTCTGATTATCCTCTTGTCTTCGTTCCCTTAGGCCGCCCCCTCAACCCTGCCCCTCCCTCTGGGCAGTAAGCAGCACCCCCACGGACCACTGGCTCATCAAGGCAAGATCAAGGCTCTTTGACCCCTTAGCTTCCAACCTGAGCTCTAGTCAGGGCACCACACTTCATAGTTTGTAGTGAAGTTGGGAGGAAAATCTCCCAACCACGTGGCTCCCTGAACCAAGGAAAACCTGCCTTTTCCAGATCTATTGTGATGGAAGATTTGCACACTTTTCACTGATTTTTTTGGAAAGCCACCAACCGCAGTGAGTGAAACCGCACCTGTTCTGTTTCGGTGGCTTGCGGTGCCCCGTCTCTTCCAGAATAACTGGGCGTCTTTATGTGACATGTCAATCTCTAAACTCCTGACACCTAACACAGTACCAGGCATAATAAACATCCATTGGATGAATGAATACCTGCACGGCATAGTCACGGTGGTGGCCGAAAGATCCGTGTCATTGAAACAGCAAAGATATGGCCATGTTCTAGGACCCCATTACCCCTACACCTCTCTCTGGCCCTACAAGAGACCTCTGATCTCCATCCTCTGAAGTTAGAGTGGCCTTTAGGTACAGAGGGTTGGAGTCACATGAGTCAGATATCAAGGTGCCACACATCTAACGCCCTGTCCCCAGCACACACTTCCACAGGTGCCAGAGCAATTGTCCCGTAAACCTGCCCGACCCACACTGGCCAAGGGCCAAACTCCTCCCATATCCCACATGACTAGAGCTTTAAAGGGTTTTTATAGGCTCCCAAATTCGAAGGCCAGGAAGACCTGGGCACCTTAGAAGATGCAGGGCCTTGGAGTCATTCCTGGCTCTATTGTAAACTATATAACGCATGTGGCCCTAACAAAGATGAATCATCTCTGAACTTCTGTGAGATTAAAATGCCTACCTTACAGAGCTGTAGTGAAGATTGTTTTAAATGTATATTTATATATTTTACATTTTCATATATTTAATATACTGATTATATGGAATATATACTATCTAATGTATTATATTTCACATGTTATATTGTACATATACTATATATTTGATACATAATATATATTTAAATACAGATATTACCCTGTACGTGGCAAAGACTTACTTTGTGGCAGATGCTCTGTTAAGTGCTTGCCGTGCGTAATGTCACCTAGTTATCATAACAGTTCTGTGACGTGGGTGTTATTATCTGTATTTTACAGATTAGGAAACCGAAACTCAGGAGGCTGTGTGACTAGCCCACGTCACACAGCTCATAACCGGCAGAGCCTTTGGGAGGTCAAAGCCTGTATCTTAACAAGTATGACAATCGATAGATAATAGTTCTTCCTCCACAGCCACCTTCTCCCCCCACAGGACTGAGGGCATGTAGATGCGTCTGATGAGATGACAAGCAAGAAAACCTTGCCTGCCTTAAGGAACCTTGCTACTGTCAGAGCCGTCTGCTCCCATGTGGCCTGGGTGGGCTAGGATGCCATGGCCTGTCTGCTCTCAGCCGCATCATAATGAGCCCTGGGAAATGGCACCTGAGACTTGTGGGCTGGTGCAAAAGGCACTACTAATCCTGGGGAAAACTGTCCCCCTCCCTACTTCAGCCCTCAGCCTGCTTAGTGTGTAGCAGGTCTCAGAGCCCACCCATCAGGCCGAGACATGCCCAGCACCCTTGCTGCACCTGGGGTGGGACTTCCCAGCAACACAGTCCCCTTTGCGCCCCACCCCTGGGCTATCAGCCCTGCTGCCCTTCCAGCCCAAGCTGCTTCAGATGGTGGCTGTGGCCGCGTGGATGGATTCTCCTCCTCCTCCCTCAAGGGGTGAAGTTGGGACAGAACCACCTGGAGACAGGCAGACACATGTGTACACATGTGTGACATGCACACGCACATGCGGACACATACACATCATTGGCCAAGTCCTCACAAAATCCCAGGACCTGCTTTCATCATTCTTGACCCTGGAAAGTGATCAAATCAAGAAAAAGGACTCCTCATGAGAAATGGATTTCCAGTAAATATGCAACTATGATGTAAGGAATGGCATGCAGGCACTGGGCAGGGCCGTTTACCTGCTTAGGCTCCGCTAATCCTGGCCGCAATTTTGTAAGATCTTTATCATCTCAACTTTCAGAGGAGGAAACAGAGGCTCCGAGAGGCACAGCAATTGCCCAAACACTCGCCGCAAAGGAGGGGAAGCAAATACACGCTTGGAGCCAGGACAGCTGGAAGCCACCAGAGCCAAGGCTGGTGGCGTTGCTGCAACACCTTGTCTGCGGGGGGGCGGGGGTGGGGGCAGCTCCAGCTGGAGTCTCACAATGACACCGCAGTGAGAATCACCACGGATTCCAAACCTGTCCCCGAGCCCTCTGATCTCTGGGAGCCTCCAGGAAAATTGAGGGTTGGGGCAATTTGGGGAAGAGTCAGGAAGCCTAGGGATTACACGGAGCAATGGAGTCAGATCATTCTCCTGGGGTATTTTTGTCAATGGAATTACAAGGCAGCAGGGTGTGGATGAGTGTCGCTCTATTAAAAGTTTCTGGAAAAGCTCTAGTCCCTTGGGTCTCAACTCCTTAGAGAGAGAAAGGGAGGAAGCCTGGGGCTTCTGCACCCCCTCCCAGCCTCCCCATCAACGTGCCTTTTCAGAGTCCAGGGAGCTCTGAAGGGGTTGCCTGCTAATCTCTTTCTCTTCCTCCCGCTGTGGCCTGACCCAGCCCCCTGGTTTATAAATCAGAAATGGGGGTTGGGATAAATGCCTTTTATGGGCCAGCCATGAGGATGAAATGTGCATTGGAAGTCTCCTGGCACAATGCCTGGTACACAGGAAGTGCTCAATAAATAGTACCTTCCACTCTGGTCGGAATCCCAGCTCTGGTTTTCCGCCTAGGTGGCTGAGCTCGCTGGATCCCAACATCCTCATCTATAAAGTGGGTGCCACCTCCCATCTTATGGAGTTGTTGTGGGGACAGGAACCTTATATCAAGCACCTCTTGGGGAGCCTGACAGGTAATCAATCAGTCTCTAACAGGTGCTGCCCAGCGCTGGGGCCCCCGCACTGCTCATTCATTCACTCAGTGAACATGTGCGAGACAGCTGTGTACACCTGGCACTGCGCCCAACTCTGGGGATCAGAAGTAAAAAGAGATGTCAAAAACCCCATCTGGGCTCTGGCTGGTGCGGCTCAGTGGATTGAGTGCCGGCCCACAAACTGGCGGATCTTTGGTTCGATTCCCAGCCAGGAGGGATGCCTGTGTTGTGGGCCCCATCCTCATTGGGGATGTGAGAGGCAAGATTAATTGTCTCTCGCACTTTGATGTTTCACTCCCTCTCTTTCTCCCTCCCTTCTCCTCTCTCTAAAAATAAGTAAATAAAACCTTTTTTTTAATCCCACCTGGTAAGACATCTCCCTCGGGAGAAAAAGATGAAGGAAAATAAATCAGGGGCAGAGAGGACATGAACCCTGAACTAGTAACTGCACCAGAATAGGCTCTTGGGAAATGATTGCAGAATAAATGCATGGTTCCAAGAATGGATAAAAACTTTTAAAAATGCTTGTATGGCCCTGGCTGGTGGCACAGTGGATAAGGTGCCAGCCTGTGAACCCAAAGGTTCGATTCCCAGCCAGGGCACATAACCAGCTTGCAAGCCAGGTCTCCAATCAGTCCATAGCTGGAGGCAGGTGAAAGGCAACCAAACATTGATATCTTTCTCCCTCTCTGCCTCTCTCCCTTCCCCTCTCTCCTTCTGGAAATAATAAATAAAATATATATTTTTTATGCTTATATGGTACCTACTCTGTGCCAGGCTCTGTTTTAAGCACCTTACACATATCAGTTAATTTAGTCCTTATGACTACCCTATGTGACAGACGCTAATTATCCCCATTTCACACTCAAGGGAACTGAGGCACAGGGAGGTTTACATAACTTGCAGTGCCGGGATTTGAATCCAGGCCATCTGGCTCCATAGCTCACGCTGCTAACTCTCCCTCTCAATCACGGCCTAGACTCCAAAGCAATATCTCATCCACCAAGCCTCATAGTACATCTCTGTGGCAGCCAGGCCTGGCCCGGATTTCATTACATCAATCCAACCCACTTCCCTGGCGCAGGAGTGCCCCTGGGGCACAGCTCCTGGGCTTGTCAGAGAGAGTTAGCCTCACGCACCACACCCTTCGTCCCACCCAGCAGCGGCCCTGCCGCTGACCACCTGGAGTCTGAGAAGAGTCTGGTCCAGACTAGTCCTAGGCCAGAGGATTTGGGATGCAGAACCTTCTGGGACTTGAATAGCCAGGGCTCCTGGAAAAAAAGACCATTCATAAAGGCCTTGACTTCTGAGAGGCTGACCAAGCTACAGAGTGGGGCTTGGGGAGCCCCAAGTTCTGGTCTAGAAATTCAAGCTGGTGGCCCCTCCCAGACCAGGGAAATAGGGTCTGCTTTTGGGAGTCAGGCAGACCTAGGTTCAGATTCATTTATGAGCTGTGTGATTCTGGGCAGGTTCCTTAACCTCTCTGGAACTGCGTCATCTGCTCTGTGAAAGGCGGGTGTGAGGGTTCACTGGCACACAGCAGAGCCTCAAGGCGGCTGGTTTGTCCAGAGACAGGTGCAAACCAGTGTCTAGCTTTCCTCAGGGCAGACAATGAGGATGCTGACGTCACCCACTCATGCACCCCATGGAGCTTGTTTCTGGAGAGTTGGCTCATGAGACTCAGTACCGTCCTCACCCGGAGAGCCACTCCAGGGTTAGCCCAAGGCCAGCGTGTCTTCTCTCTGGGCCCCAGCGTTCCCCAATGGGACCCAAGAAACAAGCCTTGCTGGTCCTCAACTGGCTGGCAGGAGTGCGGACAGCTGGTCCAAACACGGCAACCT
This sequence comes from Noctilio leporinus, assembly GCA_004026585.1. Taxonomy (NCBI): domain Eukaryota; kingdom Metazoa; phylum Chordata; class Mammalia; order Chiroptera; family Noctilionidae; genus Noctilio; species Noctilio leporinus. The sequence goes on from PVIW01001239.1 coordinate 150,450, forward strand.
CCCTCTTCTGCTTCGCTCACAGCTCTCACCTTCTAACCCTCATCTGTGCCTTACAGTGATGGCAAGGTGGCTATTGTTGGTCCTCTTAGGCAGGAAAGGAAGCTAAGCCCAGAACAAAGAAACTGGCCGAGGTCATGCGGCTGGTTGGATGGATACAGAGCTCCCCAGAGCATGTGCCTGGTGTCACCGCCATTCTGGGAGGTGGGTGGAATCAAGACCCCGTGTGTTCCCTGGTCTGCCATGGTGTCGGCAAGGCAGGGCCAAGAGCCAGGACTGGGTCCAGGGCCCCCATTCCTGGCCTGGTACCTGCATTCACCCTAGGCTGGGTGGTCTTTGGGGTCAGCACCAGAGGCACTCAACTGTGCAGCCCTGCTGCCGGGAGAAACGCAGATCAGAAAGTGACAATAACAATAACGGGGAGAACTTTACATGCCAGGAACTGCACTGAGTGCTTTACAATTCTCAGAGCCACCCTCTCCCAGGAGCATCATGACTTTCTCTCACAGATGAGGAGACTGACGCTCCAACAGAGTGAGTGACTGGGTCAGTGTAACACAGGCTCAGCCATCATCACTAGCACCACCTGTTCTCGGGCTGGGCAGCACCATGTCAGGGAGCAGGTCCTTCCTAAACAGCCCCATTGAAGTGGGGGCCCCGGTGTTCTCAGCATCTGCTGTTTTCTTCTGCACATGAATCACAATCCACAGCTCGTTTCATCTCTTTACTCCCCTGTGCAGTTTCTGACTCTCCCACGAGCAGGTCAACTCCGCGAAGACGGAGACCGTGTCTGTCTTGTTTAGAATTGTCTCCCCTCAGGATCCTTGGAGTGGAGCCTGGCACACAGTAGGTGCTCTGGTTGCTTACTGACTGAGGGAAACGATGAAGGTGCATCAGCGGGTGGTGGTCCTGCTGAGCTGGGCATGTGGAGGGGAGGCCCCCGCTGGCCCCATGTTGGGGAGAACACAGGCACTCTGGGGTCACCCAGACCAGGGTCCTCACCTCAGCATCTCCTCACTGTTTGACCTTGAGCAAGCTGTAGTCCTTAGTTTTCTCACTGGTTCGAGGAGAACAGAGACAATTACTCTCAAGGGCTACTATGAGCACCCACTTGGACCCACTGGCACCCCCCTTCCCCTCCCTGCTAATAACAGGCCTTGGGACCCTAGGCTGGGAAAGGTCCAGAACCCCACTTGCATTAAGAGGTGACTGCTGCTGAGTGGCCTCAGAGCCTGGACCGCTCCCCACCGCCCCGCGTCCCCCCACCCCCCACCCCAAGCATGCAGCAGCCAATTTCAAAGTATGTAACGATGCCAGGCTGCCTCCTCAGCAAGAGAACAGCTATACTTAGTGCAATTTGCATGTATTTTAAGCTGACTTGTTCCAGGCAAAGAAGCCGATTCATGAATTTAATAACATTCATAGATCCCCAGAATGTCAGCACTGGGAGAGACGTCAGAGACCAGCCAGCCCAGCCCCTCATTTGGCCGAGGAGGAGGCCAAGGACAGAGGCGGGACTGTGCCCAAGGTTATGCAGCTAGGAGGGAACAGGACTGGCAGCAGCCCCCAGGCTTCCAAGTCCAAGTGCAGGGCTCTTTTCAGGACCACCTGCATTTCACTCCTTCACCTCACCAGCCCCCAGAACTCACCCAAGCAGGTAGGAATTTGCAGCCTTCAGATCCTCATGCTGCCTAGACACCAGCCTCCACCCAAGCAAGGAGAGCAGTCTGGCCTCCCAGGCAGCCTTGAAAGCAGGGGTGAGGGGCCAGCTGGGGACCTGCTGGTGCACGGGACAAGGTGGCCCAGTGGGTGCCCCGTCTCCACATCCTGTCCCACCAGAGCACCGAGGGACCCATAGAGCGAAGTCTCAAGCATTCCCTCTCCCCGTAACAGCCCATTAAGTTGATGCATGAGGTCATCCAGGGGTTCACCTAGAGCATATTTTTAACTCCCGTCGACAGCTATGGCATCTGCCTGCCCAGCGAGCCTTCTTCCCTTCTGGTAACTGCACACTCCACTCCTCCCTTTATGGGAATGGTCCCCCCTCCTTGAATTCCAGCAGGCCTATCGATCAGAGGGCCCTCAGACCTTGCCACAGGGCTGGGCATGTGACCCAGACCCAATCTAGTCTGCTGTCCAAGCGCTGTCATGTGGCCCAAACAGTCCTCCTGAGGGAATGAGAGGCTTACAGCAAGGCATCGTGGCTCTTTTCTGAAGCAAGCTCTGGAGTGACGCAAACTGGGCCCTGACAGCTCTGCTCCCAGAGGGGGCGTCTGCCTGAGGGAGACAGAGAGCCCCAGAAGACAGACAGTGGCACAGAGAGCCTGAGAAGGCCAGACAGTGTACTTAGGGATGCCATTGTTGCAATGCCTGGATCCAGCTGCGCCTGAAGCTAGATCAACCCCCTCAGGTATTATCTCTATTTTTTCAAGTTGATTTGGTGGGATTTCTTCATTTGCACCTGACATACTCCTGACTCATCCCCTAAGGTAGTAAGTCCAATGAGGAGGCTCCCACCTTGTAAAATTATTCTTCTTTGGGGGAAGGGTCCCACGCTGACCTTCTGAAGCTTTATGAGGGTCTCCCCAATCTAATTAAATTATGTGGGGCCTGCCCTGTGCCAGATGCTCTCCTATTAAGTCATTTCGTTACGCCAACCCTTTTTCTGAAAAGTATTAGTTACTGCTGTCATTATGAGTCCTATTTTAGGAAATTGAGGCTCATAGTGGTCAAGAAACTTCACTAGAGTCTCAGAATAGGTAAACGTTGAAGGTGTCTCAAACCTGTGACTCCAAATGCACTAGGAAATGAACCAAATAATGGTGATGATGATGGTGGTGGTGAAGGCGGTCACTACTTTCATTACTGAGCGCTGACCATGAGCCAGACGCAAGCACTTCGGGTTCATCACCTACTCCTCCCAGCAAATGTGCTGCTTTACAGCTGAGGCAACTGAGGCTCAGGGCACCCAGGCAGCTTGCCTGGCTAGTCTTTTAGATTAGGAATGTCAAGTCTGAGTTCATACTGCAGAGACCCACCCCTCCTGAATTTGTTGACTTGACTCTCATCCCCTCTCACCTTTTGTTTCTCAGGTGCAGCGATGGTGCCAGTTCCTTCCCGGTTGTCCACGAACCCGGCTGGAGCAGGCTGGGCTGGCCAGGCTCACACAGACACTGCTCACCTGGCTCCTCACCCAGGAGCCCTCCTTGATGGCTTCTGCCAGAGAGGTGCTCACGAGGGTGGTGGGACCCATGCCTGGGGCCACTTACAGGTTGTCCGTGGGTGGACTCCAGGTCCCTGTCTCGCTGGTCCTCACCTCTTAGGAGCCCTGCTTGGCTGTACCCTGGAGGCTCCACTCCCTGGGGGCACTGGGCAGTGTGGCTCCACAGCGTTTATTTACAGAGCAAGCTGCCTGGGACCCTGGCATGCTGCCTACCTTCCAGGAATAGCTCAGTGGCCTAGGCCAAAGAGTCACCATATTTGGCAGAGAGGAGAAACCCTTTACACAGAACAACAGAATGGTCCAGAATTGCTGACCTTTGCCAAGGCCACCTCTCCCAGACTCCAGGCCCCACTTTCCCAGCACAGACACCTCCAGGCCCGGGCCAGAACTCCTAGATGTCCCAAATTGTGACAATGACGGGTCATGCTCTCTGTTGGCTTGCCCCCACCCTTGGATGCCAAGGGGAGATGCAGGTACCCATCTGGCAGGGAGAGACTTGTGTTTTGGTCATCTAGCCATCCAGACGGCGTCCCAGGCTGGGGCTGACCTAAAAATGACAAAGTCAGCCTTGAAAGGAAGCATCTAGGACACGGGGCGCAGATGGCTCCTTCCGGCCCATTACCAGTAAGACTCTCCTTCGGTGGCCAGCAGGGTCATTTCATCCAGTCCCCAGCCTCCAGTTCCTCTATGGGTGAAAGTTATAAGCATTGTTTCAGAAAACATCATAGGAAGAATAGTGTAAAACATGGCATCTCTCTGGTCTAGTCCAAGAGCCTCGTGGGAGTCTACCCTGGACCAGCCTCCAACTTTCTCCCTCTTTGCCCTTTGCCCGTCTCTGCCCTGTGTGTCCTGGGCCCCGCATCACAGGAGATAGCTTTTGGGAATGTGCAGATCACCAGCTTCGATGTCCAGCCTGGGTTTGGCATGCAACCCACCGACTCCATGGCCCTGAGCAGGTAATTCCTTTAAACTTTGTTTCCCTCGCCTGTATCACAGGAGTAGCTCTCCTTGCCAAGGACTGGAAAGTATATATGTGAAATGCCTGGCACACATTTACTGTTCAAAAAAGAGATAGTCATGACCATTTGTGCAATATTTTTTTAATGTTCTCCCCCTAAAAATCCAGGTCTTCCTCCCCACCAGACCCCTCACCCACAGCAGTCCCAGGCCAAGCCCCTTAGAAAACTCCTAAGCCCTCACCCCATTTGCAAAAGTTCTTTTGAAATAGATCAGAGCCCTAAAGTCAAAACATAAAATCGTAAAACTTCTAGAAGAATACTGGGGAGAAAAATCTTTATAATCTTAGGTTGAGCAAAAAGTTAGAAGTGGCACCAAAGCACAATGTTTTAAAATGATAAGTTGAACTTGATTAAAAGTAAAAACTTTTTTTTCCATGAAAGAGGTTATTAAGAAAATGAAAAGACAAACTATGGGCTGGAATAAAATATTTGCAAATCATGTATTTGTCACAGGAATTATATCCAATATATATAAAGAATTCTCAAAACGCAACAGTAAGAAAACTCTAACAACCTTCTTTAAAATGGGCAGAAGTTTTAGATTTTTTACTAAAAAATTATATTAATGGAAAACAAGGACATTCCAAGGTGCTCAACATCTTTAATCATTAAAGAAATGCAAATGAATATACCATGTGCATGTGTGGTTTTACCATACGAATAGACATCTCTACACACTTATTAAAATGATGAAAATAAAAAATCCTGACAATAGCTAGTGCTGATGAAATGCAGGGTAACTGGACTCTCAGATATGATTGGCTGCAAAATGCTACGGCCACTTCATAAAAATAGTTTAGTAGTTGTTCCTTATAAAGCCAAACATAAACTTAATATATAACCTAGAAATCCCCTCCTGGAATATTTACCCAAGAGAAATGAAAACTCATGTTCACACAAAAACTGCTATGGGTATGTTTATAGAAGCGTTACCCATAATCACTAAAAACCAGAAACAACTCAAATGCTCTTCAGCAAGCTACTATATAAACAAAGGAGCACATCCAAACAGTGGAGTGTATTCAGAAAGCAAATGTAATGAACTACATTTACACACAATGGGATGAGTGAATCTCAGGTACATTGTGCTAAGTGAAAGAAATCAGATCCAAAAGTCTGTATTTTTTTTAAATTTATTTATTGTTTTTAGAGAGCGGGGAAGGGAGAGAGACAGAGAGGGAGAGAAACATCAGTGTACGGTTGCCTTTCATCTGCCTCCAGCCACGGACCTGGTTTTGTGCCCTGGCTGGGAATCAAACCAGCAACCTTTGGGTTCGCAGACCGGCTCCTTACCCACGGTGCCACCAACCAGAGCTACAAAAGTCTGTCTAATATATGCTTTTATTTATATGCTTTCCCTGGAAAAGGCATTCAGTTAGATTTAGATTTTTAAGTTTATATGCACTCAAATTTACTCTGTGGCTGTAACTCTGTATAGAACGCCACGCAGTTCTATGGAGGTTGGCAAATGTGTAGAGATGTATAGCCGCCGCCGTAATGAAGATACGGGAGGTCCACCACCCCAAATAATTGCCTTGAGTTCACCTTTTATAGTCAACTCCGCCCCCAACCCCACCACTCTAACCCCTGGAAACCATGGATCTGTTCTGGTCTGTTGTTCTCCCGCTGCAAACATGTGGCCTGATGGTGTGTGTGGTGCGGTGCGGTGTGGTGTGGTGGGGGTGGTGGGAAGAAAGGGAAGGGGCGCTGAATTTTCCATTCCTAAGCTCCCTATGGACAACCTCCAATTCTCAGTAGGTCAACGCAGAAATTTCTGAGGGGGTGTGGAGTGAGTGTCCTCAGCTATTATGCCTGTGAGCTTTTTAGGCCAGCAGCAAGCACCCACTGGAGACCAAGTGGGATCTCCAAAACAACACCATCCAAGCCGCCAGATGGGTCAGAAAGTCATAAGGATCCAGTGTCAGGAAGCTGTCCAGCAGAGCCTCTCACCAGGTCCTGGGGACGACACCAAGACAGCCCTGCTGCACCTCTGCTGCTGCAAACTTGAACCCCGCCTTTCCGCTGTGCAATGAGCCCTGTGAGTTATGTAGCTGGTCCTATTCATCTAGGGGTATAAGAGAACCCATTTTACTTTCACTGTTAGCTTAAACCATTTGAAATCTATGCCAGTTTGCCCTAATTTTTGTCAGTTCATTGAACAAACATTGGCCTATGTATTGCATCGTTGTCATCAGAAAATATGTACAACTTAGCCCTTTTTCTGCTTATCACTATTTTGCATGTATGTACTTACCCACGTCTTGACATAGTTCCCATCATTGTCATTTTGAAAGTTCTATCATCTTCTAGAATGTAAGTACACCCAAGGTTTTAAGTCAAACCCCGATGGCTGGGCATTTGGGTTGTTTCCAATTTTTATAAATAGAACTTCTAAGAGCAACTAAGTACAAATTACTTTCTCTTTTTCTCTCTGAGGCTATTTCCTTGGAGTATTTTCTCTGAAGTGGAATTATCAGGTCAAAGGGTAGGAATAATTTTATAGCTCTTAAATATTACTGCCCTGCTCTCTTGAAACACGGGACCAGTTTATGGATCCATCAGCAGTAAACATGTAACTGTTTCTAGAGTTCTGAAATAATTTTTTTTACTAAGTTTGATAGGCCTATAATGATATCTTCACATTGAAAATAGCTTGGAGGTTCAACAATAAGGGAGTGAGTTTTAAAAAGGGTGGCAAATCTGTATACTGCTATAGGGTCATTAAGTTGGCTTTTAAACAAAGCAGGCTCTTTGAAATTAGTTATTTTCTGGGAAATGGAGTTGGCTGTGCAGAACCACTGACCAATCCTGACTCTCCCACGTGACAAGCCACGTGGAAGCTCAGCTCTGCTCAGAAGAGGAGGGAACAGCAGTGGGCACGTACCTGGCATGAGCTGTGAGCCTTCCAGAGGAGGCATCCAATCAGGTGCCCACACCCGTCTTCCCCTAACCTCTGCAGAAAGACGTTTTCTTAACACGCGTCTAGAAAGCAGTTACTACATGCCAGGCCCTGCTCCAAGGGCTTCACCGAATTAACCTGCCGAGTCATCCTAACAATGGAGTGAAGCACTGTCCCCATTGTACAGGTGGGGAAATAGAGGCAGAGGGGTCAAGCTACGTGCAGCGTGCACCCAGGAAGTCTAACTGCAGCTCCAGAATCCACACATTCATACTAAGAACTATACTACCTCTAAATGAATCAAGAGACACCAGGATGACCTTGGACATCATCTACTCAACCTCCCCATTTCTGAGAAAAGGAAACTGAGAACTTAGCAGATAAGGCAGCTCACCCTAGCATTTGGCGTGCAGCAGCAGAGCTGGATGTGAGCCGGGGCCTCTTGACCCCCAGAACAGTGGTGCCCTCCCTGTCACGTGTCATGTGGCCCTTCTGCTCCCCCAGAACCAGCGACTGTGCTGAGAGGGGGAGTCGCTTAGCAACCCCCTCCCTGAGGGCTCCTGCCAGGGAACTGAACCGTCTGAGCACTGCGGGAAATCAAACTGGACAGGTCAGTTCTGGAAACAGGCTGACACAAGTGCTTTCTGGAGAAACACCAAACCCACCATTTGCTCTGGCCAAGAGAGCTGTTTCTTTGAGGTTATTTCTGTTCAGAGGAGTCGTGGGCTGGATGAGAGAGGCACATTTCTTTTAAAGGACCTAATGCAGAAGGACAGAGGAAGGAGAACACTCCGAGGTCCATGCCATTGGCCCAGGAGAGACACTTTCCACCAGGCCAGGTGCCAGGCCCAGCTCCCCTGCCCACTCCCTAGTGCCAGCCACCTCCCAACCCCTGAGTCAGGGCTCCTCTTGGCTTCTTCTGAGGTGAGCTCCGTTCTTCCTCCCCCTCCTCCACCTCTGCTGACATGCACCTTCTTCGAGCCTCCACAGTTATAAATAAATGATGTCCGGATTGATTAGGGAATTGGTTGTCCCTCCAGCAAGAGCCCTGGCCTCCCATTTCTGAAATCCTGCCGCCAACCGGCATCACTCAGGTTTCCTGCTGCAGAAAAAGTGCTCCCACCGGGAAGCAAGACCGCTGAACCGGAGTCAGGGGAGGGGGATTCCAGTCGTGCTCCAGCCCCAGCTCTGTGTCCTTGGGCAAGTTGCTCCATTCTCTGACCCCCAGTTTGCTGTCAGTGAGGAGGATGGTAATTCCTGGCCGCCTTCTCTATAGGATTATTAGCAGGTGTGAATGGGACAACATGGAGATCCAGGGGACTGAACATACCCAACAAGATGTCAGCTACAGAGCTGCTGACCTTGTGGCGACTGGCTCTGAAACCGGAGCATCACTTTCCTCCCCACAGTAGGGACAGTCACACCTACCCTTCTCCAATGCTGCTTTGGGAACGAAAGTGGCATATACGTGTGAAGACACTTTGAAACAATAAAATTTCCCTTCCTACTGATATACAGTGATTACAGATAATGCGTCTGGTGAGTGTTTAATGAAATGAGAAAATGAGTTTGCAATAAGTGGAAAATGCATGATATAAAATTGTGTGTGTAGCATCAAAAGAAAAAAAAATGAATAGAAGAGGCTAGAAGGAAAGATGAAAACCATGCTAACGGTAGATGTCTCCAATTATGAGATTGTTTACCTGCTTTACGAACTCTGTTTTTTCTACAACGAGGATTTATCAGAAATGAATAGGGTGGGTGACTAAAATGGTTTTTATAAAGATTTTATAAAAGTGTTGAGCCCCGGTTGGATGGCTCAGTTGGTTGGAGTGTCATCCGTACACCAACAGGTCGTGGGTTCAATTCTCAGTCAGGGCACATATCTAGGTTGTGGGTTTAATCCCCACTCAAGGTACGTACGGAAGACAAACAATTGATGTTTCTCTCACATTGTTGTTTCTCTCACTCTCTCTCTCTCCCTTTCTGTCTCTCTAAAATCAATACATATATTCTCAGGTGCAGATGTTTTTTGATGTCATTGAAAAGTCTTGTTCTCAAGTTGTTCAGACAGAGACAGAGCACTGACAGCCACACTGGTGCTGTGCAGGCTGCTGGGCGCCGTGTTGGAGACTGAGATTGAGGCAGAGGGGAGCAGCCAGATAAACGGCCAGCCCAAGAGCCACAGAGGCACCTGCCTGTGACGCCCATGGGCCACCACAGGACAGCAGGGCAGGCAGGAAGCTCAGAGATCCCCCAGTCAGGCCCCACCCCCACTATCCAAAATCCGAGGCCAAGGCTGAGAAAATAACTTGTCTTGGATGCCAGGTGTCTCAGCTCCTTCTTCTGCAGCCTTTCTGTGTCATCTCTGGGGACTGTGCACTGTTAGTCCCTCAGGCTGGTGCCTTCAGCTCTTCAGCTGGTCCTCACCCACTTCCCCATCATGAGGGACTAAGAATCATCAGCATGGACTCGGGCACGACACATTCGGGATGTGAGTCTGCGGTACCCTTTCCAGAAAATAAGGCAATTGCAGAGATAGCAGCTAATTTTTTTTTAATCTTAGAATTTAGAGATCTTAGAGATTATAACACAATTTCTTCATCTTGCAGGCAAGGAGCCTAAAGCACAGAGATCTTGAGCGATTTGCACAAAGTTCCACAGCCAACTTAGGGGTGTGCCAAGGCTCAAGCCAACTCTTTTGTTCCCAGTTCAGTGCTCTTTTGCATTATATTGTGCAGCCCCTCTAAAATGAATGAATGAATGAATGAATGAGACCTTGGTCATGTATTATAATTTAATAATCATTACAAAATGAAATTTCAAAAGTATTTTTAAAGCTTTTTTTAAAGATTTTTTATTCATTATTTTTAGAGAGAACGGCAGAGAAGGGAGGAAGAAAGAGAGAGAAGCATCAACGTATAGTTGCCTTTCACCCATGTCCAGCTACAGACCTGGCTGGAGACCTGGCTTGCAACCTGGTTATGTGCCCTGGCTGGGAAATGAACCAGCGACCTTTGGGATCACAGGCCAGCACCTATCCACTGAGCTACCAGCCAGGGCAAAACTTCAAAAATATTTAAACCATACAATAATCAAAGACTTCATGTCTTAATATACAATGAATGCTTACAAATCACTAAGGAAAAGTAACCAGATAGAAAAAAAAAAGGATAAAGTATGCAAAGTGATAATTCCTAGAAGAAGAACTATAAATAGCCAACAAATACATGTCCTACTTTTTTATAAAGATTTTCTTCATTATTTTTAGAGAGAAGGGCAGGGAGGGAGGAGGAAGAAAGCGAGAGAAGCATCAATGTATGGCTGCCTTTTACCTGCCTCCAGCCACAGACCTGGCTGGAGACCTGGTTATGTGCCCTGACTGGGAATTAAACTAGTGTCCTTTGGGTTCACAGGCCAGTGCCAATCCACTGAGCCACCAGCCAGGGCGATGTCCTATTTTTGTAAGATGTTTTTGTCATAACAATTTCAAATCATTCAAAGGATTGAGTAAGGAAGCTTGCGGGCCCTTCACTTTTTACATGTGTATTTATGCATCTAAAGTTATTATTACAGACATTTTGGACTTTTTTTTTAACTGGCCCTCTAAAATATAAAAATATATCATCACATGATCTCAGCGCTAGATATTTCTTTGCTGTCTGGCATTTCCTTTGCCAATATTTGCCTTTGTCCACCTACTTCACAGACATGCTCCAACAACCAATAAATAATAGACTCACACCACCAACTAAAATTAATTCCAGGTAGCATCGCTGAGGTCAAGATAAAGGCAAGTAGAATCAACATGGATTCCAACTATGTCAAAATGCCAAAAATGAGTAACAACTTTAAATAACACATGAGCACATAGGAGAACATAATCTTGGGCTGAGAAAGGCCTTCTTAAGCAAAGCATGGCACCCAAAAGCCATAAAGAAAGAGTTGACCGATTGGACGGTTACAAATGAAAACTTTTGTACAACAAAAGAAGACACATGAGCAAGTGGGAGAAAATATTTATAGTTTCTACAACACACAAAGCATTAATGTCTAGACTTTAGGAAATAACCTAAAATCAATTATGAAAGACCAACAAATAATTAAATAAAAATAGAAATCATGAATAGGCAATTCAGCATAAGAAAGAAATTTAAGTGATTAAAAAGCAGTTTTTAAGATGCTCAACCTCACCCTGGCTGGTAGCACAGTGGCTAAGGCGCCGGCTTGCGAACCCAAAGGTCACAGGTTCGATTCCCCAGCCAGGGCACATAACCAGGTTGCAAGCCAGGTCTCCAGTCAGGTCTGTGGCTGGAGGCAGGTGAAAGGCAACCACACATTGATGTCTCTCTCCCTCTCTGCCTCTCTCCCTTCCCCTCTTTCTAAAAATAATGAAATAAAATCTTTAAAAAAAAAAAAAGATGCTCAACCTCATTGGTTGTAATCAGAATACTCATCAGGCCCTGACCAGTGTGGCTCAATGGTTTGTTTTGTTGTCATCCCACAAAACAAAAAGCTGCCGGTTTGATTCCTAGTCGGCGTACATGCCTGAGCTGCTGGTTCGGTCCCTGGGAGAGAGGCGACCAATTGTTTCTCTCACGTGTCAATATTTCTTTCCCTCTCTTTCTCCCTCCTTTTCCCTCTCTCTAAAAATAAATAAATGAAATCTTTTTTTAAAATGCCCATCAATACCCAGTAAAAGTGGCTACAAATTATAATCCATGCTATAGAATACTATGGGGGTTTTGGTTTTTGTATTAAGGCCAATCTATATGTACAAACATGGAGAGATCTCCAAACATCCTTTATAGAACAATGTCGCAGAAAAATGCAAATAATATGATCCTGTTTATTTTATGTAAGTTTATATCTATTATCATTGATGTACATAGACATGCAAGTGTGTGGGCAAAACTCAAAAAAATACACATCAAACTGTTTAACAGAGATGTCCCTCTGGAAGGAACCAAGGGGACATTAATCACTTACTTTGTTTGCTAATACATGTATTTGAATCACTTGCAAAACTACATTTCTCTATGGCCTGTGTATTCTAGAAAACCATAAAATAAAATAATGACAAGGTCATGGTAGCTTTCTCCTAAACCAGACTAGCAGGAATTGCTTCAATTTTAGAAATAATCTCCCCAAGATAGAAATGAGACAACCAATGTTAGAGGCATCTGGAAGTTTCTTCTAAGTCCATCTTGTTCCCACTGGTTCAATCCTCAGAGCCTGCAGCTGGAAAGAGAGACCTCTTCAGACTCTCAGATGGAAAAGTCCCACCCCTCCCTCTTCCCAGCCGTCCCCACCACCCCCCCACCCCACCCCACCTCTCCTGCCCAGGCAGGCACCAGGTCTTGCTTCCACCCAGGTCTCCCCCACCCCGGAATTCTCCTCTAGGAAGGACAGCTCAACCTCCCTGCCCAGGCTACAGACATGGCAAGAGGAGAAGCTTGACAAAGCGAACCCATGCCACCCTAAAGAGAGGGTCTCCCAGAACCCCTGGTCACACCCATCACCCTCACCTGAGGGACTAGAACTCCTTCATGTCATTAAAACTCTCCAGGCTCTGAAAGTCGCTCCTCGTGGAGCATGTGAGCACTCGCTTCCAGGCCGGGTGTCATGGGGGTCCTTCCATTTCTGGAGCTAGTTTCATTCAGGTCCCACCCCAACCCCACAGTAGCCATGACTCCTTGTCCACATTTTACCAACTGGAAAACCAGGATCTACAAGGCAATGTCACCAAAAATGTACAAACATGTTTTAGCTGGGTGCCCCAGGAACGGGCATAGGTGTTAGAGACCCATGGTAAAAACAGACATGGAGCTCATGGCCTTGTCAAGGAAAGGACTCGAACCGTGAAAAAACCTTGGGGCACCATACATACATACATACTCTGCAGAGAGGCCAGGGACAGGCAGTGACTTATGAAAACTAGCTTCATAGTGGGACTCAGAAGTACATGTTTGCCACACGGTGCTGTGTGGAGTTCAGAGCAGGACCTACTACATATGTGCTGGCACCATGGAAACACCTGTAAGTTAGCCCTGGGGTTCAGCGAGGGCTCCCACAAGTGGCGTGCCAGAATTTGAGTCCAAGCCCGTGGGACACCAGGCCTCATGGCCTTTCCACTGTGTCACACTGCCAAATCCATTCCTCCACAGTGAGCAAATCTCAGGACACCCATCACACTTGATGAGAGAGGCAGATGGCAGGCCAACAGATCATCGGGAAAACCAGCTCCAGAATTTCACTTGAATTATGCCCCCAGTGAGCTGTGACTGGGTAACACCTGCAAGAGGACCAGCTTTTTCCTTTAACCTTGACCTTGGGAAGCACGGCCTTTCCTCGCTATACCTCAGGCACAGTTTGGGAGCTAAAGCTACTCTGGGTGGCTTCAAGAACCCCAGATTCCATGGTGCCCTCACCTCTCCCAGGCCCCCTGCAGACATCCCTCTACACACCTCCGCCTTCTCTGCCTGCATCTTCCAAGCCGTCCTAATGGCCACTTCTGCGGCCCCCACCTGTTTATCAACTAGTCTGATCTAATTTCTGCACTCTCCATCCCTGCCACTGGGACCACTCCCAGAATCCAAGCAGCCAGCAGCCTTCCCCACATCCTGGCCGCCCCCTCCCACATCGGCAGGGCCTGTCACATCACTCACACTCAGTGTGCCCATTACACCCGCCCGTGGCTGCCCACCGTACCCTTGAGTTAACTCATCGGGGGTTACTTCACTCGCAAACACATTCCTGGTTTCCCGGGCTCCGAGCGGGCCCAACTCTCCCGCCCAGTCGGGGTAAGCCCACCGCCCACCTAAGGTGCGTACTCCATACCAGGGAGGCAGCCACAGGCCCATGGGGAGTGGGGCCTAGCCAATCTGGAGACAAACACATACTTTCTGTCTTCCTCAGCACATGCCCCAACACGCACACAGGAAACACACCCTGACTGAGGACAGCGGTATTGCACTTTAATGCAATGGAAACCAGAGATTCTGTGGGGACCCCCTCCCCCAAATGAAGGCATCAGCCTTTGGCCACCTGCCCAGGAAGCTCCCATCCCCTCCAGACCCTGCCCTTGGGTCCTCCAGGAAACCAACAGTAGCCACAGGCCACCCCACATCCCCCTCCCTAGCCCAGAAAATCCCATCCAAAGCAGATAGGGCTTTTTAAGAAACAATTAGCTTGAATTTTTCATTAGCTGCAGCTTCCTCTGCCCCTTTCACGTGGCCGGCTACATACAGCAGGGAGGCCCTCGCCATCGGAGGAGAGCCCGGCGGATGTACAGGGCACCAGCCACCCCTCAAGTGAACCCGTCCTGATGCTGATCATAAATTCAGGCTGTTTCCTCCGTCAGGCCAGGTGCAGCCTGCTTCGGAAGGCACTTCCAAGCATGGCAAAGCAGCCTGCTGCGTGAACCCTTGCTCTCCCCGACGGGGAAGGTGGCGATGACAAGGATAACGAAGAGGAGGGTGGCGTTTCCTCCTCTGCACTGTCCCACAGTCAGACTCTCATTCTAGCTTCCTCACAACTCGTGAGGTCACTGTGATCATCATTATCAGCTTTCGATTCACAGAAGAGGAAGCTGAGCTTCAAGGGTGGGTGACTTCAGCCAGGGATGCAAAACACAGTAGCGGCTTCGGGGGGACAGGCGGTGTCTGATGGGGGCACTGATGGCTATTCTGACTTGTTCCCCTTTCCTCTCTGGGGCCCTAAGTCTGGAAGGCATGTCTAGATGAGTAGATGGATAAATGGATGGGTCCGTTTCCAGAATTGCTATTCACACCAGGCTTTTTAAAAGATTTTGAGAGAAAGGAAAGACCCTTCCTCTGCTCCCCATGTATATGCAGACCATGAGGGAAGCCGCTGCCCACGCTCACGCCTTAGGAAGTCCACGTACTTGTCTCCAGCTCCGGCCTCCACCATCACTGTCATGTCCATATGATGCCAGAAGAACGGAGAGCTCCCAGATGGAGCACCTGTCCTTTTAGACAAGCAGGAGGGCAGAGCACCCTGAGAGGGGGGTGAGAAGGCGCTCCAGCCCCTAGAAGAAGTCACCTGAGAAAAGACAGGTCCCCACTGCTCCCCACAACCTCAAGAGAGGACAGCCCACCCCTATCAGCTCTGTCTTATGCCCTGACTTAGCTCCGAGTGACCTCTGGGTCCAGGGTCGGAGAAGAAGAGAAGCTGGTCATTTTCAAATTGATCTGGTTGCTTCGTGGCATCTAGGGGATGGTCAATAAATGACCATTAATGGAGAGCAAATGAATGAATGAATGAGAGAAGGTTATGGTCATGAAAGAGGCTAAAGCTGGCCTCCCACCATCCCTCCACATGCAGTCCTCCTGCATCTGCCTCAGTATTACTTGGGGGCAGGCCCCAGATGGCTGTCACCCCTGTCACCTCTTCCCAGGACCAGTTACACCATGCAGTCTGTAGAGGGTGTACAAGCCCATAATGGACATGATCAGGCACCACATCCCCACCAGAGATGTCAGGGACAGTCGGTCAGTGTCCCTGGACAGTCCCCTTGTCCCCCATTTGTGGTCAGCAGCCCCCCAAAAAGGGTGAAGCTTCCTTCAGCCCCATCCTGGGAGTCTGCTGGGCCATGTCGGTCCCCTGAAACCCGTGAAATATTTACAACCAGCCAAGCAGGGGAAGTGAGGGGAAGCTAGACCATGAATTATTGACAGCTTCACTTTCCTCCTGGCCTGGGATGCTGGGCCATGCAGAGACCCAGGGGAGCCCCAAGGTGATCTATGAGTAATAAGCAGCGTTCTTAACGAAGCAAGGGGTAGGGGTGACTGTCAGGGGGACCAGAGGTGGCATGAACAGTGTAGCCCCGGTCTGGCCTCTTGGACTGCCCAGTGTCTGCAAGGGGGTTGTAACTGGAAGATTGGCAGGAAGCTCAGTAGCCCCAGACCCTACTTCACCAAGCCTGGTCCAGCCATGCGCTCTTCCTCACTGGCTGCCTCCCAGATACCAGGAATGTGGCCTATGGAGCTCCACAGAGTCCCCTGCCAGCCACCTAGATGCCTGTCATCACAGAGGTGTGCTGTCCTCTCTGAACTGACTGCAGATGCAGTGCCCAGTCCTGCAGTGTACCAAATCCAGTGCCAGCCCCTGGCACAGCCCAAAGGGCAGGCCTCCTCAGGCTGAGCCCCTCATGCAAACCTCCACAGAATGTCCCCTAAGACCAGGTCTTCAGTGACTGATCCCTAACCCAGCTGCTTTCTGCTGTGGAGAAATCCACACTGAAACACACATTCACAGACATGGGTCTGAGTTTTGGCACCACTAGCCAGCCATAGACCCGAGCCTCAGTTTTCCTATCTGAGAAATGGGTTTGAAGAAGGACCCAGCCTACTGCATGAGGCTGGCCAGCCTCTCCAGGAGGAAGGACTCTGCAGACAGAGGTATTGTTCTCACCGAGCCCAGTCATGTCCCCCAGCCTTGGCTTTAGCCAGTGCCTTAACCTTCTCAGGCAGCAAAATCAGACAGCCAGGGTGACAGGCCACCCAGCCGTGTGATCTGGCTCCAGGACCAGAGCTTTTTATATTTTTACATTTGTCCTTCTAGGACACGTGGTGTTGGGAGAAGCAGCCTCCCGCCAGAATTCCCATCCCTCTCCATCTAACAGCCCTGTCCTGAGGCATGGGAAGGAGCAAGGTCGGGATGAGGGAGGTGTGTTTCTGGAGCCCACACTGGACCGGGCGGCAGCTGAGTGGTAGCCCTCCTTCATGGCTGAGCTGGGGGCCTTGTCCTGAGCTATGTGCACAAGGGAGATCCCCCACCCATGCACATCCCAGAATCCCCCAGGCTCCGGCTGCCTGAGGAGTCAGACCTGCAGGCACATGGGGTCCCCACTACTCAATAGCTTGCTACCTCGATCCCCACAGCTCATGGCACCCTGCAGATGGCTATTCTGAGCCATTCAAGTGAGCAACTCTGTACCTGCGGAGGAGATTAGGCAGACAGAGTGAAGAGGTCACTGGAGGTCTGGGTGCGTGGGCGGCAGGGCTGGGGACAGACCTTGCAAATCATTTGTATAAAATGTTCTACTTGACAAAATGGAATTTCTCAAAGGGACACTCCTGGCCTTTGAAGTGAGACCTTTCTTGGTTGTGTTGGATTATCCTTCTTTTTTTAATATTTTATTTATTATTTCTAGAGAGAGGGGAAGGGAGAAAGGCAGAGAGGGAGAGAGACATCAATGTGTGGTTGCCTTTCACCTGCCTTCAGCCACGAATCTGGCTAGAGACCTGGCTTGCAACCTGTTATATTGCCCTGGCTGGGAATCGAACCAGTGACCTTGAGGTTCACAGGCTGGCACCTTATCCACTGTGCCACCAGCCAGGGACCGGATTATCCTTCTTTGCAGGACCTTTGGCCTTCCTGGCCCTGGATCCTTTATGCAACACCCACACCCTGCAATACCATTACAACCAACACCCTCTTTCCATTTCCAATGGTCTCTAAGGGCACAGTCCCGCCCATTGGGAACCGCTGGGAGAGCTCCCAGGGAAAAGACTGAGCCTCTCCCTTCTCTTTCCTGATGCCCTCTGCCCATAGCACCCAGTACTCATCTCAGCCAGCAAGGTGCGCACAGAACCCGCTCCTATCTGCTGGCCCAGCACCCCATCCAGGTGCCTGACTGTTGGACAAACTTCTGCCTGCCAGACTGTTCTGGAGCCTGGCTGATAGGCTGATCAGTTCCACAGAAAAAAAGCAAGGCCTTTCTGGAACAAGAATTCCCTGAAACTTGACACACTTCCACACTCAGCCCTGCTCTCTGGGGTGACAGACCCTCTACCATCCCTGATTGGGGGCGGGGGGTCTCACTTGCCCAAATTCCCTTCCCTGGGGAATTCTCTGCCACCCACCTTGAGGACCACAGGCCTTTGGCCCAGGACCCAGGTGCCCAGGCCTCTGTAGGTAAACCCATCCCCGCAGCTGCTGGTCTCCACTGACTCAGCACCCTGCGGCACCAGTTCCTCCTGCCCAGACACTGACCTCAGGCCTGTCACAGTGACTAATGGCCTTGGCACCTTCCCTGCTGGTGGAAAGATGCAGGAGTAGTACTTCCCCACGCCTCACCTGGACGGGTCAGAGGGGCCTGGCTCACGTGCCCTCACCCCCATTCACACCTGGCTGGCTGGGCCTCGGCGCCACGCAGTGCCCTCGCCTGCCCACCCTCCCTGCCACCCAGATGCTTCTGCATTCTGGCCATCGATCCAGCTCTTCACCCACTGCCTGTCCCACTCATGATCCATCCATTCCTGCAGGAGGAGATTCGCTCAGCTTCAGTGTGTCCTATGCAGGAACGGTGTCACGCCTGGCCAGTATCAGTCACTGTCACTCAACTGGCCCCTCATTAAAGAGACTTTAAAGTTAGTTCTGTCCATCTGTTTCCTAGGAGACTAGCTCTTCCACTCACTCTACTTGTGTCACTGAGCATCTACTAGGTGCCAGGCGTGTACTAGCTGCTGTGGATACAAAGCTGAGGAGAGGGTACCTGCTTGCTGATGGCTTGTTTGTCCCTGAGGAGATGGACAAGCAAATGAGCCGTTCACACAAAAAGTGATCCATTTTAGGACAGTGATCAGCAGAGCGTGTCCAGGGAAAACGAGGTAACAACATCGCCTGGCACCTGTGTTGGGCTCACCACGTGTCTGGCACCCTGTGAGCACTTACATATGTCAACTCACCTCATCTGTTCCAGGGCAGGGAGATTCCAGATGGAGGAGACAGCCTGTGCAAAGGCAAGGAGGTCAGTGACTGCTGCATAGAAGACGGCGAGGGAACAGCAAGAGACAAGGCTAAGGATGAAGGCAGAGGTCACATTCATTCCTTCCCCAACATTCCTGGGTTAGAACCGTGAGACAGAGAGACAGCCCCAGTGGCACAGAGCTTGCCATCTAGTCCCAGAGAGTAGCGTATCAGGATTTACTGCAGTCAGTTGGAAAAAGCCTCCGGATGATTCTGAAATGTACCCTTCACCCAGGCTGAGGGTTATGGTCTTTCATGATTCCCAAACTCACTTGTGAGACCAACATTCTATAAAAGGGCAGATCAGAGAAGGGCGCTGAATGATCCTGCCTTAGAAAAACTTTCAGGGCCACCATTGGTCTTGAAGGCTGGTCAGGAGCAGCACAATGGGTGCAGGTGAGAGGTGGTTGCTGGCAGAGAGCTCACAGCCAGTCCCTATCTGGGGATCACCTCCCCCAAGGTCACACACACCCCAGAGCAGCCCGAATCCAATGCCTGGTGGGGGTTAGAAAGGCCTTGGCTCCCCAGACTCAGTAAGAATTTAGAAAGCCTTCCCTGTTCCAAAGCTGCCCATGGGGTCGGCAGATCCCAGTTCATCCTTCCTTCCACCCTGTCCCCTGAAATGTCCATACCAGTGCCTTCCCCTGTAACCCTCCTGCATGCCAGTCTCTGTCCCTAAGTCCATTTCCTTGCGAAGCTGACCTATGACAATGGGGCCATACTGAGCTGGTGCTCCTTTGGTAAGCCCACCCTTTCATCCACCCTCCCATCTAAACTCCAGTTCCCACTTGACAGCCCCACTAGGGAGGCCTGTCCTCTGTGCCTCACACATCACTGGTGCTTTCAAGATATCTATATGCCAGGAGCCATTCCAAATTTCTGCTACCTCAGAATGATTGTAAATTTGTTCTGGCCTGGATCTCCATCACTGCAGTCAGTTGCTACCCTTTTCTCTATACTCCTTGAAAGAAAAAAAGAAAGAAAGAAAGAAAGAAAGAAAGAAAGAAAGAAAGAAAGAAAGAAAGAAAGAAAGAAAGAAAGAAAGAAAAATTTCTTCCTCCAGGAAGCCTTCCTAGCCTACCTTCTCTGAGCTTGATGAGTCCAGAATCCTGGAGCACTTGAACTTCCAGCTGTTGTGAGTTTGGTAACTTTTGAGTGTTTATAGATGGATATTTAAAATCATGCTTGTGGGTTTCTTTGAAGTCTATATTTATGCATTTCTCTGCCCTCAGGAATCTGGGTTCTGCTACTCCAATAAAAGGAGGCAGGCATCTCCCAAGATCAAGGAGGTCCTTCATCAGGGTCTCCCCCACCCCCTCTGCTTGGCAACCACTTGACTGCCCACAGAAACTACCAGTGAGAGCATCTGATGACAGCTCAATAACTCAACAGTAAGTAGTTGCCGAAGTGCAACCTACTTCCAGCCTTTTATTTCCATCAAAGTGCTACAGGCTCAGTCTCTCTAGAACCTCTAGGGTGGGGTGGGGTTGGGTGTGGTGGGGTGGGGAGAGGCAGGGAAGCTGTCAATTGTCTCCCATTTACAAATGAAGACCCTAAGACCAGAACGGTGAAGAGATTTGTCCAAGGACACTCAGCCAGCAAGTGCCAGTGTCTTAGGCTAGAACCCAGGCCTCTGGACACCAGCCCAGGGCTCCGCCTGTCACCATCTGCAGGGAGGGGCAGCCCGGTGCGGGGGAGATGGGCAGTGCGTGGGAGCTTGGGGTCTGGTCTGCAGCCAAGCAGCATGCTTTTGCTGGGTGGCCCACACGCACCCAGGGGGCTGAGAGATGCTGGCAGGCACTCTAGCCCCACCCCGCCCACCCCCCACCCCCACCCCGCCAAACGCCACCCTTTTCCCAGATGGCCTTGTGCAAAGAGCCCTGTCAGCAGATGTGGTCACCGAGGAGGCCCTGGGAGCCATCGCTGCAGGAAGGACCTGCAGAGCCTCCAGGGGCCCAGCCAGAGGCTGCTGAGCCTGTCTGCAGGCAGCAGGGATGCTCCCAACACTCAGCCCTTCGTGGCCAAGGCTCCTGTCCCACCTGACCTCACTCAGACCCTGGGGACGGCCACCACGGGGCACCAAGGACTCACGGGGGAAGCAGCACCACTGAAAGTGAGACCCCTCAGCCTTACTGAACGATGAAGAAGGGCAGGAGAACTCTCCATCAGGACCAGGTTCTCCATCCCGATGCCCAGAGGGAGGGTGGGCAAGCACTGAGCCTCGTGGCCCCACCCCTGCTATGACCAGCCCAGAACCCAGCTAAAGGAGTTCTCGCCTCACCCTTGAGGCCTTTGTATGTGCCTGGGAGGACATTGGGGCAATAGTAATAATAGTACTAAGAGCAACAATAATAATATGTAATACTTGGTAACACCACAGTCCTGCCACTCACTGAGCACGCAGCAGCAACCCGCTGGGCCTCACAGCCCACCACCACACCACCAGCTGCTACCTTCATCCCTTGTACAAGGCAGAAGACAGGCAGGTAGGCAGGTGGGATCAATAGTCCAAGGTGACCAGCTAGAAGCGGGAGGGCAGGGCTCTGCCCCCCTGCGGTCTGGGCACAGTCTGCACCTTCTGTCCCCTTGCTATCCTCTCTCCTAGTGTTCTGCGGTGTTCTTGCCCTAGGACGTCATCCCTAAACTCAGCCCACAGAACTGACAGGGGAGGGAGGCGCCACTCTCTCCAACCCCCACACGGTCTCAGGATGGGATTCAGAGGGCACCGTCCACGCTAGAGCCCAGGGCTGCAGACGCCGGGCGTTGGCAGCTTCTGGCTTCCGGGGGAATCAGGACCCAGGGAGGAAAATTCCAGCCCGGCCACTGCAGAGCTTGCAGGACCCCCGCGCAGCCCCCTCTCCGTCACGCGCAGCAGCCCAGCCAACAGCACCCTGCCTCCCTTTGGTTAAACGGTGAGAACCACGGCCTTCCCCACCGGCCAGCCTGCGGGCTGCGGCCGGGCCCCGGGGCTAGGATACAGGGCGCGCGGCTGCGCACCAATTCTCCCCGCTGTCCGCGGGCCCCGCCACCCAGGCAGTGCCCTCTGCTGGTGGCGCTGGGTCCCTGCAGCTGCGAAGGCGCCTCCTGGACAGCCCCGCAAGGCATGTGTCCGCTGCCGCCACCCTCCACCCACGGGCTGTTTTCTCTCAGTCTGTTCCCTCCCCTTGGGAGAGTTTTGGGAACAGTCGATGACTAGCATATACTCTTGGTGGCCTTCCTGAAATTCATTTCTCGTTATCTTTGGTAGGAGAAGCCCAGATGTGTTAAAACTATCCCTTAATCAGAGAAGGTGATATGAATCCGGCTCCATCTCAGTCAGTTCTGGTAATCCCGTTTCCTCCTCTTTCTTCAGACAGCGTCAAGACTAGATGTGATGTCCGGACCTTCAGCATCCATCTTGCACCTGTGAGGGGACAGTTTGAGGTCAACTCCTCCCTCCCCCCACCCACAGCAAAGTGAAAAGCCAGGAAAAACCTAGGTCCTTCGCTATATTGTGACTTCCAGCAGAAAACATCCTCTCACGCTCAGCTTCGCCAGGCAAAGGAGACCCTTGGTGCAGTAAACTATGAGCAAGTTTGCTGCCTTCTTTCAATCCACCCCCTTCCCAAGGCCTATCTATTTCCTCTCCTAAATAATTCTCAGACTCGTGCAATTGTTTACATCCCCACTGCCACCATCACTATGGAAACTGTTGCATTTACCTTTGAACTGGTGCCACACCCCCTTCCCTTCTGCCAACCATGGTTCCACCCCACAAAGTGGGATCCTGTCACTCTCTGGTCTCCAACCCTTTAGTGGCTTCCTCTTCTCTTAAAACCAAGTCCGTGTGTGTTTTCCAAAGCCCTGTTTTTTCTTGCTCCTCACTGAACCCCAGCACCTCACACGATGCCTAGCGTAAGTCAGCTGCCCAACATATCATTGTCAGCTGAATGAGGAACAACCTCTCACCTTCCCAGGCAAGGACGGCGCTGATTTATACATTCTGTCCCCAGAATGTCAGGCAAATAGATTCCTCTTCAGAACAACTCGCTTCCATGAAACCAAAGAATCTCGTACCTAATGAGACCCAAAGATTTTTCAGAGAGGCAGACCAGGCATCCCTGGGGGTCCACTGGATGCCCCTCTCTCCCTCAGGTGCTGCCCTGGGTGTTGAGGACCCAAGTTAACTAGGACAAGGTCCCTGTCCTCTGCGAACTCCTGTTTGGTATTTTTTCCCGTGTTTTCTCCCTCTGCCCTTCCCCAACCCAGCTCTCCCTGTGCCCTCTGAGGAACCAAAAGGCAAAGCCAGTGAGACTGCAGGATGCGATGGGGCCCCGTTCCTGTCTCAGGGAGACCTAAGGACAGAGATGCCCAGGCGGTGCTGACCTGGGGCTGGCATGGAAGGCTTCTGACCAGTTCTTGCCCATCAGCCAAAGGAATAAAGTATCACAAGCAAGTTTCAAAGTATAATGGATAGCTTGTATCTGCCTCAGTTTCCCCAGGGTAACTGTCTCCCTCAGAAACAAGGATTTCTGGGAGGTAGTGGGGGAGAATTTCAAATTCTCTATCAGAAGATAAAATGCCAGCGGAATGCTCCTGGCGTCACATATAGGCGCCTCTTTGCTGCTGTCCATGAGGAGACCAACCTCACAGACCTGGGGGAGCTGCCCACACTCCTTGGGCCTGGAGTCAGGACTGGTGGAGCCCCAGCTCTGGGGGGCGGGGGGTTGAACAGAGGTTCTGAGTGGCAGGAGCACTGCGACAGCTGGGGCGCAGAGCTGAGAGAGGTCCCCTTGCAACTCCCCACAGTGGACTCCAGCTGGGCACCACCAGCCTCACCCAGGCACCCCAGCCCAGCTTCTGGGTCCACCCTGCCTGGCTTTGCCTTGCTCCCCCACCTCAGCCCACGGGGAAGAGGCCCCATTACCAAAGAGGCACCCTGTGGACTGGCATGCCTGCAGGGCTGAATCGTGACTCTAGAGACAATGCAGCGGCTGGGGAGCAGTGGCAGCCTATAGAGAGAAAACCGGGAGACAGAATTCATTTAAGGGAAGAACTGCTCTTTGGTTTCTGAAATATATTCTCTCCCTGCTTTCCTCCTCCTCCTCCCCTCCTTCTTCTCCCTCCTTTCTCCCTGCTCCCCCCACTCCTTCCTCTCCCTCCCTTCTCACCACGCCCCCTCTCTTCTCCCTCTCCCCTCACCTCTCTCCCTTCCAGCACAGTCTTTACACAATTAAAGTAGGACAGGAATGTTTTCCAAGTCTTTAAAATATCCTTGTTAAGGAAATTCACTGGGAGGAAGAAACTCGGCTTAATTTATTGGAAAATAAAAAGCAGGAGGCAGGAACTGCTATCGGTTCCATGTCCTCCCACCCACCCCCACCTCCTGAGGATAGTGCCTGCCCCAGGTCACCTGCCCGGCTCCCCTGTCAGGCCCACCTGACCCTCACGGCAGAGCCACATTTGCAGTCTCCCATCTGGCTGCTGGACAGGTGAGTGTAGGGACCAGGGAAATGCCTTTGAACATCAGTTTGCTAGAGAAAGAAACGAACAGCTTCTTCCATCTCCTTCAGGCCACACCCTCTTGCCACACCTCAGACCAGATCTCCAGTCAACTCTCAGGGGCCCATTGCACCCCAAAGTCACTGCGAAGGCTTCATGGATAGGCAGAGGCCAGCTCTGGTGGGTGCAGGGCACATCTCAGAGGTCAGGGTGGCATCCGTCTCCTTGTGAACTGAAAGACACAGGAATGACCCAGAGGGGGCTAGTTTTGTCCGTGAGACTAAACAGTGCGCTTGACTTCTCTGGGTCACTTTTAAGATTGATAAAAACTATGAAACCTCTTCCCAAAAAATGCACACGTGTGCACGCACACACACACACGCACAAGGATTTTGCACAGGCTCTCAGTGAGTCTGCTTAAGTCAAGTTAATATGCATCACCATCACCCTGAGACCCAGCCAGGAGGGGCCCCTCCCCTGGGGCCTCAAGCCTTTGAAGGCTCCACTGAGGTCTTTCTCCGCAGGGCGAGGAGTCCTCAAGACCAACAGGGCACTCACACCTGGAGCTCACGCCCCTCCGCCTTCTGCATCTTTCTTCCAGGTGCCTAGGGCCCTTGCTTCTTTGCCCAGACAGATCCACACCAGCTTCCACATCCTACAAGTGCTTGTCACCTGATTCGTCCTCTCAAGGATGTAGTTTGCCACCATGGGCAGATCCTGAGGCCCCTAGGCAGGGGAGGGAGGAAGAGCCACACTGTGCACACAAGAGCCTGGGAGAAGCAATTGCACCCCGCAAAGGTGTCCACATCCAGTCCCCTATGATTGTGTTACCTTATGTGGCAAAGGGACTTCACACCTATGGTTAAATTAAGCCTCTTCAAGTGGGATGATGAACTTGGATTACCCAGGTGGACCCAGTAAACTCACACAAGTCCCTTCAAGTAAAAGAGGGACGCAGGAGAGAGAGTGATTGGAAGGTGCTGTGCTGCTGTCTTTGAAGAAGGAGGAAAGGGCCACAGCCAAGGGCGTGGGCAGCCTCTGGAAGCTGGAAAAGGCAAGGAACATCCTCCCCTGGAGCCTCCGGAAAGAAACATAGCCCTGACAACAGCTGGAGGTCAGCCCCATGACACCCAAGCCCTGACACCCAGAACTGCAAAGCAATAAATCAGTGTTGCTTTGAATGACCAGGTTACGGCCCTGGCTGGTATGGCTCAGTGGGAGCATTAGCCTGCAAACCCAAAGGTCGCTGGTTCAATTCCCAGTCAGGGCTTATGCCCAGGTTGCAAGCCAGGTCTTCAGCCAGACCCGCACCTGGAGGCAGGTGAAAAAGGCAACCATACATTGATGTCTCTCTCCCTTTCTTCCTCCCTCCCTTCCCCTCTCTCTAAAAATAATGAATAAAATATTTTTTTAAATAAAACAAATAACTAGGTTGGTGGTAATCTGCTGCAGCAGCGATAGAATACAGACCCTGGAGCTGCTGGACAGAGCCAAGAGCAGGAAGAGGAGGGGTGTGGGCTGCAGAGTGGGGACAGAACATCGCACAGAATGTGGTGTGACACAGAACATTGAGGGCTGGGGTTCCCAAATGTGAATGTGGCCTCCCACACTGTTACAAAGGTACATGTGTCAAGGTAAGATGTGAATAGATTTTATGTAAAGCTGGTAGCTTGATTTGTAACTTTAAAATATTTAGACATGTGGCTCATGGGCCCCCATTGGCACTCTTGGTTCCAGGCCCTACAATTGTGCCCAGAGTCCCTCAGAGAAAAGGCTCAGGATTCTCTCATGGTCATGTACATTTAAGCCACCACCTGCTATGACAAAGCAAAGGCTCAGTGCCAACTACGTGTCGTTATCCATGGATGACCACGCAAGAGAGCTCTTTCACACCCTGAAGGCCAAGGTTGTCCAATATCATAATCACACTCAACTGAAGAGACGTCATTACCATTTCTGCAAACCATAGTAATTAGACACAAATTGTATTGTTTGATTGTATGTTTCTTGTGTTTATACAACCAAGTCACTTCTTCTAGTTCTCATCTTCTTTGAAATATCTCCACTGGCATCAGTGGAGATGTCTTCTCATACCAAGCAGAATGTTTCCCTCATCCTGTACTGACACTCAGAACTGTTGAGAGATAATGGTCCTGCCATGGCTAGGTGTCTCAACTGATTGGAGCATTGTCCTGGACACCGAAAGGTTGCAGGTTCGATCTCACATCAGGGGCACATAGGGGAGGCAACTGACCAGTGTTTGTCTGTCAGGGTGAGGATAAAGGGGGTGAGGGAAGAATGGTCCTTTCCGTCTTCCCAGGACCTTTCTGCATTTTTTGTGTGTTCTTCTTCCCAGCCCTGACGCTTCTCACAGCCATGTCCTAATGTTCCTGAGAGTTCTGTCGATCTTTCCCAATCATCAAATCCTGGTCCCAGAGAAGTCCACCTGCTCCCACTCTTGATTGTGACACACCTGGTGGCCTGACTTCTGGATGGCGGGAGGTGAGGTGAGCGCTGGGCCTTCCTAGGAGCCCTGAGCAGCAGCAGCAATGTAAAGACAGTGCGAGAGGTGCAGCCACCCACATCCTGCTTCTACTTCTGTCCTATCTCCTTCCCGCTGGCCGGCTCCTTCCATCCCTGCGGTCTTCCAGGTTCTCTATGGCTTTCTGCTCTTTGCACTAAACATGGCATCAGCTGTTATTTATTATTTTCCTTTTTTGAGCTATTTTTTTAAATTTATTACTTTGAGAGAAACATGGCTTTGCTGTTCCACTTATTGAAGCATGCATTGGTTGGCTCTTGTGTGTGTCAATAGGGGATCAAACCCTCAGTCTTGCTGTAGAGGGATTAAGCTCTAACTGATTGCGCTACTCAGCCAGGGCTTTCGAGCTCTTTCTCTATGACCAGTGGCTTAAATACACATTGTGTTCTTCATCTCTCCAATAAGCTATGCAAATATTATATCAACTCAAAAGGTGAGCAAGAGCATGGGCTTAGAAGTCTCTTGTTTTTCCACACAATCAATGGCAGGCAGTAGCTACTCAGAGTCAGGGCTCTCCAATCCAGTTGGCTTCCCGCTCCTTTTTATTCACTGACCAAAGACCAACTGTGGAATTTCCAGCTACAAACCACCCAATGGCCAGAGCATTATGAGGGCAGAAAAGTCTTGGGGTCCCACTGCCAAGGTGGCCTCTTTCTCTGTTCTTAGGGGACTTACTTACGATCAAAGGTGGCCTGCCCTGTAGGCTCTGGGTCGGGCTGTCCAAGAAAAGCATGAGAGGTGCTGTGATGGTGCAGGTGGTATGATCAGGTCTCACAAATAAAGATATAGGACGTCCAGCTAAGTTTGAGCTTCAGATAAATAACCATTCTTTACCGTAAGTATTGGATCAGGCATACTTAGATTATATTGTAGTAAAAAAAAAAAAATCATTCATTGTTTATCTGGAATTCAAGTTTAACTGGGAGTCCTAATTTGTATTGGGCACCTCTGGGCCCAGGCCACTCAGGAGTGGGCTTTTCAGCTCAGCAATAGGAAGTGTGGTGCCTTTCCCTCCACTCACCACAGGTGGGCGAAGAAGGGCTAGAAAGGCAGGGTGCAGCAGCAGCTGCCTTCCATCCCCCGGCTGGCTCTCTGCGTCCACCTTCCGGCCCCACCCTGGGTCTCCTCCCAGCCCACACGCTCCCTCCACTGTCCATGAACACGCCCAGCCCTGTGGGCTCTCCTCTCCTGACCCCAGCACACACAGGTCTGTGTGCCAAACTAGCAAGTCAGCCTGGGACACCTCTTCTGTGACCGGAGGTGGCCAGAGTAGGCCAATGGCCAGATCTCTGGGCCAGCGCTGACTCCTTCCAGCACTGGAAAATGCCTCTGTGGCAAACTCTCCCAACAGAGCCACCCTGCTTGTCCCTGAGCTGCGAGCAGCCCCTGGTGGAAAAAGGAGCCAGAGGAGCGGCCAGTGCAAGCGGGTCTGAGGCTCTAGGCCCCTGCTGCTCTCATTCTCTCCACCCGGTCCCTGGGGACCTGGGGCTGGGGGAGAGACACTGGACATTCCCGGCCCCTCAGAAGAAACTGAGCAGTCAGTAGCATGACTTCCCACTGAATGTCAACCCTGAGTCAGGCAATGGGGTCTCGCAGACAAAACAAAAAAATATTCTGCCCTCATGGAGTAGAGGAAATGGATGATACGAAGATAAATATGACCCTGGCCGGCTAGCTCAGTTGGTTAGAGCATCGTCCTGATACACCAAGGTTGCAGGTTCGATCCCCTGTCAGGGCACATACAAGAATCAACCAATGAATGCGTCAATAAGTGGAACAACAAATGGATGTCTCTCTCCCGCTCCCGCTCTCCCTTCTGCCCTCCCTCCCTCTTTCTCTAAAATCCATAAATAAATTTTAAAAATTAAACAAGAAGATAAATGCGATAGTGATGAAGGCTAAGGAGATAAGTAGGGCAGGAGGGAGGGATAGGCCTGGGGTGGGGCTGAAATGTGAACAGAGAAGCAGGATGACCTGGTAGCCTGGCCCCTGCAGGCGTCTGGGGGATTGTCACTGCTCACAGAGGGAGCAATAGCAAGTGCTCAGGCCTGAGGAGAAAGCATGTGGCAGCATCTGAGGAACAGCAAGGAGCCTGGTAGGGAACAGAGTGAGCAAATCGAGAGAGCGTTGAGGAAGTCATGGGGGAGGGTTAGTTACAGTCATTGAAAAGACTTGGGCTAGCACTCTGATACGTGAGCTAGTCACGGGAGGGTTTTCAGAAGAGAAGACATGACTGATGTTTTCACAAGATCATTTGGTTGCTGTCTGAAGACTATATGGGGGTGGGGGGTGGGGGCGGGGTGGAGAACAAATGCTGAGAGACCAGCTAGGAAGCTACTGGAATAATCCAAGTGAAAGATCATGGCTCAGACTAAGGTGAAACGGTGGCGGTGGCAGGGTGAGGTCAGGTTCTAGATATATTTGAAAGAGCACCATGACTTGCTGTAGACTGGAGGGAAGAAATAAGAGAATGAGGAGTCAAGGAGAGAACCAGGTTTTGGCCTGGGCAACTGCAAACACTGGAGGGGCCATTCCCTGAGACTGAGAAGATGCCAAGAGAAGCTGATTTGGTAGGAAGTATCAGGAGACCAGTGTGGGACACACTAGGCTAAAATGCCTATTAGATGTGGAACAGAGGTTCCAGGGTGAAGCCATTAGAGAGCCAAGCCTGGAGTGCAGGAGGGAGATCTGGCCTGGACACAGGTTCAGAGTCATCAGCAAATAGAAGATATTTAGAGCAGGAGTCTGGATGGGGTCCCCAAGAGAGCAAATGTGGGTAGAAGAGAGGAGGCTGGGGTTGAGCCCTGGGTCCCTCCCACAGGAAGAGCTCAGGGAGCCTGGGCAGCAAAGGAAAGTGGTCAAGAGTAGCCAGCACAGTTGGCTCAGATTCAGCCCAGGTAACTAACTACTGCTGTTCAATGCCATTGGCATTGGCTGCATCAATGCAGCCCCAGTCCACAGGTCTGGGTGGTGCTGTCTGAACCCCACAGGGGTTCCTGGGGCTCTGAAACTTAGCACTGCTCCCTGGTGCATCTGTCATCAGACCAGAAGGAGAACAGGACAAAAGGAACACATGTGAACTGTGTAGTGATCCAAGCTGGTGTGAAAGGGAGGAAAGAACTTGCCAGGGACAGAGGGAAACAGGAAAGCATTTGCCAGGTATGAAATGAGCCAGAGGAGGAAGAAGTGGGGAGTCATGCCACTGCCACCCCCAGCTGCCACCCCCTGCCACCCAGCTGAATGACAGAATAATGAGAGACAATGAGAATACAGGAGCAGTTTCTGAACTGCTGTCTTTACTTTAAAAGATTGTCTATAAATAATCATATAATCAAGGTGCCTCGTTTGATGGAAGGCTACAAAGTCATGCTTGATTAGAGTAGGAAACCATAAGAGGCCTCTCACAAGCTGTTCATAACTACCTGGCTCCTTTGACTTATGCCCTGAGGTCACTTAGGAAGTTGTGAATGTTCTGCTGAGGCCAGGAGGGGCTGTCTAGGTTCCTGGAGGACAGGACACAACCCTGAGGACATCGATAGGGTAGGTATTGAGACCACACTTACACCGAGAGCCCAGCTAACTCTCCAGGTACAAAGCCAACAAGTCCATCTGCACCAGGCAAGAAGTGGAGTGAATAGTCAAACAATCCATGTGCCATCCATGTGTCAAAGATGACAAAATGTGACAAGGTTACTAACGTGTCCTTGAGGAAGAGCAGAAAGTGCAAGACCAATCTCATCAACCTCCTAGTCCAAGGAGGCAGAAGGAAGTGACAGAGAACATGGACCTGAGGTACTTGACTATTGTTCCCAAGAAAAGCACATGTCATATGCACATCACATGTATGTAATAAAGAGAGCTGCCTCTTACTGAGCACTCATGGGTCGAGAACTAAACCCTCTATGTAAACTACAGTATTTAATTTCAACAACACTCCTGTGAGGTAGATTGTCACACTTCTTCCTCCCCCCGCACTTTTATAAACTAATGTGTATAGGTTCAGGAGGGGTCATGTAGCCAGCTATTAAGCAGTTAAGTTGGGCCTTAAACATGGGGTTCACTGGCTCTAGACTCTACACTCATAATGCCACTGCCTCCCTTCCTGAGGTTTCCAGACAATCACCCTTTCTTGTCCTCTTGTGTCCCAGATCTCTTCCACCCCTGCCCACTGTGATCCTCACGGAGAGTGAGAAAACTCAATCCTGTGGGAGGCAGAGAACCAAAGTTTATGGAAACTAAGTGGTAAAACATTTGAAATTGGGACAGTACCAGAAAACCCAGAAATCCAGAATCTATTGGGTTGGTCAAAAAGTTCATTTGTTTGTTTGGGTTTTTTCTGTAAGAGGGTTCTAGTAGTACTTAGTTATCTTTAACTTTATTCAAAACAATTTTGTTAGATTGTATTGTGACAGCTGTCATATCAATGTGCATTTCTAAAAACTTCTCAAAATCAGTGAATTTTCGTGTAGCCAATTTAATATCAAAGATGGAAGAAAGTAAACACCATTTCTAGCCTATTCAGCTGTATTATTTCAAGAAAGGTAAACATGCAATGGAAATGCAAAAAAAAAAAAAA
The DNA here is from genome assembly GCA_004026585.1 of Noctilio leporinus. Taxonomy (NCBI): domain Eukaryota; kingdom Metazoa; phylum Chordata; class Mammalia; order Chiroptera; family Noctilionidae; genus Noctilio; species Noctilio leporinus. The sequence continues at coordinate 181,962 of PVIW01001239.1, forward strand.
GATTTGAACTGTATGGAGAAGGTGCTTTGACTGATCAAACATGTAACAAGTGGTTCACAAAGTTTCATGCTGGAGATTTCTTGCTGGATGATATTCCACGGTAGGGAAATCAGTTGAAGTCGACGGTGATCAAATTGAGATCTCAATTGAAACAATCAACATTACACCATGCAGGAGTAATGACATGTTCAAAATATACAGATCAATAGCTTATTGGTGAAATTTTTTAAATGTGTCTGTTATTTTATGGGAAAAAATTATATGGACTCTTTGACCAACCCAATATATGGTCCTACCATCAAAATACAGGCTGTTCATGGAAGACATCTGCCAAACCATCCTGAAGGCATAGGAATTATAGATAAAAATTCTGTCACAATAGGTTTGTGAAAATTTGTCAGGCCCAGGTCTGTGGCCTGCTAATGGGAGCAATGTTTCAGAGTCTAAATCCTAGCTGTCAAAAATGTGCTGCACCCCATTCCATGAAGCTGATTCTCCCTTCCGTAGTCTCAAGACCTCAGCACCAAGGACAGAGCTCACTTGATAAGCAGTCCTGTGCAGCACCCTCTGCAGATGAGACATTTTTCCTAGTTCAAAATGAAACTGCAGAATACTAATGCAAGAAGCAATTAAGTAGCTCAACATCTTCATTTTATTGGTGAAGAATCTGGATTCCAAAAACACCAGATGACCCACTTAACCTCCCAGAGCTAAAGCACTAGAACTCAACCCCCTAACTTCCACCACTGAGCTCTTCCCCTGCACCATATTGAGATGGTCTTTTTGCTGCTCCACAGAGAGCTTCCCTGAGTTGTCAGGACTTGGTCACTCTTAGTGCCAAGAGTTAATACATCTCGGGGAGGGAGAGATGGAAAAAACACAGAGGAAAAAGAAAAGTCCATAGCTCCTCAAGTGGGAACACTTTGCTTATTACCTTCTGGGAGTGCAACCAGTTGGAAAGAGAGAACAGGTAATGAAGCACAAGTAAGTGGATGGCTCCTGCCAAGACCACAGCTTGAGAGAATGGATGGCAGATGGGAAGCCTCAGCCAGCCAAACCCAGGACTGAGGACAGGGTATAGAGACCATTCCCTGACCCCCAAACCTCAGCTAGTCAGCAGCACATGTAGAGACCCCAACAGGCATATACAGCCATAATTCTTGGTATGAAACAGGCATGGCCCCTGTCCTCCGACATGCCACATCTCTGCTCAGCCAGCCACACCACAGAGACCAAATCCATGGCTCTCCCAACTGCGGATCCTCCCGTGTGGGGGATTCAGGGGACTGTGAAATGGGACAACTTGTATAAACCCTCCGAGCCTGAGATCCCAGCTGAATAAAGTGAGCTGGTTGGGTCCAACAGTCTGGAAGGATCCTTCCGGGCTCACCATCCCTGGATTGTCTTTTCAAATAAGATTCAGGGGCTGGAAAGATGCTGTTCAGTAATGAATCTCAGTGCCTCCCTCCCCCAACTTTCCCTAATAACCAGGAGTGATCACACCTCTGATATCACCAGAGACTTCTATGTGCCTGATAATGACATAACCGTAGAACTGGAAGAAAATGTGAATATTCATGCAGGGCTGTGTGAAGCCAATTGGCTGGACACCAGAGGCAGTTTTCGTCCTGACGAGTTTGCTGTCAATGAGACTCTAGCCCCTCACCCTCACAGACTGATAAACTCAAATTCTATTAAGATCCCAAATCAAATTTGATCAAATGTGGGGATACTGGTGTACATGAATAAAACCTGAATCCGATGACCAAAGTGCCAATTAACTCACAAGGAGCAATATGATTGTCAAACGGGCTGGAGACTTATTCAAGCTGGCCGCAATCTCTTTATGGGAGCCAAATTATAGAAATATTGAGGAATCCGCCAAGATGAGTTAATTAAATTATTTGATTACCTAATAGCATCAGATGCTCCGGCCCCTGCCATCTTCACCACTAGGGGTCTCCCGTCATCAGACATCGGCTTCCTAACACCTGCCAGACAAGCCCCCCCACCGCTCCCCCAAAGCGTGGATGGGTCCTGTTGTTTTTACCTAACTGGCTCTCCTTCCTTCTGCTTCTGTTTGTGACCAAGTTCTCTTCTGACTGACGCTTTCTTGATGTTTGTGTATGTGTGTAAATTTAGTTACCATGGGGTCTTTTCGATCTCATTGGAATTCTCTGTCTTTAAGGTTACTCTGGGTCACTGCTCTGATCCATTATGTCTTGGTCAGTAGTTTGATTATGCCCTGTTTGTCAAGTTTGGGAATTAGATACTGTAACATCGCAGACAGCCTCAGACTCAGGCTTGAAACCACAACCATTTTCCGTTTCTCCTGCCTGTGGGTCAGCCGAACGTGCTCAGGTTGTCCCGGTATCTGGGGGTCTGCTGGGGCTCTTCTGATCTGCGTTGAGCTCCGCTGAGGACGCTCTGGTGTCCATGGCCCGTGCCCTCCTTGGACTAGCAGACTAGCTGAGCCAGGTTTTTCTCAAGGCAACAACAGCTGAAAGAAACCCAGCAGAAAGCACAAGACCTCCTGTGGCTGAGGCTTGACTGGCTCACTGTCATTCCCACCTCCTTCCATTGGCCAAAGAAGTCACATGGTTGAACCCAACATCAAAGGACTAGGAGGAACTACAGAGGCAGGTGACAGAGGGCAAGAGTGCAGGAAGGAGAATGTAGCTGATGACACAACTGCCACAGGCACCTTGCTCCTGTCCCCTGCACCTCCACTGATATGGTTAGCACACTCTCTTTAACACATATTCTCTCATTTGATCCTTAGAGAAACCTCATAAATTAGGACTACAGTCTTCCCTACTTCACAAATGAGGAGACTGAAGCTCCAAAGGATGCTGGTAAATGGAGATCCAGAGGCTTGGCTCCAGTTCACCTGTCTCAGGATGTGCGCTCCTCCCGGAACCGCCCCGTGGCTTCCCGCCCAGCAGCTGAGCTCTGATGCAGGATCAGGCACCTCCACTGCTTCTTGGACCCTGTGGCTAGCCCGCATGCTCTGAGCCTGATCCCAGACCCTTGTCCGCCCCAGTTCTGAGTTAGCAGTCCCCTGGCTGACTCCTTCAAGTCCTTGTCGGGCATGTCCCCACACTGCCTCCACCTGCTCCTCCACCACAACCAGTGCATCGCACCCACCCAGCTCGATCCAGCGGGGGTGTAGTGTACTCCCTCTTCAACCCACAATTCTGGGGCATGTCCTGGGCTGCAGGGTCTTCCACCTCCCTTCTCTTGTTGCTGCTCTTTCTGTAAGTAGCCAGAGCTTATGCCTCACAGACCGATTGGTCCCAGGTGACACTGGGAGCACTAAAACTGTCCTCAAAGCATGGATTTGGGCCCAGCCTCTCAGGTCACACTTTTAGGAGCTCCCTGTCAGCCCACCCTACTGCTGCATGCACACAACTCAAACTCAAGGGGAAGAGGTGTCAGGCAATAGGTTCCATCAACTCTGCACCTTTCCTGAAACCTATAGTCACTTACTTCAAAGGAATTAACTGGATGCTTACTGTTTGCCAATCCTGTGCTACTCAGAAATAATGCAATGATCAATTAGATACTGTCCTGGGGTACAGGAAGAGGAGACACAAGTCATAACTACGTGTCCACTACCATGCTGAGGAATGCACCTGTTTCTGCAGGAGCTCAGTGGGGTAGGGGGCCTAAGCAATCCTGACTGACCAGGAGAAAGCCCAGAGAACATAGAATGCTATTTCTCTCTTATATACAGGCCAGGTGTGCGACCAGGGCTGGTATGGGGTCCAATGTCAGGGATCCAGGCTCCTTCTATCTAGTTTCTTCCCTATGCATGGATTTGACCTCCTGGTCAAAAAGGAACATCTTATTCTGGGCAGCAGAGGTAAGAAGAGGACAGAGAGAGCAAAGATTGGGCAAGTGCAGATTGTTAATACAGGTCCCAGGGGAAGCTGCCAGGTAACACCTCACTTAGTCCCTCCTTGGTCATGTGAGCATACCCAGCTACCAGGGAGGTCAGGAAACAGGGTCTTTGTTCTTGCAACCTCATAGCCTAAAAGAATATAATTAAGCAAGAAGAACCAAGATTCAAGGATAATAAGCCCTTTCCACCATGAAAGGAATTTCAGTTTTGTATCGCAGCAGATGGTGAGTCATTGAAGAATTTTGAGGAGGGGAATGACAGGTCTGATTTGCATATGGAACAGTCACTGGAGGGGGTGGGGGCTGTGTGGAGAGAACACTGGAAGGAAAAACAAGGGGAGATCTGTACAAAGGCCACTTCAAAGCACCTTTGGCCAGAAAGATGAGAAGGGAGAGGGCAGAAAGGGACAATGCCAGGGAAATGGAATTGAAAGAAATAGGTGATTACTCAGATTAGGGACAGGGCATGGGGGGCAGTGAAAAATGACCCCGTTTCTAATGAAACAATAATAATGCTCAATACATTTTTGTTAAAAAGCAAAATGGAAAAATAAACAAAGTCCTGACCAGGTGGCTTAGTTGGTTGGAGTGTCATCCCATGAACCAAAAGGTTTTGGGTTCAATTCCTAGTCAGGGCATGTACCTGGATGGATTATGGGTTTGATCCCCGGTCAGGGAGCTTATGGGAGGCAACCCATGGGTGTTCCTCTCTCTTTCTCTTTCCCTCCCTCTCTCTACCCCTTCCTCTCACTCTCAAAACATATCCTCAGGTGAGGATTAATAAATAAATTAGCATGAAGAGCTATTATGAGGGATTAAATAAAGCAACATTTGTACAGTGCTTAGAACAATGCCTGACACAGGTAAGCACTCATCAGAAAATGATGAGCTCTCTGGTATTGGGAAAGGCTGGAGGTAACAGTCTCTCCTGCAGAGCAAGACAGCCTTCTGCATAGCTGGTCACCTCTCCCCCACTCGCCTCCCACGCTCCAGCCAGAGTAAAGGACCAGCCAGCATCCTGGTCCTCACTAGGGGAGGCACTGGCCTTGCTGGGTCACCAAAACAAGGGTAAAGAGGAGGAGCCTAATGCAAAAGGGGTCTTCAGCCTGTTCATAAAGACCATGCATGCTGGACCCCTGGGCCCACCCAGAACAGGTAAGCCATTCCACTCAGCCCAGTGGAGTGGGACACACTGGGTCCGGAGGTTTGCTCTGTGGGACATGGGGTGGCTGGGAGGCTGCAGGGTGGCATCACTTACTCACAGAATGGGGATCTGCTTTTCCAACCCTTCCCCCGGACAATCAGCCATTTTTAGAATCAGAACGGATAAGAAATGGCTCGACTTATTGAGAACAGCATAACTTTTTTTAAATCATTTTTCTATTGTGAATGTGTGTTTCTTTTGAAATAAGAGGAAAATAAAACTTAAAAACATTTTTTTTTTCATCCCCAATTGACTGGCCTGCTGTAGCTCTGATGAAAGGTGGGACCCTTGGATAGAGAGGTAGCTTACTGGTCCTTGTCGAACACTCAGGGCAGAGAAGCCCCTCTCCCCAAAAAGCCCCTCTGCCGGGAGTCAACCGACTTGGCTCTTGGCCTGTGGGCGCTCCCTTCACCCGGCGGGTCAGCCCCCGACCCTGCCCGCCCGCGCTCCAACTCTCGCTTAATTTCAGCAAACGTTTCGCAGGCACCTCGGGTGCGCGGAGCTGAGGATCCAGAGATGACTAAGCCTTGGCCGGCGGCCCAACGGTGCTCACTCCAAGAGGCCTTGTAGGACTGGCCGGCTCTGGAGGTTGGAACCTGGCTGGAGCGGAGTGTTCGAGCAGCTTTGGCTGATGGAGGTGGAGGGGCCTGGGCCCGAAGGCAGCACCCTCTCCACCCCCTCCTCCCCCGCCTCCACTCCCCAAAGAAGGGACTTTGTTACCCCCCACCCCCAGCACCGCCACCAACGTCTGGGCAAAGCCACACTAGAGATACACACAGTCCTGGACCTGACCAGACGACAGAGACCCCAAGTGCCGCGCGGGCCCTAAAGCACCCTCCCCTTTCCACTTTGGGACTCAGCCGCCGACCCCACCCCACCTGGACTATGAGAGCCGGCTTCATTAGAGCGCCCCCTCCAGGATGCTGGTGAGAATGCACCCTTCGCAATCACCCCATCTCAGCGCTTTCTCCGAGCCGCCCCCGCCCCCTTCAGTCACTTAAGGGTCAGCGGGTCGTTTTGTGAGGGTGAGAGTCCCTGAGGGGACTGACTCCCGCCTGACATCATCAGAGTGGAAACCGAGCCATTCAGAACCTGATCCAGTGTGTGTTTTTTTCCAAGCCAGTTTAATTAAAGTCAGTCCCCCCCCCCCCCCCGAAACCCAAGATTAATGTCTGTCCCCAAGGCCTCCCAGGTGGCTCCGGGGACAGAAGCCCTTTCCCCCGCTGAAGTCTTTGTGGACGAACCTCAATGGCTGGGTGCGCCATTCTCACCAGGCCCTCGATGAGCAAGACCTAACAGCCCTTCTAGACACATTAGGGCATCAATCAGTATGTCCTGCTTCTGAAGCTGTCTTTGTTTTTGCGCAAATTGCTCAGGCCGCCAGATTGGGGGGGGGGGGGGGGGGGGGCAGCAAGGGGGGTGCTGCAGTCACCAGGCTCCTTCCAACCCTGTGGGCAGCCAGGGCCCCGCAGCCTGGCTTACGCTGTGGCCCAGCCTCTCCCTCAGTCTGCATAGTGGGCAGTGGGCCACCTCCCTGTGCTGGACGCTGGGGGATGCAGACGGAGCCAGCCCCTGCGCAGAGGGGACTCACAGGTGGAAGGATCTCTGTGAGAGAGGGGCCAGCGCATCCCACCAGTGCCAGGCTACACAGCTTTCATTTTAATGCCCAAAGGACCATGAGGTGGGCAGAACAGAGCTTTGTGTCCCTGGGTTGCAGATGAAAAACCGAGGCTCTGGGAAGCTAAAGGAATTGCTCAAGGTCACCCAGCAAGTTAGTGCAGAGCTGCTACAGGGGCCCTGTGGTCATCCAGACCCACCTTTCACCCAAGACCGCCGTGAGCCACCAGCTGCGGGCACTGCCCGGCTGTGGCCCAGCCCGTCACCACGCACAGCCTGGTGCCAGCCTTGCAATCGCCATCCCCACAGCTGGACCCCCTGACCTTAGTAGCAGCCGCAGCCAGGCACAGCTAAACCCTACCTGGTTCCAGAGCCCGTGGCCCTCCCTCCAGCCCAGTGGTCTGCCTTGTTCTCGCCAGCTCTTGCCCCCTCGGCATCAGGAATGAGAGATACCCCACTGGTTCCTGCCTGGCAGCTCCACCTAATGCCATATTCCACAGGGGCTCTGGGCTCCACCTTGTGGGGACAGTAGCCATCTGGGCCCAGCCTCCTGCATTGACCTCTTAGCTGGAGTCACACATCCTTTGGGCTCCTCAGTGTGACATTCTTCCTAAAACTGCTGCCAGCCTAACACCTCAGTGGGTTTGGTCCAATCTGTTCCTTTGGCCCCAGTGTCCCTGATTGTGCAAGGCCAAGGTCCCAGTCATAGCACTCAGTCCTACCTGGTCCATCGCACACCTCCAGAGTTCCAAGGCAGTAACGGGGGTGCAAGTGACATTCAGTGCAGGACCCTCTGAGCACACAGCCTTAACCCCCAGGCCAGAGCTTGCAGGGACTGGCCAGGTCCCTGCACTGTCACTAGGTTGGAGTCAGCTCAGCCAAGGGCTGCTGTAGAAGAGCCCTACCCAGGAAGATTGGGAGACCTGCCAGTACCTCCCTGGGGGAACCTTGGGCAGGTCACAGCCTTCTGTGTCTGTGTCACTCAGCAGTTAGCACCAGTGACATATATCCAACATCCCTTCTAAGTCTCTGCATCTATGGACTAGTGGTCACAATTCCTAATCACTCTTTGTTTCCTCATCCCCTAGGACAGCATCTGAGTGAGATGGAATAAATGGCAGGGGCCAGGGACCTTCTCCCAAGCCTAGGAGTGTCCTGCAGGGGAGGGACTTCCTGCTCTGAGCAGGGGCTGCAGCTGACTTCTCCCAATTCCAGAATTTCTAATCTTTCGGTGCCTCACAGAAGAGGCAGGAGCAAACTCCCTCAGGCCTGTCCTGTGTTTTATTGTTCCATTTCTCCCTTGTATGACAACAGCCTAGCAAGGTAAACAGCCAGCTCCCCTTTGCAGCTGAGGAATTCAGAAGTCAAAAAGCACGAAGGTGTGGGCCTGTGGCTCAGAATGGTTCAGAAATGCCCTCCGGCCACACCGTTAGGAACCCAGGTCTGTCTGAGTCCAGAGCAGCTCCCCATTGTACGATGCTGCCTGGAAGGGACCCCCATGGTACGTCTCATGTCGGTGAGACATTCCTGAGCTTGGAGTTTGCAAATAAACCAGACTTTTGCATGCATTCAGCCTTCCTTTGTACGGGCAATTTTGCATGTGCCTGGAATGCCCTTCCTTGGTACCCTCTTCTCTGTGTCCTGAGATCCTGTTCTTCCTACAAGACTCAGCCCAGGCTGCTCCTGAGAGTAAGGGCTCCCCTTCCTCTGTGCTCCTACCTCAAATACTTCTATGTCCCACCCCTACCGCACCCCACCCCCACGGTCGGCTCAGAGCTAGTGCGTACAGTAGCCATCTGGTCCGCCTGCCTGCTGGGAGGTAGCTCCTAACATTTCCACTTTACAGTCATAGCCCACACCCTTTGGCTTTGGGTCCCCCCAGCCCCTACTACACCTCTGGCTGCACTGGAGCACAGTTCAGGGCACACGCCAAGGGCTGAGCGATCTGGTGCTCCTGTGAAGGGAACCTGCTGGCACTGCTGTCGTCCTGCGGAAAGATGGAGCAGGTCCTCGCTGTGGAAATGTGAGCCTGAATATTCAGGCCCGACCACTTTCCCATTCACCTGTGCCCTTTGTCTCACCTCCCCCACATCCAGCCCCCGCCCTCTCCCTGCCAAGTCTAGTTTCAGTGTTTACAGTGCGGGTGTTGAAAGCCCCCCTGAGTGTGCCCTGCCGTTTTCATCCTTTTGCCCCAGAATCTGGAGGGTGGGAGTTTAGGTCAGAAGTGCAAGTCCAGACCAGAGCCCGAAAGCCCCAGGATCTGATAAGGGAGCTTGTTTTTCACCGCAAGGTATCCATTTGATCCGATGGAAGAGGCCCCAGGCCCCCAACCCTGCTCCCTGGTTGGTGTTGGTAACAGAGCCAGAGGTCAGAGTGGAGAGCAAGGAGATCAAGTTCTTGAGCAGAGACCACACTGGACTGCGTCACTGACGTGTACACTGGGGAGAAGGGGCCAGGGGATGTGTCCAAGTAGAGGGAGGCACAGGGTGACTAGCAGGTCAGACCTCAATGGGGCAGCACAGGAAACAGTTAGGACTTTAGCCGGGGGAATGTCAGACTGTGCTCCAGCCACCTGGAGAGGTTCCAGGAGCAGGGAATTCAGGGGCCCAACAATCAGGACTGGGACCACCCCCTACCGCACGCACCTCTAACTCAAGCACAGCAGCTTCTGTCTGTTTTATGTATTGAATGTTCATGCAGTGTTGCCCCTGAAGAGAAGGGGAGGGCTCCCCCTGTCCTGGATTGTAAGTGCCCTGCGTCTTGGACCTCAGCCCATCCTGCCTCCCTGTCACCCAGCTGGGCAACTACCAGACCGCAGCTGGTGAGCAGTCTTCGGCATTCCTCTGCAGCCTGTGTGGGTGCTTCCTGACTCACACCGCTCTCCCGAGTAGCCCACACTCCTCAGAGAATCGCTGTCCTGGGCACCTTACTGAAAGGACCCTTGTCCTCGGACTGCCATCGTCACTTGCAGGTCCTTTATTCAGTCCGAGCACTCCTCCTTGAGCTCAGATGTCACCTCCCCCCGGGAGCCCTCCCTGACTTCCTCAGGCCGGGTGAGTCCCATCAACACCCACACCCCCACGCCCACCTGCAGCGCAGGGGTGGAGTCTGCGGGTCCAGCTTCACATTTCAGCTCTGCCATCTCAGGCACTACATGACCTTGAGCCAGCTAATGTCCCTGAGACTTGGCTTCTCCAAACCTGTCCCCGCTGCTGTTGCTGGGAGGATCAGATGAGACTTGCCTAAAGCACGAGGCCCTGGGCCTGGCAGTTTGAACACTTTCATGGCACCTGCTGGAAGCACCCATCCTCACCATCCAGGGCCCAGGCCTGTCACCCACACCTTTCCTGCTCCGTGACTTTCACACACACCAAGCACATTTGCATCTTGGTCTCCATTTACTCTTTGGGCAAAACTGACAGATTCCTACCTGATTCGAGTACAGAAGGGAAGCAATGTCAGGAAGAAAAAAAAAATGACAGAGGTGATTTTTTAAAATAGTTTTACAGCAATCGGGAGAGTCTCATTTTTGCTGCCCATGGAAATGTAATTGTCTGTGGCCTTGTGGCCTTGTGGCCCCATTATGCCCAGCCAGCCCTCCATGGGAAACAGCAAAAACTTTGTCTCCCAGGATGGCCCTAAACTCCAACCAAGAGAAGCTCTGGTGGAGGCGAGGCACTGCTGACTAGGATCCCTGAAAGCTAAAGTCCTCATTTCTGTTTTCCTAGGCCAGGCATTGCTCTATGTTCTGCAAGTATTCATTGGTTAACCTCACAGCACTGCTGTGATACATGGACTGTTATTCTTACGTTACAGATGAGGAAACGGAGACTCAGAGAGGTTAGGCACTTTGCCCAAAGCCACACAGCTAGTAACTGAGCCCAGATTTGGACCCAAGCAGTCAACTCTAGAGCCTGTGCTGAACCTATGTTGCAATGAGGGTGAGTAGCTGGTAAATGTTATAAAACACCATGTCACGTCTTATAACACCAATGCGGTTTTATCCCAGCTCTCTGCCTCTTCCAGCAGAGCCCTCAGGACGGTGAGGTCAGAGAGCACAGGGCTGTCCCCTGTGGGGGTGAGGGGTCCTCCCTCTGCAGCGTCCTTTCCGACACCAGCTCTCCTCCAGTCTATGTGGCCTTCCCAGAGAACCAGAAAGGGGTCTGGTTAGAGCTGGAGAAAGGGCCCTGTCCCCAGTCATTCAGGCCAAGGTTCTGTCGCCCAGGTCCAGTCAGACTTAAGCAAGCCCCCAGCTGTACCTCTACTCTGGCCCTTCTTTTAGGCATGTGGGAGAGGCCCAGACTAATCTAGGTCCCTGTCATAAGAACCTCAGTGCCCAGGAATCAGTCACTGAGGAGCCTGGCAGAGCCAGGACTTAAGGACAAGGTCTCCTACGAGCTGGAGTTAATGTTGAGAGATACAAGCCCACCAATGTCACCCTCTGTGCCTGCAAGTGCTCATCAACTTTTAGGAAATGGCCCCTGGAACAGCAGCTAATTCAGGCTCTGGGGCAGTATTGAATCTGTGCACCTGCAGCCATGAAGGCACAGGGCCACCCTTTCTGGAGTTCACTTTGCCCACTTGGCCCCAATGCCCTGCACCCTGCCCCGGCCCCTGCCCACCAACTTGACCGATCCTCCCTCGGGCTTCCTCTGGTGAGAGAGACAGCAAGGGCGATCCTGTTTCATAGAAGGATAGAATTTCTGAATCCAGGCATCAGCTAGCAGGCTTCTCCCTGCCAGAGCACCTGCCTGCCCCGGCACCAGCGGATTCCCAGGGCCATGGACAGCTGACGCAGCGCAGCACAGCACGCACAGGCCCAGCCAGAAGCTCCCTCTCCACCATTCCCGCTGGTGAGTCGCTGGCCAAAATTCTTCCCTCTGGCCCACACTTCCATCTCTGCAGCAGGATCCTAATCACCATCTCAAAGTGCTCCAAGCGTCTTCCTCCTAGAGCTCCGGAAGCATTCTGGGGCAATTCAGTTGAGAAAGTGGCAACAACTATGAGCTACCCAGAAGGCTCTTAGGGAGACACATTCTTCTTACAGTCCACATTCCCACCTCATGTGGCCCGGAGCCTTCTAGAATACCCCTTTCAATCCCCCACTGAAGCCTGGGCCTTGTCTTTGCACCAGAAGGAAGCTGTCCTCAATTCCCACCCACTGTGCCCATTTCTGCTACAGAAATGATGGAGCCTTCCTGAAGTTTATGGAGCCCCCACTGCTCAATGGCCCAAGTAATAGCCAGTAGAACAAGCCAGGGGCAGATGCAGAAGGACTTAGGCCCAGGCCTCTGTGGGGTTTTGTTGGGTACACAGGTCGCTTCCACCACTCACCCCACACAGGCCTTCGTGTTCCCATCAATGAATAACTCAACTAATATTCACAGAGGCCACCTATGGGCACGGCAACATCCTAGGTACTGGGTAACGCGGGCTAGGAATCCTCTCAGGTCTCTCTGTAGACACTGTCATCCCGGAAATTGAGGCACAGAGAAGATGAACAACTTTGCCAAGATCCTACAGCTTAATACTGTACATCCTGGAGCATAGTTTGGGGTGGTTCTTTAGGGAGGGGATCCCAAGAAAGTACATCAAGATTGGGGGTGCTTGCAGAAAGGAGAGGTGAGCATTTGGTATTTTGTTGTTCAGTGTCGACATTTAATCACAAGACCGGCTTCCCCGGCCCTGGGCTGCTTGTGGTGGAAAGGGAGACGAGGGGGAAGGTGTGGTGGGTGACTACCAGATGGAGCAGGGCCCCTCCACCCAGCTCCAGTCCTCTGAAGGACGCCACAGGGGCCACAGACCCCAGATAGACTGCAGACGCTGGATGAGGCCAGGGTCCCACCACTGCCGGGAGGAAAAGACGCAGTTCCAGGTGGAGGATGGTGAGGGTTTTGATCTGGGTGTGAAGGAATCACTGGAGGCCTTATGCAGGGGTGAGTGGATCCACCTGGCTGTGCACAGGAGCACCTGGTAGACACATGGGGAGGCCACAGCTGCAGCCCAGGCAAGAGGTGAGGCCTGAGCAGACTGGCAGTGGGAGAGGGGCAGGGCAGCGGTGGGCAGACAGGACCTCACGGAGGTCGATCCCACAGGCTTTGGAAACTAATGGGGTGTGAAGGTCGAGGAGAAGGATGCCTTTCCCTGAACAGAGAACAGGACTAGGCACAAAGCGGGACACAAATAAGATAACCTGAGCTCAGATGCAACAGGAGCACCCAAGGAAGCCCCAGGTAACTGTCACAACCAGGCCCAGGCGAGGCAGCCATTGCCGGGGGCAGCGGCCTAGCTCCTAAGCACGCTGGGGCCAACCTTCACATAGTACCCCCCACCAGTCACTCTTAATCATCTCGACAGTCTAGGATCAAAGGAGTCCCCCCACTTTATAGGTGAAGACACTGAGGCACAGATTAAACAGCTTGCACAAGTCTAGTGGGTCATAGTTACAAGTCTACGACTACAGGCTTCAGAGTCAAGGCTGTAACTATGGTTACAGGCCCACAGGTGGGCAATATGAGGCCTGGATGGTGCCCAAAATCAGGAGGTCAGGGCAAAGGGCCTTCGAGTCCTGCTTCCCAGCTGATTCTAGAGAAAAGTGTTTCCCCAGTGTTGGGAGGGAGCTGTCCCAGTCCTGCCGTTCCTGCCTCCTGCCGGGATGAACTGTCCTGTGATCCTCCTTTTCTGCGTTGCTGCTGCTCCTGCTCAAGTTTTAAACAGAAAAGCTATTGTCCTTCCATCTCTCTAGGATGACAGCTCTGTCCTTGAGCCGTCCCTGAAAGGAGAGAGACAGACAGCCCCCGCTGTGCCCACCCCACTCTAACAAGGAACAAAGCCATGGCCCTCCCTGTCATCTTGCCATGCAGTTGCTCCGAGTAACAGAACACCCTCCTGTTCCAAGAGGCAGCCAGACTAGATGAGGGGAGGGTCAGGGCCGCCTGGACAGACATCAGTGAACAAGGGGGGGTCTGGAGCTGCAGGTTTGTGCATGGAGCCCACATATGCCTCTGCATATTTGCACACAAGTGCGTATCTGTGCTTCTGTCCAAGTGTCTTGGTAATTTTATGTGCAGCAAGAATGTGTCTGTGATGATTTGTTTGAGTAGCCACATGCCACCACCTTGATGTGCATGTCTGAGTGTATCTGTGTGTGTCTGTGTGTGACTGCATGCGTGGCCGTGTGTGCATCCATGTCTCTGTGTATCGTGGTGGTGGGTCCGCTATTGTGGAACTAACCAGGAAGAAGGTTGATTTTGGAACTGGAAAACGCGGGTTTGAGTCACAACTTCGTAACTGGGTGGCTGAAAGACCTTGGGCAGTCACCCACCTTTCTAGACCTCAGTTTCCTCCTTTGTTACATGGGGATAAGGACACCAGCTACCCTCAGACCCTGTGCGGGAGCGTGGTCCAGCCTGAGGATCGGGGCTGGGCTGCCGGAGGAGGCAGCTGCGCCACAGGAGAGGGGTTCACACCATGCAAGTCGTCCCCAGCCTCTGATGGCCCTAGGCATCCAAGCAGGCTTGGACAAGGCAGGAACAGCCTCTGAAAAGGCCGGGCTGTGGCATTAGTCGGTGTGTGACCTCACATGTTGCTGGTGCCAGGAGAGGGAACAGAGAAATGGCCATCCCACTCCAAATGCTGGCCAATGACCTGCTGATACAAGCTACCAGCATCCACTGAGCATCTGTTACCTGCTGTGAACACTCTGAGGCCTCACTTCTCACCACATCCTTAGGAGGCAGGTCCCAGGAAGGCCACTTAGCCTGGGTCACACAAAGAGTCCTCTTCTGCCCACCCTAGGCCAGCCCAAGGTTGGCCTTCCAGCCAATTCTTCCTTCTGTGGTCCTCTCCTTCACTCAGCAGTACGCAGTGGGAACCCACCCTGTGCCAGATCCACCTGCTGGCCCCTTGTCCCCCTGCTGCCACCAGCCCTGTGACATCTGAGCTCACCCTCTGCCTAGTTGTTCGTCCCCGTCCCTGGGGCTTCTCCAGGCCCATGTGCAGTACACACAGTTTTCTTTGTACAATGACTTCTTTCATCCATTTGGACTCAGAGACAGAGGGGTTGAGGTTGCTAAGCAACCAAAGGCCAGTGATGGGAAAGGCCATGGGAGGGGCCCGGGACACTGAGGCCAGATGACAGACAGCCTGGCCCTCCCATAGAAGTCTGGAGAATGTCTGCTCTGGGAGAGGCACACAGCTGAGCCCCGATGAGACCCTGCATGTAGAAAGTGCCCGTCGCCATGTGTAGTAAACACGAAGTGCTACAGAGCATCGGGGCAACTGGGGTCTCAGAGGGCTACATCAGACACGCAGAGAAGCTTCTCAGGACAGACGAGGCCAGAAATGATAGTGGCTCCATCTAGGGATACTTACTATATGCCAGGCACCCTATTTGCAACATACATTATCTCTTCTTCTCCCCAAGAGCCCTGAGGGAAGGTGTAATTAGACCCATTTAAGAGAGGAAGACAGCAGAGTTCACAGAGGTGGTGATTTGCTGAGACAAGTCCAGTGAGCACAGAGCAGAGATTCAAACCCAGGCCTGTCTTAGGGGAAGGGGACAAGCAAAGGTCTGTGTCGGGTGGGGTATGTAAGGTTCACTGGGCCTATGCATGGGCCAGCCCACCCCTGTGTACAAAGATGACGGAGCTCTGGGAGATGGCATATGGGTCACACAGTACGTCAAAGCTCTATCTGGAGGGTTACAGCAAGGTCACCCTCACCTGGTGCCCTTAGGATAAGCGTCATCTTCAGGTGACATAGACCTGCACAAATAGTGGCCTGAAGGGAGGAAAATACAATGATTCTCAGAGAGGAAAAGAGGCTGTGTTAACCCAATGCACAGTCTCATGGGCACGGTGCCCGGCAAGCACCAAGATTCTGAGTGGAATCAGACACTATAGAAGACTCTGGAATAGGATGATCACATCAGCTATGGAGGAGAGTACTGGGGAATCTACTGAAACCTTATACTCGTGGGCAGAGGAAAAGGGATAGGACTCTGGGGAAGCCGTGAAGGACCCCACACTCTGCGGGCAGAGCATGTTCCAGACCCTTCCCAGCGTGATGCGAGCCAGACCCCAAATGCCCCAGCCCTGCAGGTCCACCCTCAGCGGGGTCCCCACCCCACCCAGAGCATCCAGCTCCTCCCAGCAGCCAGGAGGCAGCCTGGGACAGAACCAGCGCCAATCTCGGCTCACACAATTATTCTCACTTAGTAGAGCGTTGTCAACATAGCCCTGAGATAAGCAAACGGCATGTGGAATCACTTTAGAAAGACTTCAGTGCTGCAGGCTGTCCTTGTCATCTGTCAGGAAAATTGTTCCCCAGGCCGTGACCCTCAGCCCAGCCAGTTTGCCTTCAGTGTTCTGAGGCTGAAACCAAAGCGTGAGGGAAGGGATCTTATCACATGTTTGTGGACATCCAGGCCCAGCAGGTACGCTCTCCCCACAACGCGCTCACACACACACACACGCGCGCACACACACACACACACAGATGATCACCTACCTCCCGCCTACCTAAGATGATTTTTCTTTTAAATCAAATTATTCTCCATAAACAGCCTGGACTTAGGCAGAAAGAGAAATACCCCGAGAGTTTTGGCTTCTCAAGTTCCTGTTCTGTGGGGAAGCTGCAGAAGCAACAGCTGTGGTCCGGTGCTCGTCCACCAGGCATTCGCTGTGCGCTATCCAGTCTCTGTGCTTCCAACAAGCCTCAGAGCTCCTTGTGCAGGACGCACTGCCTGGTGCCGGAGGCCCGGCTGGTGCCCACCCGGACTCCTGCCTCACGTCCTTCCTTCCCAACAGAACCATGGGGGAGGGGGGGCCCAACGCTGCCCCACCGCGGGCAGTGGTGGAGGTGATGAGAAATGGGTGAATTCTAGATCTAGATATATTTTAAAGATATAACCAAAAAAAGCATGTGAGGTACTGGCCGTCAAGTGTGAAAGAAAGAAGGGAGTTGAGGATGACTTTGGGAACAGAAGCGTCGGGTACCCTGGAGGACTTCATACAAATGCAAAATTACATGCTTTCTTATTAGGAAACATGAACCTCCAAATAATTTTAACTTCATCTTTAAAAAAAAAAAAAAGGGAAATGCTAGCTTCCTCTTTCATTCTGGCCTCTGTGCACTGTCATGTACAGAGACCCACCCTGGCTTTAGAAAGCTTTCATTTCTCGGCCAGGCTCTTTCTGTGTTCTTTCAGTATGTAGTTATTAGTTACATACTAATAACTAATAACTTCTAGTTATTAGTATGTACAGACTCGAAGTGAAAATGGATATCAAGGGAGGAATGTTACCAAAACAGCCATGAGGTTTCTTTCCCAGCTAAGCACGAACCGTTCCTTAACCCAATAGCGGGCCTTACATCAAGGACCAAGAGCTGTCCCCTGTGATGAACATCTCCCTCTCCGCAGCTCACAGCAGGCCGGGAAGACGGAGGACCTTCATGCTGCATCCCCGAGTCCCCTAGGATGGATACGTGCGGCTGGAAGGAAATGGAAGTCGCTCTGGTTGATTTCGATAACTCCGATGAAATTCAGGAACAGCCGGGCTACACCACGGACTTCAACCCCACCAGCCCGAAAGGCCGGCCTGGGGACAGTCCCTTCCCCAACTGGAGGGTCCTCATTAGCGACGGCCATGAGACAGCCTTCTGCAAGCTCCCCGGCGACTACATCGAGCCCCCGGGGTCCGAGCCAGCCATTGCCAACGAGGGAAATCAGCGGGTGATCATCAACATTGCTGGGCTGAGGTTCGAGACCCAGCTCCGAACCCTCAACCAGTTCCCCGAAACGCTGCTGGGAGACCGGGAGAAACGGATGCAGTTCTTCGACTCCATGCGAAACGAGTATTTCTTTGATAGGAACCGGCCCAGTTTTGATGGCATCCTATACTATTACCAATCGGGTGGGAAAATCCGGCGCCCGGCCAATGTCCCGATCGACGTTTTCGCTGATGAAATCACCTTCTACGAGCTGGGCAGCGAGGCCATGGATGAGTTCCGGGATGACGAAGGCTTCATCAAAGACCCTGAAACGCTGCTGCCCACCAACGACTTCCACCGGCAGTTCTGGCTCCTCTTTGAGTACCCTGAGAGCTCCAGCGCCGCCCGGGGCGTGGCCATGGTCTCCGTGCTTGTAGTCATCATCTCCATCACCATCTTCTGCCTGGAGACGCTGCCCGAGTTCCGTGAGGACAGAGAGCTGAAGGTGGTGCGGGACCCCAGCCTCAACACGAGCAGGACCGTCCTCTCCCACACCATATTCACCGACCCCTTCTTCATGGTGGAGTCCACCTGCATCGTGTGGTTCACCTTCGAGCTGGTGCTCCGGTTCATGGTCTGCCCCAGCAAGACCGGCTTCTTCAGGAACATCATGAACCTCATTGACATCATCTCCATCATTCCCTACTTCGCCACCGTCATCACGGAACTGGTCCAGGAGACGGAACCGACCGCCCAGCAGAACATGCCCCTGGCCATCCTGAGGGTCATCCGGCTGGTGCGGGTCTTCCGCATCTTCAAGCTCTCCCGTCACTCCAAGGGGCTGCAGATCCTGGGGCAGACGCTGAAGGCGTCCCTGCAGGAGCTGGGGCTGCTCATCTTCTTCCTCTTCATCGGGGTCATCCTCTTCTCCAGCGCCGTCTACTTCGCCGAGGTGGATGAGCCAGAGTCCCACTTCTCGAGCATTCCCGATGGCTTCTGGTGGGCAGTGGTCACTATGACAACGGTGGGCTATGGCGACATGTGCCCCACCACCGCGGGGGGCAAGATTGTGGGCATCCTGTGCGCCATCGCTGGGGTCCTCACCATCGCCCTCCCTGTCCCCGTCATCGTCTCCAACTTCAACTACTTCTACCACCGGGAGACGGAAAATGAGGAGCGGCAGAACATCCCGAGGGAGATCAACAAAATCCTCAACAGCGTGGATTCGAGAATGGGCAGCACAGACTCTCTTAGCAAGACCAACGGCGGCTGCTCTGCAGAGAAGCCTAGGAAGTGACCCACCCAGGCCTCCCCAGCTGCCTGGGCTTCTTGGTCTCTCTGTCCCTCTGTCTCTCGTCCCTTCTCCCTCCTCTTGCTCTGTGTTTCCAAAGACCAACTTGTATTGTTTGTGGCCACCAGGCCATCTCTGACTGCAAGCTGGTTGAGTCAACGTGTTTTGCTGCTGCCTTTGCTAAGATGCCTCTTGTCCAGCCACCAAAGGAAGATTTCCTTCTCCTTTTCTGCCAGGGAGGCACTCAGGTCCTTGCTACGTGCCTGCAGTTCCCAAGTCCAGCAGGAGTGGCATTGCCTGGGCGCAAGGTGATGCAGAATCCAGGCCCAGCCCAGATCTGCTGATTCAGAACCTGCATTTGAACATGATCCCAGGTGATTCATTTTCACGAGGAAGGTGAAGAAGCTCTGGCTTTGCTCTTCCTTGGAGGAAGCACATCCAGGAGCCAGGGATCACCATGAGCTATGAGTAAGAACTCAGGGCTGCTGACCTTCGTGTGGCATTGCGTACATTTTCTAAAGCTCCTTCCCCTGCTTTACCTCACTGTGTCGCAAAATAACCAGTAAAACACCCTGGCTCAGTGGTTTGAAGCATTGTCTTATAAACCTAAAGGTCATGGGTTCGATGCCCAGTCAGGGCACGTGCCTGGGTTTCGGGTTCAGCCCCCAGTTAGCAACCAACTGGTGTTTCTCTCTCCCTCTCCCTCTCTTCCCCACCCTCCATAATCAATAAGCCCATCCTCAGTGGAAGATTTTTTAAATAACCAGTAAAACAGGTTTGATTATTATTCCTATAATACTTTAATACTTATACAGATGAACAAACGAGGGGACAGCAGCTTACCGCAGGTCACCAGAAACAGTGACACAGTCAAACCTCCTACCTACTAGTCTAGTGCTCTAGTCTAGTGAAGTACTTGGGGTCAGGGAAACAGGGCTGAGGGCTCTGTCTCTCCAAGGATTCAGGAACACTCTTCGATAGGGGTCCCCGCATCTCCACCCAGCCTAGGAAGGCAGTGCCTGCCAGCCCCTGGCTCTTTAGTTCCTTCTGGAGTAGAGCATTCCAAATACTTTTCACGGGGTGCATCTCCATGAAGTGTGGGTTCTCCTGCAAGGAGGAGGGAGAAGTGTCTACATCGAAGCCCTGGAGGACTGTTCCAGGAACATGGTCATGGCCACAGGCCTTGGGGCTCTGCTTCCTTGGAGTCACCAGGAATTGACCTGTGGGGCAGCTGGGATGGGGGTGACAGGGGACTAGGACAGGCCTCCCCACAGAGGGTGGTTGTGGCAGGGCCCCCAAGGAACTGCCCTGTTGCGGGAGGACCCCCCTTAGCCCACCCAGCTCCCAGGAAGCAGGAATGGAGTTTGGAATCCCCAGAGGCAGGGAGGATGTCTGCGCTCGGTCCTTCCCCATTCACTCCCTCAGGTAAGGAGGTCCCCTGCCACCCTTGGGCCCAATGCTCAACATCTGGCCATACCTCACAGGTGACCATGGCCCCAGATCACTGCACCGCTCCGCTGCACGAAACCCAAGTCATACTCCACGACATGCAATCCAGGAACATGCCCAGCTCTACACACAGCCCCGCCCCACACAGCAGCGACACCACAGCCCTGCCCCACACAGCTGCGACACCACAGCCCTGCCCCACACAGCAGCAACACCACAGCCCTGCCCCACACAGCTGCGACACCACGGCTCCACTCAGTGCAACGCCCAGCAAGCAGTCGGGGTCTTCAGGCTGGTGCCAGGGAATGAGGCTGCGGAAGCAAGCCCCCCGCTCCTCATGCCCCTGCCGCAGTGGGGCTGGTGTCCTTGTCCCTGCATGCCAGAACTAAGTCTGCTCTTTCCCCGTCAGCAGCCCCAGGCGCCAGATGGTGGGGGCCCCTCACGGTCTGTCTACCCAGCCCCCTTCTCAAGCTCTCCGGGGGAAGCCAGAGCCTTCGAAAGGCTCTCTTTCTCCATGAGCAGCACGGACTTGTCCCCTGGAGCCAACACTGCCCAGACCCCACGCACTCACCCAGCCTGGCCTTTCTCAGCAGCTGCCTGCTCCTGGGAAACCCTGCTCAGGCCACCAGTGACAAGACCCTTTTCCCTCCTTATTCCATCCTGGGGATGGGAGGGAAGGGGGTACCCAAGGTGCCCCTGCCCGCCTCAGCAGCTGGCCAGCCTCCTAGAAAATAAAATGCATTCACTCCCCCTGCAGGGAAGCTCTCCAAAGACCTTTTGAAGCAAGGAAGAAAGCTGCCCTGGTCTCCCCAGAGACCACTGTGTCGCCTAGCGGCAATGGGAGAGACAGGAGACCGGCTTCCTCAAACGCAGGGATAAAAAGGAACTAGGGCTGGCCGGGGACCCGGGAGGTGGGCACAGGAAGATCAGACAAAGTTTAGTTGCTGCTTCTCAAGGGAAGCAGAGGTAGAAAGCCGCCTGCGAAATGTCACCGGATAATGAATGCTACTTCACGCGTCACAGAAGCGTCTGTCACATGCATGCAGAGAGGATGACAGCCAACCTCATTAGGAATTTTGGGTGGATCTTCTTTCTCTTCTGAGCCAGAGGGGCCATGGCTGAGCCCCCTCCCTTCCCTCCACCATTCTATTGTTCTGTGTCAACAGAAATAATACATGCAAATCATAGGACAGAAATAACAACACCAGCTCCCTGGGCAATTGTGAGAATTAAGTAAGCTATGAAATTCCTTAGCAAAACATAAAACATGGGCTACAAAATAGGGTGAAGACAGATGACACCAAGGATAAGAACTCACTTGCAGATGGTACATCCTTCAAGGGCCGCAGCTGTGCCCAGTGCCTGGTGTGTAACAAATGAAGGACAGAAAAGGGTACGGGCAAGAACTAGAGAGGCCACAGAGCTCAGATTATGTCTCTTGAATAAAATAATAATAACTTTCGTCTCTTGTAGGTCGAGCACAATGCTTAGATGCTCCAGGTAAATGAACTAACTGAACTTAGGGCCTATGTGAGCCCCATCTTGTAAATGAGGCAATATAGACACAGAGCAGTCTGGTAACCTGGCCAAGATACTACAGCTGGCGAGTGGGTGAGTTAGGATTCGAACCCAGAGGCGCGGCCTCAGGTCTGCAGCATAGGCCTCTGCCCTGAGCTGCCTTGACTCACAGCACCGTCTCAGGGGAGCCTGGTTGGTTGAGCCCAAGAGGATTTTTGCTTTTTGAAATCTTGTCCATCCCTCAAAACACTCCAAACACCCCTTCCTCTGTGAAGCTAGTTCTGCTCCCACCTTGCCTGTGCGATGTCTACCCGCCCCCTCCACTGGGAGCTCCTGGAAGGTAGGGTCTCACCTGGCTCATCACTATAATCTCAGGGTCCCAATACTACATGCTTGGCCCAGAGTTGATGTTCAGCTGTCTTTACTAAATGTGAGTGTGATGCCATTGTGATTCTTCGGTGCTGAATGCTACTTGACAGTGTGTATGAGCTACCCATTGCTGCGTAACAAATGACCCCAAGACTTAGCAGCTGAAAACAACCTGCATGTGTTATCTCAGTTTCTATGGGTCAGGAATCCAGGCAGCTTCCCTGGGCCCACTAGCACAGAGTGTGCTGTGAGGCTACAGTCCAGATGTCAGCCAGTGCTGCAGTCCCCCTAAGGCTCAACTGGGACTTTAGGGGGAGCCCCTGGCATTGGCAGTTGCAGGTTTCGAAGGCAGTTCCTCCCCTCTCTTCCCCCACAGGAGTGCCTGTTCAATGCAGACATCTGTAAGTAGAACACCCTCCTTCCTTTTGTGGAAACAATTCTCAGTAAAAAAGACAGTGGCCTTGGTGGGTAGGTCATGGGACTGGGGGGAGGCTGAGTATCAGCTGTGGTGTCTAAGCTTCAGTCCTTGGCTCTCTGAGTTTTTTCAAGGAGATCTTCCTGCTAGGCTCCTGCCCCCACACTCGAGCCAGGGAATTAAAGGAGCAGCATTCTTCACAGAACAACGTAGGGATGGCAAGGGGGCTCCCAGGGACCCCCGAAGAGTACGCGACTTGCCTGCAAGGTCTAGGCCCCCAGGAGAGAGCCTCCGAGCAATGTCCAGCCTGAAGGGTCACCCTTATTTCATCAAGAAAAGAAGGCCTGGTCCTTAGGGTACCCACTCCTTGAGGTTTTCAGCAGTGGCCAGGGATCCTCAGTTCCGGGGCCCTAGACATTGGGGGCTCCAAACTGTTTAAAAAATAAATAAACTGAGGCATCCTTTTAAGTGTTTTTAAAAAGAGTTCATTTGAGCAAAAATCCAATTTAAAGGGGACAGCTTTCAGTCTGGCAAATGGTAAGGAGTTGTGAGGCCAAGGGAGTTGGAATGAGAAAGTTACGCGGGCGAAAAAGTCCCTGTCCTTCAGAGGATGGCAGAGGCCTGTCAGGCAAGTCGCCTCACTAATGCCCATCAGGCGACTCCTGATTGGCTGGTGTAAGGTCCATTTCTGGGGCAGCCAAAACTCTCATTAAGTCTCAGTTTGGTGACTGACTGGAGCTTAGCATAAGTGACTGCATTTTGGGCCTGTTGTCTTGTTTTTAACATGACAACGGGCCCAAGGAGACAGTCAAAGCTTCCAGAAGCTTCAAGAACAAGTCCTAGATGCCTGTCTCCCACCCCATCTCCAATTTGGGCCCTGGGGCCCCCCAGTAGTCTCCAGCCTGCAGCGGCTCCCCCTTCCTAGGCAGGCCTAACACATCGCAGCTCTAGGCTGCCCTCTGGCTTCAGCTCTCTGATCCGCCAGCAAACGCTGTTGGGGTTGCGATGATGGCCACCTTATGGGTGAGGGTTGGGGAGGCGCTTTGTAAGTTTTCCGGAAGCTGGGGAGTCCAGGGGGCTTGTCCGGAGCGAGGGAGCTGGGAAAGCACAGACTTTCACGAGACAACACAGCGCATGCTTGTGGGCCAACTAATTGGGTACGTTTTCCGGGTGCCTGGGGCCACTTCCCTCTCCCCACCCCCACCCCGTTCACACCGCTGCCCCACTTTGGAAGCTCAGAAACGTAGGCTGAGTGGGGATCATGCTTTCTGGACTAAACACCAGGACACTCAATGGTGTAAGAAAAAGTCTGGCAGATGGCACTTGCTTTCAGAATGACTGGCTTACTTAGGACACTGCCATCCAATGAGAGAATCCTGGGACAGGACATTTACAAGCTAAAATATGACCCCTCCCAATCAATCTCCCTGTAACCCAGCTCTTGAGAGCTGTCACCCCTCTACAGCTTCATGAGGGTGACGAGCATGGTGCACTCACCACTGTGGCTGTATCTCCTATCGCTAAGTGTGTCCTACAGCAATGGTGAGAGAGAGTCCACTGGGACAAGGCCAGGCAAATGCCCAGAATATTTGTACCCTGAAGCACAGGCCAGGGAGGCCTACTGTGTGGGAAAAGCCACAGTCACCGATGTCACCCCCTTTCATCTACCTCAGGTACCTCCAGTGGTGCAGGTGATTTTCTGGTGACTCCCTGCCACTGGGGGGAATATATGCTGGATCCCACCAGGTAATTTCATTCCTTAGGAGTCCAACCAGTCCCAGAACAGTTCCTAATCCTTTATGACCAATATCCTTACGAGGAAGAGACAGCAGGGATGCGCAGGCACAGAGGAAAGGCCATGTGAGGACACAGTGGCAGGGCCACTGTCTGCAAGCCAAGAAGAGAAGCCTCAGGAGAGATCAACCCTGCCAACACCTTAATCTTGGACTTTCAGCCTCCAGAGCTGTGAGGCACAAATGTCTCCAGAGCCCAGCTGCCACCAAGTCACAAGAATATAAGCACAGCCCCTTCTGCACCAACTTGTCAATCTGTTCATTCGTCCAACTCTCAAGTTCTCCCCATAACTGGCCTGAGACTCCCTGGACTCGGCAAAGAACTAGGAGAATCTCTACTTTTTGCACATTATGCAAACCCACCAGGGCCACAGGCCAGGTACGGGAGCTCTGGCCCAAGCACCCCTTCTGCTCAGGGCCACCTGCCTCACTGTCTCAGAAGGTGAGGCTGAGAGGCTGGTCACCAGAGTGGCTCAGGGGGACCCAGGCACACCAGCCCAGGCATCTGGACAGCTAGTCTGCCCACAGTCCCCTTCGTTGCCCATGAATGACTCTCTCTCCATGAGAAGTGTCCCCCAAAAGCAGACATAGGAACAGCTAAGATTTGGACTGAGCTGGCAGGACTTCGAAGGCTACAGTGCACAGGGACAGGAGGCGTGGCTGCTTCCCACCCAGGACACGTGGTGACATGGGAGAGGCCTATCTCCAGAGGCTCCTTGTTTCCTCTCACAAGCCCTAAAAATAAAGCTCCTAGGACACTGCTATTCTGGTCTCAGTGCTAAATAGGGCCCTGGGAAAGAAAGGGGCTCTCAAGTTTCATGGTTGGGGCCAGGGCAGAGAGAGCAAGGACAGAAAGGTCTGGGAGAGGCTTCTCACCTGCAGGCGGAGCTTCAGGGTTGGTGCTGAGGAAACCAAGACCACCAGCTCAGAGGAGGGGGCCGGGCCACGAGCAGTCCCCGAAAAGGAGGTGCAATTCCACCGGCCAGAATGGGGAGATGGCTCTGGTATGCATCTCACCCAGCCTCGGCCCATTGCACCCTGTTCTACCTGCTCTCCAAGCTCCCTGGGGCTGTAACTCCTGGGGGTGCAGGGCTAACACCTCCCCCAAACTCCTCAGGCACATACAGCAGGTCATCCTGGCCAATTCAAACTGAAAGTCTGGTATCACGGATGATCCAGAAAGATCAGGAAGAGGACACCAGAGAACGAGGACTGAGGAAAAAAAGACTAACCAATGGGACCACCCGTGCCTTCTGTGTCTGTGCCCCCTGCAGAGGCTGGCCTTGCACCTTGGGCAGGGCAGTCACTCGGTGAATTCTCTCTGGTTGGCCCATGCCTGGAACCCAGTGAGGACAAAGAACATGCAGGAAGGAAAACAGGACGTGCAGAGCGGGCATTTAAGATGTGGTCACCAGAGGGCGCTCCAAGACAAGAGCTGAGTCCTGCCGGCCCTCACACAGGTCCGGAGCTTGAAGAGGGGCAGTTTGCAGCTGATTTGCTCAACTACACCTACATCGATGCATTCCTTGCAAAGTGCTGTGAAGGGTACGAAATGTTTATGTGACTCCTGCCCTCAAGGATGGGGTCATCTCGTTAGAATGGTGAGAGGCATAAACAAAAGTAACGTATCCATGTTTGTTACTGGTAACCTCCCAGGGTGGAGGCCGTGGGAAGGGGCCACAGGCCAAGGGCATGGCCCGTGCGAATGTTCAAAGGCTGTTGCTGCGGTTGTGGCAACATCAGGACAGACCAGGTGGCCCTCCGCTGGAAGTGGCTGGGCGTCCCGGACATTCAGGGCCCCCTGCACAAGCAGGGCAGTAGCCAGGCCTGTACCTCTGTCCACCCTGGACTCTCCCGCCCTGAGGTCCCGCTGCGGGCAGCCAGCACTTCTCGCCCGCGGCCTCAGCTGTCGAGGGATTCCTGACGTGGGCAACCTGTCTCTGCTCCGCTCTCCCGTCGCTGCTGCTGCTGCTGCTGCTGCTGCTGCTGCTGCTTCAAGCAAGAAACAAACTGCAAAGCTCAGAAAACAATCCATCATTTTGTCATAACATTTCCATTTCAAAGACTTCCTTTCCAAGCTGCTCTCTGGCCAAATGCTCCCTCTCATCGCCCGGGAGGAACTGGCAGGAAAAATGAGCGACAGGAACGGGGCCTCAGGGGAGGGGACCCCAGATGGAGGACTCTGCCAACATCTCTGCAGGGGCAGGAAGGGGGCTGGGCTGGGCTGGGCTGGGCAGGCACTGGTAGGACACTGAATGTGTCTGTCTGTCTGTCTGTCTTAGTGTACGTGTGTATGCTCGTCTATGTGTGCGTGTCTGTCCGTGTGCTCTCATGTCTTTGTGAGCACATGTTTCTCAGCACTCCTGATCCATGACACTCAAGCAGAGGTTTGCCGGCTCCCAGCATGAGGCATAGGACCCCGCTCTGGCCATCGGGGGGTGCCAGGAGCTCTCCTGGGTCCTGAGGATTCAGAGGACAGATGCGGGTGCTGTCCGTTGGACACTCAGGCAGGACAAGTGCTCAACAGTCAGAATAGGGGAAGGTGGGAGTCGGGTGGAATGGGGAGTGTCACCTGAGAGGACATGTGGCTGGTGTTGAAGGATGAGGAGCAGGTCCCAGGCTACAGCAGTGGAAAGGAGCCCCAGGCCAAGGAAAGGGCCTGAGCCAGGGCCTAGGCCAGCCCTGCAGGGTGCTGGGTGTGGCCAAGGTGTCAGCAATGTGACAGCAAATGCTAGGGGTGGGGTGAGAATGACCACAAGGCTTCCTGGGCTGTCCTCTCCCTGTCCTGGTAGGAAACTGGACAGTGAGTCAGCCCAGCCTGCAGGGGACCCTCCTTGCTCCCTATGGGCCTGTGGGCCACCCCTCTTCATAGCCAAATGGCAGACATGCTGGCAGCTCCCACCAAGGCTCCCTCATCCCCTGGCAGACCCTGCAGACAGCGGGCCTGGCGCAGAGCCCAGTGGGCTCCTGGACAGAACCTTAAGACCCTGGGGGCAGCTTAGCCACCTTCTCTCCCCTTCAGTGTCCTCCCAAAGTGCATTCCCCAGGCACGTGTTCCAGGACTGGGACTGTTCCAGGCTTAGGAATTGGGTGGGTGGGTGGGGGTGCGGTTATAGGACCCAAGAGGGAGGAAAAGACGGCAGCAAGCCTGTAGCTCTCAGGGACATCCCTGAGTGGCTCATTCATCCCTGTATTCCTTTGTTCCTCCAGCAGCATTGGAGCTGGGGCGTCTGTGGTCTGTGAGTTATGTACCCAGGACAGCGACAGGAGAGGAGCACGGAGCCCCAGAGGGAAACAGGCAAGGAAACAAAGGTCGGGATACTAAACACCAGAGGCCTCACCTGGCAGGAAGCATCCTAAGATTTGGAGAAAGGAGAGGTTTGAAGGACAATTAAAGGTCAAAGAGGTCGGGGTGTAGAGAACATTCCAGGCAGCGATTTCTGGGCAGCCAGGAGAACCCCCAGGAGCAGAGTGTGTGGCCAATGCCATCTCAGGACAGGGGCCAGGGTGGGCCCACGTGTGGTGAGGGGCCACCTGGCCCAAGTTCCTGGTTTGTGAAAGTCACCATAGTCAGACTTTCTATCTCCAGTCGAAGTTTGGATGTTTAAAATACAATTTGTGAAGCATGAATCATTGAAACAGAACACAATTTCTGTGAGCCTGTTTGGCACTTTTCTAAAAATCTACAAGAAGCCTAAAAATAATGGAAGTGGCCCAGTTCTGTCTTGTTGTTGGCAGAGGGACAGAACTGGTCTTCCGTAAAGAAAGTGAGGCTTAGAGCCGTCGCCCCAGGCCAGGACTTCCTCCTGGGCCCAGGCTGACCCTGTGAGACTAGACTCCAAGGCGTGTCCCCATCCTGGGAGTCTGGGATGTCCTCCTGTAGCCTCAGCCCAGAGCCACCCCTGGCTCCTTGACTCACCTGAGACCCCAGCCTCAGCCTGTCTCCCCCAGTCCAGCCCTGCTGCTCCTCTGCCCCAGGCCCCCTGTGACCTGCACTGACAATGTCACTGCTGGAGGCCCCTCCTCTTGTTTGTCCTTGTGTGTAGCTGAGAAAGACCCCACGAGATACCTCCAGAAGGGCCTGTCACCGGGACCCTATCCACAGCTCCTGCTGGGAGACACACACCCACACACACACTCACATGTGTGCATACACACATGCGCGCCCCTCTCCGTACAGCTCAGTCTCCTTCATAAAGTGTTGTGGGCTCAACTGCAGCTCAGGCTGCCACACCTGCTGCGCGGCTCACCTGCTTCTCAGCTGTTAGCAGGGTAAGGATGGCAGGGACTCGGTAGTAACAAAAACTGATGGCGCCCACCGTCCCCTGTTAGGGACAAGGCTAACCTTCCCTATGGCTGGGCAGGTTCGGAGCCTCTGAAACTGAGGCTGGAACTCTGGACTGTGGTTCTCCCCCAAGGTCACGGCCACCTTAGGACCCACAGACCTTCCAGGAAGTCTTCAGCCTGCTCCCCTGCCTCCCCCCCCTTATCTTCACAGACCCAGAGTCTGTCTCTGCTCAGCCCCACACCCCAAGTCCTTGCTCCCCAGGTGTAAGTGTTGTCCTGAGACATTGCTCCCCACTGTGCCCTTTGCCCAGAAAGATCTAGCGAAGGAGAACAGGAGGGTGAGATTTCACCTGACTTGAGCTTGAAATTGGCAGTCCCCTGGTGAAAGTCTCACCCCATTGCCCCCAATTCTCCCCCATCTATGGGGTCCCAGCTCTGCCAGACACACCCCATGACGCACACACCCCATGACAGCGCAGGGCTTCAGCCCCAAGGAAAGCTAGGTTTTGCGGAGACATGGTATTTATTGAGAACTGCTGTACACATGTGCATGCACGTGTGTGTCTGGGGCAGCACCGTTCACCGCCAGCGGCGCAATCAGATGGCCTTGGCCAGCCCCACACGGTTGTTGGCGCGGTCGAAGACGCTGTAGTACTCCCGGATGAAAACATCCCCCAGGATCCACTGCTGGGAGCTGTCGTCGCCCTGGAAGCCACTGGTGCAGAAGCCGGAGTCCTGGGAAAGGCAAGGTGGAGATGAAGCCGGGCCAACCTGGCCGCTGTGCCTACAGGTGGCCGTTCCCTCCCCCTTCCCCCATCCTCTCATCTGATAGTTCCTTTAACTTTGAGATCACCCGCCAAGGCAGGCAAACAAGCACCACATTCATCCCACTCAACAGATGAAGAAACTGATGTTCCCAAAACTCAGCAACATAATCCAAATTCAGGGGGTGGGGTTCCCTCCCCCCACTCCTCCTCCTTGTTCTCACCAGCACCCCGGCCTTCCAGCTCTCAGCACCTACTGCCCTGCGGGCCCAGCAGAGCAGGCCTGCGGGCCCCCGGCCTTGCCAGTTTGGGTGCTTAGGGTTAGGTCAAAGCAGGTCAGCGGGAATGAGGGTTGGGTCCCCACAAAACCCAGGCTATCTGAGAAAATCCCAGACAGAGCTCTAGGACCCTGGGCTCAGAAGCTAGAGCAATGGGCGGAGCCTCCCATGGTCAGAAGGCAGTGGGAGCAGGGGCTACTGTCTGCCTGTCCCCTCACTCAAGCCCCTGGGCTCTGTCCTTCCAACCTGCCTCATTTCTCCCAGCACCAGGCGTCAGGAGCCACAAAGGAGGCCTGAGAACCATGGGCCCCCCTCAGAGGAGCCAGGTGGTCTAAACACACACACATCCTTCATCCTCCACGGAGGCCCTGCCACCCATCAGCAACTTCACCGACTTTCCAGGACGGAGTGAGTGGGGCTAAGGGAGCCTGGGGCTCCATCCGTCCTCGGAAATCCGTACCTGGCTGGTGTAGGCGACAGGCGGCAGCGGGTACTTTTTGCCGTTGATCTCAAAGACCACCGTCGGCATGCTGCTCAGGCTCCCGCAGTTGATGTCAAACTAACAAACCAACCAACAAAAACTAAACAAAACAGACTCGCAGACACAGTGAACACACTGGCGGCTGCCAGAGGGGTGGGGCTGGGGGACTGCATGGAAAAGCTGAAGGGGATGGACAGGTACAAACGCCCAGTTATAAAATCAGTACATCACAGGGTGTCGTGCACAGCACAGAAAAAACAGTCACTAATAGAGCAGTAACTGTGCACAGTGACAGATGGGTCCTCGAATTATTGGGGTGATCTCGTAAAGTATAGAAATGTCAAATCACTATGCTGTACACCTGAAACTAATATAATATGGTATGTCAAGTAGACGTTAGTAAATAAATAAAAATTAGTTTTTAAAAAAAACAGAGGGAGGTCCTCTTCCAAGGGTGGTCGGTGTGACCAGAAGCAGCAGACGGTCCCAGGCCAGGCCCCCTCCCCCGGGACTAAAAGCCAACCAGCAGAAGGGAGGGTCCTGCTTCCTCAGGAGACCCCAGGGTGCCTCTCAGGCTGGTGCTTGGTCCTGAGACATGGTCCTCAAAGAGTCACATTGATGGGCACCAGCAGTCAGCCAATCCCAGGACCAACCTCGGCTTTAGACAAGAGGTCAGGCTTGGGGACCAAGAGTTGAGGTTGTGGCGGCTGCCTGAGACCTGGGAGCAAGGCCTCTGGAGAAATCCCAACATCCATGGCTCCCTCACCCTTTCCCTGTGTCATTCCTTCCACATGCAAAGGGATCCCCTCTTCTGAGGGTCGGGAAGGGGGCACGGGCCTCACCATGCCAAACTGGCTCTGGGTGGCTCCAATGGCCTTCTGGATGTTGAGGATGTCACTGGTGGGCCCGACCAGCATGGAGGTGCCTGTGTCCAGGATGGCCTGGCAGCCGCCATCACAGGCCACCACCACACCATCTACAGTGACGCTGCGGAGGGCAGACAGGGTGACCTTGCAGTGTATCCAGCATCCTACCCTCCTTCTCTGGGTCCCTTCTAGCCTCTCCTGCCAGGATCTTCAGGCAGGGAGGCTGCACAACCCCCCAGACCTCTTCCCAGACCCTTTCTGGGAGTCCCCATAGCTTTCTGAGCTCACAGAGACCTGGAACCCTTTTCCCCAAATCAATGGCTAAAACGAGACCGCCCCACCTTCAGTGGGACAAACATTGCAATAACACAGCAAAGCCACATGCACTCAGGGTGGAATGAGTGCTTCACTCATTGTCTGGGGATCTGAGCTGTCTCCCCACCATGTACTTGCTGCACGTACCGGGCAAGTTACCCAACCTTCCTGCACTTGGGCTACCTGTCCACAAAATGGGCACGTTAACAACTGCTTCCTTGACTTCCTTAGGGAATGGTGGCAAGGTTCAAACTCGATGTTAGAACTTAGACAATGAGCATAAAACCTCCCTGGGTTTTGATGAGGACTAGAAAAGATGGTCATATTATCACTCAACCAACGCCTAGCAGGTAGTAAGGGCTCAATCAACACAGCTAGTCTGATTGGGGTAGCTGTCAAAAGCCATCAGCCTTGGGGATGTCTAACTCAGACTCTGATGTGAGAGGCTTCCAAGCTGCCACACCGCAGCCTCGGGGCTGACAGGGGCCCTCCCGTGTCCCTATCCTGTGTCCCTCACCCCTGGCGTGAGCCTCCCCTGGGGCCCAGGGCTGCCGTGCACTCACCTGTCCACGGTGAACTGCCAGTACTCCTGCACTGTGATGGGCACCCAGTGCAGGGAACCTGTGTAGTAGGATGGGTCGATGGCCCCTAGCGTGAGCATGCTCCCCTGGCCACCCCTGAAACCGAAGACAGGCGTGTTGTGGCCCTCAGCACCTGGCTGCAACTTCTCCTGAGCATAGCGGCCCCCAGGCCAAGGCTGAGCGAGGGGATGTCAGGAGGCAAGCCGCCCACAGGTCACAGGGCTGTCAGGCCCCACTCAGTGCCCTCGGTGGTGCCCAGCTGTTGCCCTGTGCCCCTAGTCCCTCTCACCCAAGGCTCGCTCTTCCTGCAACTAGGAGAGAGGGTCATCAGCAAGATCCCACGTACTTTGGATTAAACCTGCCACCCTCTGTACCTTCTGGGTCTCTGTTTCATGACTGAGAGACACGGGCACACTAGTGTCACCTGCTTCCCACTCTGCTGTCCCCATTCTTAGACTTCATACAGCTCTGTCCCACCTAGGGGCTCCAGCACATGGTGCCTCTATCTCACCTGGACAGCTTCCACTCCTGCCAGCCCCTCCACACACACCCCTCAGTGAGACTGGGCTTCCCTGTTATTCAGCCTTTAACACACACAGACGTCCCTGTGGTCCTCTCCACACTTGTCACCAGAATCATGAGTGTCATTGTGTGCTGCCTATTTCCCCGGCTAAAAAGCTCCTCTGCACACAGTAAGGACCCACAGACATATCTGTTGAGTGAATAAGTGAATGAATGAATGAACCCATTTACCCTCTGCCTGGGGTCCCCTGACATCAGCTTTTTCCCTACCCTGCCCCTGCCCCTCTGTCCAGCTGAGCTGCACTCTCCCAGGGACATGTGGGGAAAGTAGGGACCCCTTAACTGGGCTGTAGGTGTGTCTCGTGGCTTGGCCACCAGTTCCCAGGGTGGTTGTTCCTCCTGGGCTCAGTTTCCCAAATGTGAAAGGAGAAGGGAGGGCTCCTTTGGAGTCTGCACTAAAGAATCTGTGAATCTCAGTGACACCGGTGAATGGTGACTGAGGCCTGCCACTGTGGAAAAAGTTCAAAAGGCCCTATGGAGAGGTGGCATTATTTTAATGTCAGAAATGAACGTCAAATTTTAACCCAGGAGTCTCTGGCTCCATCGATGACTACATTGGGGACCTTCAGACAAGAGGTCGAATGTGGCTGATGCTGGTGTCTACCCTGGGATTGCAGTGTCCCTGAGGGGTGGACACTGTCCTCAGCAGTGGGCCCTGGCAGGCTGTGGGAGTCAGGCCCTAGCGGGAGGCAGCCCTACCTGCTCATGTAAACAGAGAACAGATCTTGGGCCACCAGGTGCTTCTTCATCATGTTGTCAAACACAGGCACGGAGTAATCAGAGGCGAGAGAGGGGTAGGCCAGCCCCAGGATCCCGTCGAACTCGGAGTAGGTGAACACGTCCCCGGGCTCCTCGGTGCTCAGGCCCACGGTCTGCTGCGTGTCCACGATGTTGGAGACCTGAAAGAGAGGCGGAGACCTCCGCAGGAGTCCTGGCAACGGATGCAGCAGGGCCCCTGGTCACTCTCTGCTAGCCGGCCTGCCCGCTGCAAGGCAGAGAAGTTCTGTGCACTTAAAGAGGAGCCCCCTCCTGTCCCAGCTCTGTGTGCAGTTTTGAGGAAACCATGTCAATAGTAGGGGAGGGAGAGAGAGGTCCTGGCAGAGGGTGCAGACACCAGGGCTCATGGTGCAGAGGCTGGGAGGTGGTCCCAAAGCAGGGGGTGGGATGAGCGATGTTCCGGGGCGCTATGCGGGCCTGCAGGCCTCCCATCAGCTGCTCCTGGGGCATCTGCCAGGGAACCACTGTGGAAGGGCAGGATGCCCACATGCACACATTTTGCATCTGAAAGAGCCAGCTGAGTATCCCTGCCTCCTTTGCATGTAAAAGACCTCCTTTACTGTGTGACCTGGGACAAGTCCCCTCCCCAGCTTCAGTCCCTGCAGGCTTCATGAAATCAGAACACCTGCGTCCCCAGGCGGTGTTCAGGCCAAATAACACCGGTGCTGAGCACATACCCATCACTCACTAAGTGTTTGATCCCCGAACATTCACTGACACTCTGCTGAGGAAAGGCTAACTCTGAAATAGCCTCTGAAGCGGTCCACTTCCCTGGAAAGATGACATGTCCCCAGTCTCCTCTGAGCCACCTCAGTGCCTCCGGCTTCTGCTCTGTTCCCAGTCACCCACCCTCCATACATGTAGCCAAAGTGATCTTTGAAAATGGATGGTGCTTTAAGTCACCACTGGCTACAGCCCTCCAGAGGCTCCTGGTTACTCTCAGGGTGACACCTCATTCTAGAGTCCCCTGTGCTCTGGTCCTTCTTCTTACACCTTGGCTCCCTCGCCTAACCCCTTAACTAACCCACGCTGACCGTCTTTCTCTTCCTCAATGCCCCAACTTGCCCCCACTTCCATGGGAGAGGAAAACAGCTGAGCCAGGCCCGGCCCCGTGCTCCCCGCTGCCCGCAGAGGGCGATGAAGGCAGCCAGGTGCACCAGGGCCACGGCCAGCAGGCAAGGGCCATGCTCCCTGGGGAACTGAACCCAAAAGAGCAGGGAAAAATGGTCCCAGGCAGCAGAGGCCTGTCTGCGGGGCCACCTCAGCCAGAGGCCCTGGGGCCGCCATAGTCTGGCGCTGACTCCAGGAGGCCTGAACTAGGTGGACACCTGCTCCGCCCGAGAGGGTTGAAGCTAAGAACAGGGCTGTCAGCAGAGAAGGACCGTGTGCTTTGGGGCTCAAAGCCAACAAGGTCTCAGCCAGACCCAAGGAAGACCAAGGTGAGAAGTACCAAGGGATGCTGCTTCGTTTCTCGACTTGGGTAGTGAATGAGGAAGGAAGGAAAGAAGCCAACCTGCGTGCCCATTCACTCTGCTCCACTGGAGGCTTTAGGAGCCAAAAGAGAGGAGGAAGGGGGGGTCCTTGTCCAGAGGGCCCCACACTCTCCGGCCTGAAGGGAGATGCTGCTCCAGGGCTGAGAGAGAGGGAGCTCAAGCCAAAAGCACTGCTCAGCATCAGAGCCTCAGTTTGCTCATCAGAACAATGGGGAGAATAATACCTTCCTTGAAGAAATAATAACAATACCTTCCTTGAAAAGCTATCAAAAGACCTGGATTTAAAATGAGATCACTGCCCCGGCTGGGGAGCTCAGTTGGTTTGAGCATCATCCCAATATGCCAAGGTTGTGGGTTCAATCCCTGGTCAGGGTACACGAAAGTAGCAACCAAGAAACGAAGAAATTACTGAAACAACAAATCGATCCTCCTCTCTCTCTCTTCAATCAGTTATAAAATATATAAAATGAGATCAGTTCTAGGGCACAGACTCAGTTCTGAACTAACTATGACCCTCAGGACCGATGTGGGAAGGAGAGGAGGAGAAAGAGACAGCCCACAGCTGCTGCTGGCTGAAGTCTTTCTCAGAGTTCTTACCCACCCCTGGGCCACCCAGGGGGATGCAGGACCCAAAGGACCCCTCAGCCCCAGCCGGAGGGGCAGGCTGCCCACTAGAGCCAGGAGTCTGGGGAAGGAAAGGCAGGTGCTGGCTGGCCCGGGCCCCACTCACGATGACGGTGTCGGAGCCCAGGACACCCTCCATGCTGCCGGTGCCATACTGAATGGTCAGAGGCTCGTCCAGGTCCCGGAAGGTGGAGGACTTGGCGGGGTCGAAGCGGTGGTGGCTTTCTGGAATACAGACCCAGGCCTCGTGAGAACATGGTCTAAACACAAACCATCCTCTCTGCTGAAAACAGACAGCCTGTCTTCCCTGAGCCCACAGAGTTTAGTACAGAAAATTATTCTTTGCTATTCGACCCACCTCTCAGGCCCCACGTGCTACCTGTGTCACTTCCAAAAAAAGAAAAAGGAAATTTTAAAAAGCCATCCCCGTGGTTTTCCGGGACATTTTACTTTCATGAGCTTTGTAACCTCAGGCCAGTCTCTTCTCTGAACTTGGTTTCCTCATCTGGTAAATGGGGCTGGAAGGAGCGCAGGCCTCTCAGGGTGGTTGGGAAGTAAATTATAATGTATATTAAATGGCTTTTCTCATCAGTAAGAGGCCTTCTCACTCCATTGGCCCAGCACCCCTGGTGTGTCATAGCCCCATTTCATAGAAAGGAAAACTGAGGACCTGGGAGAGCAAGCAGCTCACCTCAGCTCCTGATGGAGATAAAACAAAAAAACCACACTTCCCTACTTTCCAGCTACTGTTTTATACATCAGACCTGAGACCTGCGCACCTTACCGTCTCTGGCCATTTGCAAGGGTTGAGCAAGTGGATGAGACACACAAAAGCTCTCCTGTGACCTCCCGTTGCCCACTGCTGGCAGAGTGGCCCAGGGCCCGAGTATGGAGGGGTAGGAGGGGAAGGCAGGTCACTCACGGCAGGCGTTACTCTTGCAGTAGACAGAGGGCACCCAGAGGTCCGAGGAACCAGTGTCAAAGACCACAGTGAACTCCTGGGGCGGGGTCCCGATGGAGATCTTCCCAAAGTACTGACACTGAGGACAGATGGACAGATGGCAAAGGGTCAGGTCAGGGGCACGGGGGACAGCATTCAGGTGAGGGCAGATGCTGGGCATGGAGCCTATTCAGTTCTGTAGGCTGCATGCTTTCTGCCCAGAGACTGGGGGCAGGGGGAGGTCGAGGGGGAAGAAACAGGAGACTCCCTGGGGAGGGGCCTGCAGCCCCCACACTGGGCCTGCCCCAGCCATGCCTGGTCTGCCCCTCCCACAGGCCCAGCAACTCTGCCTGGCCTCAGCCCAGAAGCAGACGTTAGAACAAAATGTAAGTCCTGCCTGACAGGGACACTGGGCCACCCTCCCAGGAGCAGGGACAGAGAGGTGGGCACCAGCTAGGTACAGGCCCCAAGTCCCACCCAGAGGTCCCTCAATCCCTGAAGGGGCATGAGGGTGACCCCGATATGGAAACACCCACAGGAGGAAAAAGGCTGGTAGATGAAAGAGAGCCTGGCTCCAGAAAGGGATCAGGTGCAAATGGGCTTCCAGGGCAGCTGTGGATTGGCCACCAACTGCCCCATCCCTGCTGAGCCCAGAAAGAAACGCGGGCTCCCCGGGCCAGGAGAGGCAGGTGTGAGCACGGATCTGGGGACAGACCATGGGCCGAGGGCTGTTTTCTGCGCAAAGCTCATCTGAGCACAGAGTCATCTGCCAGTGGCATGTGAAGCCTTGAGGGCAGGAGCCCAGCACTGCAGGGAGTGGCCACCAGACCCTAAGGGGCTGCAGGACTCCTCAAAGGGGGGAAAAGGGTCGGGGCTCAGGTGGGGTGGGGCGTCCATCACACCCTGTGTGACAGTCGTTCCTGGGAGGCCAGCAGAGCCACTCACATCCAGGTAGTTGAACAGGGGCTCGTTGGACACCTGCCCAGACTTAGAGTACTTGCTGCTGACGGCATACTGGTGGGTCCTCAGAAAGTCATCCAGGAGCCCACGATCCCTCAGGGCCTTCCTGATTGACTTGCCTTTGTGCAGAGGGATCCTGAGGAGACAGGGAGGGTTAATGAGGAGGGTGGGCCCCTTCCCCTCCCCAGGGCTGCCCAGCCTCCAAGAAGTGCCCCGGGCTCTGGGCTCTGTAAACCACTCCCCCATTATTCCTCTTAACCCTAAGTAAAATATATATATTTCCCCCCTCAGTTCCCAAATCAATGCCTACCCTTCATAAATGCAATTCACTCTATTTTCTATTTCTTTCTCTTTGTTTAATGCCTGGTGGAGATCCAATAGATGTATTTTATAACCAGCTAATGAGTTTTGAAACTCTGAGGTTCAAGAGACACTGAACACATGATCACTCAGTCACCCAAGTCTTGCTGTGCACCTACTATGTGCCAGACACAGTACAGAGCACAGGGACATAATAGTGAAGAGGGTGCATTGTCCCCCAAACTTGCAAACGCTATGATAACGTTCCCACCCTTTGCTCGGCTCTGAGTGGCCTAAGTGGACATCCTTCAAAGGGTTTCAGCACAGAGCCTGGTCCCCAGGGAGCTCCCAACGGAGTTCAAGTGCTGGGTGACGGTGGCAGGCCAACAGGGGAAACCGCAGAAGCTAGTCTGTGGCACTCGGGTGGCTCTCCGAAGCCCCTGGAGCTTTAGCTCCCTCCTCCTTTACAGCCAGTCTCTGGCTCTTGGTCTCCAGGAGGCTGAAGAAGTGGGGGTGCCACCCTGCTAGCTCGGTCACCTGCTCCCCCCGTGTGGGGCTGACGGAAGGGTGACTGGCTAAAATGAAACAAAGGCAGTGGTGTTAAGACCCATAAAGAAAGTGGGTTTTCTTGTGTCCCAAATGAATCCCCCATGGAACAGCCTCGTGTGTGGAGTCTCCTCTGCTGCCTCCCACCCGCAGCCCTCCTGTGTGACTTCCTCCAGGACCCAAGTGAAAGGTTCTTGGGGTTCTTCAGCCTTTATCTCTGTGATAGAGAAGGACTTGTGCCCTAACGGAACGAGTCTGCACAGGGCTCCTGGGACTAAGCCCACACTGCCCTTCCTGTGTCCCACGTCCAGGCCCCAAGTGCTGCTGGCTCGCTGGGCTTTGGTCTCTTATCCATTCGGGATCCCCCACAGTGGTAGCTGTGACTCTGCTGAGCTGTCCTATCCCAGCCCAAACCCCCGAGAGCCTCCCTCGAAGGGACCTTGAACCTGGAAACCGGAGATGGTGAGAGTCCATGTGGGACCAAGTCCTGGCTCCACCATTACTAACTCTATGGACTTGCAACCCTCCCTGACCAGCAGTTTCCTCATCGGTAAAATGCAAGTGACAATGTCTACCTAACCGATGAGGATTCATGAGGGTCTGGAGAGCAAGACCTAGTGAAGTGTCTGGTGCCTGGTAGCAAGTGGCTCAATAAATCTTGTTTACTGTTTTAGAAAGAGAACCTGAGACTTTGCCCACCAAGAACCTGCTGTATCAGAGAACTTTGTTTTCTAGAACAAATGCATGCATAGCTCTTAGAAAGCACCAGGAACTGTCCAAAGCATCTGCTCCTTACCACAGTCCTATGAGATGGGACAGCTGTCATCCTACTTTGACAACAGATGAGGAAACTGGGAGCAGAGAGTTAAGTTTGTGGCAAAGCCAGGGATCCAATTGTGGGCAGCCCAATCAAGAAGCCATATCCTTAAAGGTCCAGGCTGCCCCCAAACCCTGACATGTCACTAAGAGGAAAAGTTCCCAAAATGCAATAGTAAGAGTGACAAGGAGTACTTGTCCTGGGGACCTGCCACATTTCCTCAGAAGACCCTCCAGGGGAACCAACGGCTGGGAGGCCAGGGAGAGACCCACCTAGAGCAGACACCTGAGATGCCCATCCCCTCCCCTGGGACCTGACACCCACCTGGTGATCCTACTGCCTTGGGAGAGAGCGAGGACAGCCAGTAGCACCAGGAGACTCCTCATCCTGGACGGTGGGCAGGTCACTGCTGCAGCTGGTGCCCACTGCCCGTCCTTTATAGAGGGTGTGAGGCTCCCTCTGGCCAGAAGCCCAGGCTACCGCAATAGCCCCTGACCTCAGGCCACTCCACAAACACATTAAGGTGGCACCCACTCTGATAAGAGCCCCAGTTCCATGGCTCGAGGACTTCAAAGGCCTCCCTGGTCCCCTTTCCCCTTTCCAACAAGGCTTCTTAAGCTAACACAGGTGGGGCCACCTGCAAGAAACCTGGCAAAAACCTGTCTCATGTTCTACCTTGTGGTCTGTAAAGAGGCTTGTTTCCAAAGGACCTTACCCCCTGCCCTCACTGCTCTCCCCTCAACCTCAGGCCTGACTTCGCAGGAGCCAGTAACTGTTCCTAAAGTGGCATCTGAGGCAGGGTATTCAATCTGCCACCTGCATCTAAGCGAGATGGAAACCCCACAATCCCTGCACCCCCAAGGGCCATGGCCCTTGGTTCCCTGTGAGGAGGGAAGGTGAGGGGTACACACTGGAGCCCATGAGCCGTTGAGAGGTCAAGAAGGTGAACAGAGAAGGTATCAGGGCAGCCTCACTGTAAGAGATCACCCCAGAGACTGATGTGGGAGCAGGCAACTGGTTTATTGGGGGTTGAGAGGGAAGGAGATCAGTATGGGAGCTGGTAACAGGTTCATTGGAGGTGGAAGGGGAGAGGATGCTCCAGGACCTACCTGAGGACCCATGGAGCTGGGGAATGGAGACTCCAGGCTCTCAATGGCCTATAGGAATAGGAGTCCAGCCGAGGACTTCTGTCGGCAGGTTTTTAAGCTTGCAAGCCATAGCAGGGGTGCATTGTCCTCTGGTCACTCTCATCACATATTGCAAGTGTGATGTGTTTATCTCAAGTGGGTTTGCAAGCATCCTGTAGTCCCACCATGTTCATTAGCACATTCCACCCTGGCTGGCACTATACTCAGAGGCGGGAGGCCTGTGGCACACACGGAGGAAAAGGGGGAGGGACACATGAGGCTGAGACTTCGCCCCTGAGTCCCACACAGGGGTCCAGTTTCTGAGAAGCTCATGGGCAGGGGTTGGCGAGTAGAGAGGGGCAGGGGCCAGGTCAGATAGGCAGGTGCTCAGGCCTACAACCTGAGAACAGGGTGAGGAGGAAAACAGACTGAGCCATGAGTCATGAGAGAGATCACCTCCCGGGGGTGAGGGGAGGCTATAAGCGGGGAATCAGGATCAAGTCAGGGTCAGGCGGAGGCTTTAGGACCACAGATGGCTGGGTAGGGCCACAGTGCTGGCCCCTGACACCAGCAGGACAGATGTCTGCCTAGTGAGGGAGGCCTGGCAGCGAGGGAGGAGAAAAGCATGGACTTGGAACAGGGAGGGCAGGCTGGGCAGCCAGGCAGGTGGACATGTGCGGGGGCCCCGGATAGGGGACAGGAAGCCACAGAAAGGGGCAGATCCAGAAGTTTCCAGGATTTGACTTGTGAGGGGCCTGAGGAAGGAGCTTCAGGAGGCCTGTCATTAAAGGAACGGCATGTGTTTCAGCAGGAGGTGGGGAGCCTTCGGAGGGGATCCCTGCTATGGCAACACCCCACCCAGGTCTCTTCCCAGAGAGCCAGTCCCCCCACCCTCTGCTGGCCAGGCCACAAGCACGTCCTGCTGTCTTCATGACCCCTCCCTCCCTCTGCCAAACCCAGGGAAGCAGCTGGAAGAAACACGCTCAGTGGTGCTGCCCCTTCCCCGTTTTCTTCCCAGGGGACGTTCCCCTGTCCCAGTGGCCCTGCGTCAAAGCGCAGCTTCCTCCCGTACACTGGCCCACTCAGGATACATCTCAGATGCTCCACGAACTTGGGGTTGGTGAATGGAAGGGCCGTGTTTCCACGGCCCATGAGGTGTGTTTACTATGTTTGCAGAGGAGATGGAAGCTCAGGCAGGTTGAAAGCATGCCCTTAATGAGTGAGGGTCTGAGTGGCCACAGGGCTCCTGCCTGGACCCCCCTCCCCACACACACACACATGCGATGGGAAGTTCATCCGTTTACCGTGTCCAGTCTGGGGGCAGCATTGCTTCTTGCTCATGCCCCCCAGCCCTTGGACATCACTCGGGACAGCCCATCAGGCCTGGGACCCTCTGGGGTCAACACCACTAGGTGGAAGCTCTGCTCCAGGCCACCAGT
Source organism: Noctilio leporinus (assembly GCA_004026585.1). Lineage (NCBI taxonomy): Eukaryota > Metazoa > Chordata > Mammalia > Chiroptera > Noctilionidae > Noctilio > Noctilio leporinus. The sequence continues at coordinate 223,411 of PVIW01001239.1, forward strand.
AACCTCTGGTGACCCAGCAGCAGAGATTCCTGGGCAACGAGTCCTGGAAGTGAGGCTCAGCCACCTGTCCCACTGCAAGGTGACCCCCAAAACCAAGAAACAAAGGTCCCTTGGCACCGGCTGCTCTGTGTTTATTCACAAGATTGGGATCATTTTAAGTGCACTCAAGTGCCCACTATCAAAAACGCTGCCCCCAGAATGCACAGCGCGCCTGGGTGCTCTGACACAGACGGGGCAGTGGGGCCAAGACCTGTAAAAGCTTTCAGAGAAGCACGATAAGATTGCATTATTGATTGCCCAGCACCAGGTGGGAACAACTCCTCTTGGTCTAAGACAGAATCATCTCAGGACAAGCTCTCCTGGGTACCCAGCCTTTGCGAGCGGCAGCAAAGCCAGCTCAACTCAGTGGCTTGAGCATCTTCTACGGGCTCACGCTGGACCCAGGGATGTGGAGCTGCTGTCATCTCCACCCCTAGGAGCTCCAGTTGGGTGGGGACGATTGAACCTGTGCACCTGCTGTGACGAGCACTTTCAAGGGCAGGTGACCCAGGAGCCAGGCAGGCCCCTCTGGCTGGAAAGTGCAGGTGTCACTATCCTGAGCTTAAGTCCTGGGTCCACTCCAGGGCGGTGGGACCTGAGAGAGTTCCTTTCCTTCTCGTTGCCTCAGTTTCCTTTTCTGTGCAGTGATACTGATCAGGTCATGTGAGGATCAAAGATGGGACAGTCAAATGCTGCCATGTGGTGGACAGAACTCCCCAATTTTTTAAGCAGGATGCATGCCGACCCTGTGCAGACCAGACAAATGATTTGCAGGGCAGCTGCCAACCCCAACCACCCAACGGCCTGGTGAGGCAGGTGTGCTGGCGGCCTGTCCAAACTACTACCACCAACTGGCCGCTGCAATGGTCAGTTAGTGTCACTGTAGGAATCCGACCCAGGGACACCAGGGCTGTCCATTGTCCAGGAGACCTAAGAAATGCGGCTTCGAGGGGAAACACACCACCTTTTACAGAGGGTAGCCCTTTGATTTTGCACCGTGCGGAAGGAATGGCAGGTCTGCAGGCCAGTACCGCAGTGGCAGGCTCCAGGATGCCCCCCAGTGGTGGTCTCTGGCATGAGCCGCTTCACCTACCGCAGAGCCTGCGAAAGGGGGAAGCCTGGCCTCTAGGTCTTGATCCAGCCTGGACCAGCGGACCTGGATGGACGCTGAGGCGCATGGAGAAAGGATGGGCGGAGGAAAGGCGGAGCGGGAGGCCCCCAAAAGCCTCCAGGTGGGATGCACTCATTTCTTTCCGACAGGCCGCCTCCTGCAGCTACACCCAGAGCCTCCCAGCCACCCCCTAGCCCAGGGGAGGACTGCATAAATCAAAGAGGGCTTTTTCCTCTGGGACGAAGCGTGTGAAAAATATCAGATGTTCATCTCAGGCAACATTACTCTATGAGGATGTTTGCCTCCTTCTCAACTTCCAAGTTGACATCTGGCAGGAGGGCTTTGAAGCTCGCACGCGTTTGGCGGCGGGAATTATAAATAGCCTGAGTGAAAATACTCACCTTCAGCTGAACAGACTGACTCTGTGGAGTGGGTTACAGAAGGAAGATGGCTGCACTGCGCAATGAAGTCCTGGGGAGTCTGTGTGGAATAGGGGTGGGCCTCTGGTACTTAACAAGTGCCCCAGGAGGTGCCCACCACCAGGGAACGCTAGGCAGGAATTACTGCCCCACGTGTCTGATGTGCAAACAGATTCTGAAAGGGGCCTGAGCCTCCAGCCTCCGGAGCTCAGAATCTGAGCCTGTGTTCCCAGGGCCACAGGGAGAACCAGACCACCCAACGGAAGGCAGGGAGAGGCCAGAGCCCCCGTGGAGGGGAGAAGGCAGGTGGGATGTGGGAGGGCAGCCTCTGGGAAGGAGGACAGGAGAGGCTGGGGCAGCAGACGACCGCCGTTCTCATTGTCCCCAGCTCCCCCAGGGCTCAGGGCATCTCTAGGGCCGCCCAGCGAAGCTCCTGTTGACCCACTTGCTTTGCAATTACGCTGTGTCCATCCATGCGTCTCCCCCTGTCCCAGGCTCCTGGCAAGGTGCAAGCTGTGGTGGCCCCGGGGCAGCCTTCCTTCCCCCTGGTCACAGACAGCCACAGACCCCAGTGAGAAGAAGAAACAAACGTCCTGAGATCACTGCCCCTTGCCAGTGAGAGCCTTGAGGTTGGTCTGGTCCTCCCAAGCGTGCAGTAGAAGCAAGGCAAGGGTCTTCTCTCCCACCGCTCTGCAGCTGGGGCCCAACTGCCCTGCCGGGACCAGGCTCTCAAGGGCTTGGCTCTCCAAGGACACATGGCTCCTCCCTCTGACCCCGTCTCAGGAGCCTCTGCTCAGCATCCCTACCTGGGTGCTAACGAGACCAGGTATGGCAAGCATGGCAGAGCCGGCTTTCAGGGTCTGACTCCCTTCCCCTCACGTTGGGAGTGAGCTGTGGGCTGCTTCTGCCCATGTAGCTACTTACAATTCACCTGCCCCAGCAGCACCCAGGACAAGGTGGGGCAGCCCCTAGCCAAGGGGCATGGGCCCCATTTTCTGTAGCCCCGATTCCCTAACACTCCCTCCAGACGCGGAGCTTCCTAGCTGGGCCCCAGCTGGGAGCTGCGGCTCCTTAGGACACATGTTTGCCTCCTGGCTGGGGCCTCGGGAAGCCAGGCCAGTGCAGCTCCCCAGCTGCAGGGCTTTCCAGCACTCGGTGCCAGCCCTGACACTGGCCTGTGGTGAGCAGAAATGACAGACCAGAAAAGGGGCCCTTTTCTTTATAATCTTTTTCCATGTTGCCACTTTGGCGATTGGGTGTACACAGGGACAGTTACCCCTGCTCTAAAACCTAATGTTGGATGGACACAGACCCAGGCATAACCACGCACTCCCCCTTCCACCCCTCAACCCTCTGCTCCTGTCTTGCTGGTCCTTGTTTTGTTTTGTTTTTGCTGGTCCTTGTTTTAACATTAAAACCACACTCTAGCCCTGGCTGGTGGCACAGTGGGTAAGGTGCCGGCCTGCAAACCCAAAGGTCTCTGGTTCGATTCCCCAGCCAGGGCACATAAGCAGGTTGCAAGCCAGGTCTGTAGCTGGAGGCAGGTGAAAGGCAACCACACATTGATGTCTCTCTCCTCTGCCTCTCTCCCTTCCCCTCTCTCTAAAAATAATATGTGAAATCTTTTAAAACAAACGAACAAACAAATAAACAAAACACACTCTAGCTTGACTGGAACATGTTGTGATGGAAGCTAGCCTCTGCCCATTGGAAAGAACATGAGAATGTTTATTCCCTGCTTTATTGATTTCCTCTGGAGCTGGGGGCACAGGCAGGGCCGTGTTCCTTGGGGGGCAGAGATGCAAGGACCACCTGCATCAGTCACAGCTGAGAGGGGCTCTTTCCAAGCCCGACTGAATCTGAGTCTCTAGAGTAAGAGCTTCCTCCGGTGCCTCTACGCGCATGGCAGTTTGGAAACCAATATTCCCTAGCACTTCCAGCTCCAGGGGGACAGACAGCCACCGGTCATGGTGACACCTGTCTGAGGGGACGAATGCACTTCGGCAGGTTGAACGTGAACACAATCTGAGAAGAGCTCAGAGAGAATTTGGAGCCCACTCTCCTGCTTTTTCTAGAAAAAGAAATTGAATAGCGCAGGATTGAGGTCATGAGCCAACATTTCCATTTTACTATGATACAGTGACTCAGGTGTTTAAACCAGGTATCGAGGCACACTTAGATAAGATTGGCATATCTATGTTCCCAAATACAGTTGGTTTGGAGCTTTGCCTCCATAAACCTGTGCTTCCCACCTTCCTAAAGATAACAGAACACCGTCTGGATGCACAATAATTTTCTTCCTGCCATGTTTGAATTTGGGGGATTCGAAGCACCCCCAAGGGAAGGTTTCTGCCTCTTCCTGGCAGTTTGGTTAGTTTACCCCACCATGGAGATGGCTCCAGGTGACACTGGCCTATGACCAGTTCCCAGAGGCCCAGAAATCCCAGGGCTGACTGTCCACGATGTCTTCATCAAAAAACCAGAAAAGGTGCAATGGACCGGGGCATGTCAGGCCCACCTTAAGCACTTTGCATGCGCGAGGTAACTCCCAGCAGCCCCAGGAGGCAGGTGCTGGTGTTATTAGTGCCGTTTTCCAGATGGGAAACCGCAGCAGGGAGTTTCAGTCCCCCCATCAGGGTCCCTACCTTTGCAGAGCATGAGCAGAGATGTGACTCACACAGCCTGAGCTATGAACCACGAGGCCACACACCCATGGGAAAACATCACCCAGGTGACTTTGCTGCTAATTCCATGAGAAATGTCAACCGAGCCAAAAGCAAAATGACAAGAGTATGTTAAGCTGCCTGCTACCTGACACACGCGTTTGCTTCGTTTTGGGGGCTGTTTTGTGATCGAATGTCACGGGCTCCTCTACACTGTGTCTCTGTCAGAACTGTGCCCACGGCCTGCAACTCGTAGGTGTTTCCCTCTATTTAGACCCAGCTAATCTTCCTCACTGAACGCTGACCTCAAAATAAAGTCTCCGCTGTCCCTCTAGGCCAGAGATCCCTCCTGCCCCATACTTTTTCTCCAGGTTACAAGTGAAGTGAGTGTCCCATGATCCGCAGGCGGCAGAGCTTGCAAGTAGGCAAGGGCTGAGACAAGAAATGATCTTCTGCACGGAAGGCGGTGCCTCCACGGCCTGGGCCAAGTGGTCTTCTTAAGGCTCTGGGCTGGTGGCTGACCAGAGGCTCCCTCCGGGCCCCTTCTTCGTAAGCCTGGAGTGGACAGCGGCAATTGCAGCTTGTCAAGGTCAAGAGGAGCCTCAGGAGAGCCGAGGGGGTTGGAACAAGGAGGGGTTGGTGCGTAGTTGCACCTTATGCCTCCCTAGGGTGGTCGGTTCAGGGTGCAGTTCTCAAAGAGACCCAAAAAGCCCTGGGTGGCTATCACAGGAACTTCTCTGCCTCACCCCACCCTCCAACGTGGGCAGTGCCCCCCAACCCCAGGAAAAGCTTAAAAACAACCCTGCAGGAGACAGCCTGCCTCCAGCACACACCTGTGAGTCCTGGGTGTAGCTCCATGAGCTCAGAGCGCAGCCAGTGGACCTGCTCTGTAAAAATTCCTCACCCAAGAATAGGTTTCCATCGATTTTTTCTTTTTTGAAAGAGAGAAGGAGAGAGAGAGAGAGAAACATCGATTGGTTGCCTCCCATAAGCACCCTGACCAGAGACTGAACCCCGAGACCTTTCAGAAAACGGACAATGATGCTCCAACAACTGAGCCACCTGGCCAGGGCCATTTGACACACATTTTAAGATGCAGTCACAGTAAATGGAGACCCCGAAGGGTATGGTGCCGGTATAGCACTTTTGTACGGCGAATGAGGGACTTTTTATGACCTACATTGTAAACGGGTTACTGTGCTGTTCAAGTTGTCTGGTATAGAAGACTGCGCATTGAGGCAAAGATGGGCCATCTTTGGGACATCATTCTCCCCACCCCACAAAGTCACGGTTAAATGGACATGAGGGAACACCACACCCTTTGCCAGCCTGAGAGGCCTCAGTCCTATTGTGCCCAAGACCAGGACCCGCTCCCACCTTGGGTGCCTGGAGGCCCCGACCCCCTGAGCTACCTGGTTCTGGTAAAGATGAACCGTTTTGTTCAGCTCAGCCTG
>PVIW01001239.1:229196-323460 GCA_004026585.1 Noctilio leporinus
CCAAGTCACCCATTTCACATGTATAACTCCATCGTCTTTAGGATTTGGATGCTATTTTAGAACATTGTTGCTCCCCCCCCCCCCCCCCCCAGAAAGAAACCCTGTGTCCATTCATAGTCAGCCTCCATGCCCTGCCCTCAGCCCCAGGCAATGGCTGAGCTACTTTCTGTCTCCATATTTCACATAAAAAGAATCAGACACTATGTGGTCTTTGGTGTCTGGCTTTTTAGCATAGTGTTTTCAAGGTGGTTGGTTTCATGTTTTGTGGCTAAGTGATATTTTATGGTGTGGAGCTCAGGAAGAAGAGACAGTGGAAAAAATTAAAATTAGGCTGACCTTGAACTTGAATACTGGAGGTGGGGGTGGAAATTAACACAGAGAACAAGCACCCAGATGGATGGGGAGGGACATCCAATCGTCATTGTCTGGCTCCACCCACCTGCAATCTCCTGATCCTGGAGAAGGGGTGAGAGGTGTCTTAGAAGATGACAGTGGCTCCTAGGAAGTATCCAGGGTGGGGCAGAGCCCAAAGGGGCAATGAAGCATTTCTCCTGTGCTCCTTAGGATGACAGCCCTCTTTCCACAGGAGGGAGCATGGCCCCTCTAAACCTCTGAGTGAGTCTAATTCTTGGGGTTTTCTGAGGACTGGTCCCCACCTGCTTGGAGAAGGTTGCGTCCTTCCGAAGCTTCCATTGTTTTCCATCTCAGCTTTTTTGTGCCATCCCCATTTCAGCCACTAGATGGCACCAGGCTCCCGAAATTGGTTGGAAAGGATTGAGGTGAAGCGGGGCGGGAAGGGGGGCATTGCTGCCCTAAAAGGCCTGCATCTTGAAGGGTGTCCGTTTCACCCAATCCTAACTTAATTTAATTCTTCTAAGGTACGTTATTATTATGGAAATATTCTACTTACAGATTCTTTTTTTTATAACTACACCTATGAAAAATATATTCCTGAACATAAAGAACTCACACAAATAAACTTTTCTTAGCCTCCCAGCCCCCCTCTTTGTTCTTCGGTCTTCAGGAAAAACAGCAGAACCTGGGGCAGAAACCCAAGACACATTCCTCAAAATTCTGACATAGAAATGTGGGAATTGGTCCATTTAGATTAAATGCTTGGTTCGGCCCAGTGATGGGCCAGCTCCCAGGCAGGGATGCAGAAGGGCAGCCACAGGCCAAGTGTCAATGCCATGGATGCCATTGTGCCTGCGACTGTCACCTCCTCTCTGCTGTGCTGTGATAGGCACCACGACCCCCACCCTGTCCTCCCCAACCCCCACCCAGGACGGCTCTACTCAGGGCCCGCAGCACAGTGTGTCCTGGCAGCAGTCAGCGGCAGGCACCTGGAGGTCCCAAGAATGAGGACAGCAGACTGGAATCCCAAACATGAAAAGGAATCCCATATCCGGGGCCTGAGCCTGACCGTGCAGGTAGAGAGGCCCACAGGCTCTGAGGACGGGCACAGGTCAGCAGAGCAGGCTACCTACGTGGGTCCTGCTGTCAAGTCCACCCTGGCATCCCCCACAACACCACTCTGAGGGGATCAAGGGCAAATGAGGGCAGGCAGGAGCCCCCAGAACCTCAGAAACCAGAGCTTTAGGAGGCTTCTAAATGTTTTGCATTTTTTCTAGAGTAGAGATTGACATCAGAAGGAGCCATGGGACCCATCACATGGCACTTGGTGGCGCTCCCAGCCCCTGGGGCCAGGCACAGGCTCAGGGCCCTGCCAGCCCATGCGGACATGGATTTCCTCACACCTGGTGGCATCAGATATCTGACGCCAAGCTAAAGGGACATTGCAGAGATGGAAGTTGCAACCCATCCAGGTGTCACCATTGAGTCTTCCCACCCAGGGTTGGTCATGACCTTCCTGCCACCAGGACTCCCCCGAGCCAGCACTGCTGAGCTGCCTCTTGTTCTTCAGTCAAAGGGACCCTGGATCCACTTTCTCCAAGAACCTGTCCTAGCTGGGAGGAGGCACACAGTGGCATTTGTCCCCCAACTTGGACACAGCCTGCTGCTGCCCCCAAGCCCCCCACAGGCACAGCAGGAACACCATGACCTCACGCCCCTCATTCATGCCTTTATTCTGTGACCAGCAGGTCAGGGTGCACAGCATCAGTATTGCCCCCCTGTCCCCAGGGAGCCTCACACTGGGTCCTGGTGTGAGGTGCTGTGTGGGGCTGGTGGTCTAGACATGAGTGGATGCCCAGAACTCTGCTCCCAAATGGACTGCTGTGAACTTCAGATGCCCTTGATTCCTAGAGCCTGACACCTTATCCGGGCGTGGGGCCTGCGAAGCCTGGCCGTGGGTCCTGGTGGCAGCTGCCTCCCTGAAATTCATGTCGCTCCCCCCTGCTCCCCCTCCCCCATTCTCCTCAAGGTCACAGGACTCCCCTCAGGGGCTGAGCCCTGGAAAGGAGTTGTTTAAGAACTCCCTATTTGCCTCATAAAATTCGGATTAGACTGAACCCCAATATTTGCCTCCTAGGGAGCAGTGGGAATTGGGGACTTCCCTGATTAACTGGCAAAGTGTGCGTGGAGGGGCGTAGTGGCCAGGCCACCATCTGGGGGCCAACTGACTCCCCTGACTCCTCACACCTGCCACGCAGTCATTGTCCACTCACTCCCCCCTGGGAAGGGCTAACCTCAGGCCTGGGACCCAAACATGAGAAGCTGGTCGATCAAAGGGAGGTGAATGCAGGCTGACCCCGCAGGCTTCACAGGTGGGCACCTGAGGCTCTGCACTCAGACAGGGTTCAAGTGGACAAACACAGGCAGGAAGGAGAGAGGCAGAGCCAGGGGAGGACCCTTCCTGTTACATACCACCCGCAGGGAGCCTGAACAACAGAGAGCCAGCCAGGCCGCCTTCAGGGCCACAGCCCTAGTTGGGATAGCTCCGGGCTAGTGCACGTCACCATCACCAGGCAGTGTGTCAGCACGCATGCACGTGTGTACAGAGGAGGAGGGAGAGCGGGAGGCAGCATGGGGAGTGGCGGTGAGGGCAGCTGGGGATGGCAGGGGCAGGGCCAAGTGGTGGAAATAAAATAAAAATCCGTAAGAGACCATCCGAGGCTGCATCAGCAAGAGGGCTGGTGAGTGTCCTGAGACCAGACCAGCTCTAAAAGTTGATGTTCTTCAAGTCCATGGAGCAGCGGTACCTGCCGTCCAGTGCCCTGGAGCACAGCAGGTGGGGCCGGCAGGGGCAGGTGTGGTGCTGGCGTGTTCTGAAGAAGGGGATCTAGGGAGAGCAGAGAAGGGTGACACCTTCACCAAAGGGACATGGGCCTCCTGGTGGGAGCCTCTCATGGGCCCAGCCCAGTGTCTCATGAGCCCCACCCCGCCCCAGTAAGAGCAGCTATGATGGAAGAGGAAACTGTAGCACAGAGTGGCCAAGCAATGTGCCAGGAGGACACAGCTAATTTGTGGATTTGAACCCAGACAATCCTGCTCCTTAGACAGTAGGATCAGCCACAGCACAGTGCTGTTCACCCCCAACCCTGAAACCCCACACGCCCACAACACACAGCCCCCCCCCCTCGCTGACCCAGCACTCACACAGCACACTCGCACACGCATTCCCCGACGGACGGCACTTATTTCACCCATTATGCACACGACACGGTGCTGGGTGCTGGGGAAGCCGCTGGGCAGGGCAGACACTGACCCTGCCCTGTGACTCACACCCAGAAGGTTGCTGAGTCATGGAGGTTCCTCAAGGGGGTTAAGCAGGAGCAATGAAGAACAGAATTAGTGTCTAACAGCCTGGGTTCAAATCCCATAATTGCCACTTACCAGCTGCATGACAATTGACAAGTTATTTAGCCTCTCTGTGCCTCAACATTATGACCTGTAAAATGGGGTAATAACAGCCTTCCACTTTTGGTTGTGAAGAGGCTTGAACATGCAAAAAGCACTTGGCAGGAAGACAGATTCCAGTCCCAGCTCTGCCTCATTGACTGTGCCTGAGCAGGTCTGTACAGCACCTTGTGGCTCCCGGGGTGACACGCCTCTCCTTCCTGTCCCAGCGGGGTGCACATGCGCAGGCCTCTAAGCCAGAGGCTGATGGCACAGCAGGTGCCGGCCCCACACTGGACATCCCGCTCACAGGCCTGCAGGGGACATGGGGTGGGGGGGACAAAGGTGCCATTAGTGCCACCCAAGAGAAACCAGAAGCAAAAAAAAAAAACACCCAAAAACTCTTGGGGGAAGCCCTGAGAGGGGCACCACGTCCAAAGCCCCACAGGACACCTGGGGCCTTGCATTATTGTCCCTAATGCCCTTGTGGCAGGAGGCTCAGGGCTCTATGGAACATCAAACCTGGACCTGAGGACCCCCCAAGCTCCTTTGAAGCCACTCAGTGGGAGACAGTCCCCCACCTTCTGACTAGTTGAGAGGTTAGGAGACAGCTTTTCTAGCGTACCAGTCGATACTGGTATGTTTGAATTCATTCAAATTACTGGGGGGGACCTGGTAGCCCAAGTTCCCAGGGGGTCAGTGCTGGGTTTCCCTGGACCAAGCAGCACCCACTGGGTGCCTCCCCTGCCCTCCCCATGGTGGTGCCCCTGCACCCTCACCAGAAGCCCAGCTCCCCTGAGGTTCCCAAGCCCAGTGAACAGCTGCCTCCCCCCCACAGACAAGAATGAACCTGGTGGCTTCAGGCAGAAACCTGGATCAAGGAGAACAAAGCTCTGAACTGCTCCTGACTCAGCTGGGCTTCCAGAGAGGTTTTGCGTCTTTGTGGGACTGAGGTTGGAAGCTGGGTCTCGGTTTGCTCTGCTTCCCCAGCAAAAAAAAGGCCATGGCGCACCCTCGGCTGCCTGAGGCGGGTGGCAGGAACTGGCCCGTTGCCCAGCTGCTCAGCCCGGGAGGAGGGGCGGGTACAGAATGCTTGTCACCTGGGGGAGCTGCAGGTGGCCTCCTCCTGGCCAAGCTGGTCTCTGCCCCATGAGTGCATGTCTCACTCACCAGAGGACCCCTGAAAGCTCAGGATCAGGGCCACGTAGACCCCACCTGACCTCCCACAGAGGTGGGCCATGGCTGTCCCACTCCAGGGACGAAAGACCATCCAGGCCTGAAGTTGAGATGGGGACAGTCTGGGAAGCAGAGTGTGGATGGTAGAAACCAGGTCCTCTCTGGGAGTCAGATGGCAGGCCGGGAGGTTCTGACCTGCCCTCAGCACCCAGTGCTACCCTCTTGTCACGTGTCACATCCACCAACCATACCCTCTTCACCTCCATTCTCTCTTACGGTGCTTTTCAAAGTGAGGGCTTGAAGGAAGACAGTCCCCGTGCCTCTCAGGCCAGGCTCAGCCACCAGTCGGGGCCAGGTGTCAGAGCTCAAGTGTGAAGTGGCCTGGGCATGGGGTCAACCTTCGGCTCTCACCTCTCCAGCGGGGTGACCCTCCCCATCTTTGAAGCCCAGTTGGAGGCCAACCTTCAGGGTTCACTTCCTTTGGTGGGGTTCTGTGCAAGCAATTTTATTTATGGCCTGGGTCTTGGAGCATTGACTTGCCTTTCATGCTGTCCTCTGAAACTCAGCCTTTGTCCTTTAACAAGGAGCAGAAAGGAGCTCTCTTCTGTCGACATGAACACTAACCTGATTCCAGGAGTCCTTGGGCATCTCTCAACTGTTTCATTCTCTAGGGGGAGAGTTAGAAGAGCTGGAACTACAGTGAATGTCCCTATTTTTCTTCCTAGTGGCTATTATCTGAAAAGTTCTCAGATAAACTATTATGTTATTTCGTAGTAAGAATGGTCTGACCACTGGAATACAGTGTGGGCCCACTTGGAGGGTGGCCCCACGGAAAGCCACACTTCTGGAAGAGACCCTCTGCGTGTAGACACTGACATGGCCTCCCCGGTGGGCACAGACCCTCCCCTCAAAGCTGCACTTCTCCTGGTTACCCCACACTTGTTTTGGGGTGCACTCAGCCAATTGTTGGTGTCTCCCCTATTCCTATCAGAACTGGGCACAGACTGAAAACATCCACGGTGAGGGAAAAGGAGTCTCAAGACAGCCTTTGGATAGGAGCAGAGGGAGCAGAGAAAGCAGAGGTTAACGGTACCCTGCAGACGCTACAAAGGTCGCTGCCTTTAATGAAGCCAACATGCCGTGTAAATTAAACTTGACACGTGGACCAGGCCGAAGGTGAAAACCCAAGTTTGCACACAAGAGAAATGAAAAGATGCTAATCCATTTTATAAAGGTTTATGGCACCAAGTAGGAATCTTCATTTCACCGAAGGTACAAACTTCAGGACGGTCGGCGCTCTCCATGATAGCACACTGAAAACAGGGTTTGCTTACCACACAGCTTCTCCAAAGCACACCCGTTTAGCAGAGCAAGGCCTCACTGATGGGAAAATCCTGAGAGCCGTCGGGAGGGCTGTCAGATGGCTCCCTCCCCGTCCCTTCGGTTCTGCCCCCGCCCCTGGGCAGTTCCCAGCCCACTCCCATACAAACCCTGACAGCCTCCCGAGACCCAGGGAAATAAACGTCAGCCAACTCACCCCGGTGATCACCGCACAGTCGGACGCCGTCACCAGGAGGAGCATGATTGAGACTCGTGTGGCCCTTGTCATGGTCACCGTCCACTTGGTTGCCTCTGGCTTCTGCGGTTCAGCCCCGTGCCACCCACCAGGAAGGCCAGGGTCTAGGTCCCCCCTTCAGATTTACCCAGCGGGATGCTGGCTGCCTGTGGGCGCCTCCTCCCTCCCTTCCTCCCCCATCCTCAGATGATCTCAGACAGGAAGATGAGACCTGAATCCCTAATGATATCAAATCACCATCAACACCAATACAAATGAACGTGTCAGGGCCTTTGACAGGGGCTCTGCGTCTCCCAAACTGCGCGGATCCAGGCAGTCACACACACCGCCCCACTGTCATCTCGGCCCCTGCTCCTCGGGGCAGGGGAAGGACTTCGGTCATGAATTTGGGGATTGACAGCCCCGCGTGGGTCCTTGCCTGCACCAAACCACGCAGCCAACAGGATCGTCGGGCCCCTCACACTCGACCCGACAGGAGTTGTCTGGGCAGCTATGGTCAGCTCAGCAGAAAGCAGGCCCCTGGGAGGACACAGGGGTCAGGTGATGCCCTTCCAGAAGGTTCGAATGCCAATGTGGAGGGAGACATGAGCTGGGGAGAAACAATGGGTACCCTGGGGAGCATGCATAAGGAATGTGTTCTACAGTCTCAGAATGAACACCAAGTGTCACTTGCCCAGAAACCAAAGGGCAAAAGGTGAGCCAGCCCACGGAAGGTCCCTGTGTGCTTGGGCTGGGTGTGGCCAAGGGCCCCAGGGGGCACGCTGCTGCCTTCCTGTGTCTGGGGTGAGCATGGGGCGGGGGACCAGACCTGGCGGGCTCTGATGCCAGGCTCAGGGGCGCTGGCTCTGGGCTGGCCTCCTCCTGCTGGGAGGTGAAGCCATCCCCATGCTGGACAACAGAGAGGTCCCAGCACCTTCACCAGACAATCTGCCTTCTCTCCACAATGACAAAAGCTGTGATTTCCTTCCTGCGGTAGGGTGAGAGGTGTTACCCACACAGATAAATGAAAACGTCCACAGTCAAAGCTTCTGAAAACACTGATTCCTCAAGTTCAACCAAAGGGTCCTCTCTCCCCCTGCAGGAGTTTTCAGGGCCTTTCACATGCTAACACACATTTGAAACAGCAAGAGCAGAACCCTGTTTGCTGTGTCTCCCAAACAGGTTCAGCCACAAATTGCTTCTTTCTTGCTTTTTTTTCTCGGTGTCTGGAGAATAGGGCTCCCATGTGGAGACCTTGCTTTAGGTGCAGAGACAGCGAGACCCCACAGGCAGGCATTTTGAATTCTGATCCCACCTGGCTCATTGGCTTCATGACCCTGAGGACAGGGTTCATCTGTCTCAGCCTCAGCTTCCTCTTCCGTAACCTGGGTGGAACAGCGGCACTTACCGGCTGAGGCTGTGTGAGCCCCTGCCCACGTGTTTATTGATGCCCCGTTTCTAGATGACTAGCTGTGCTGAGCGCTGTTAACCATGATGGCAGGGAAGACGTCAGAGCAAAGCAATGGTGGTATTTTAGATGGGGTGAGGGTCTGTCTGAGAAACACTTGCAAAGGCCTGAACAGTGAAGGAGAGAGCTGGGCAGAGCCTGGGGGAAGAACTGTGTGTGCGTGTGTGTGTGTGTGTGTGTGAGCACAGGGTAACCCTGGGCGGAGGGGCAGGCCCAGGTCAGCGGTGTCCCAGCCAGCTCCCTGCTCACAGCAACTTCTCCCCTTCATCCTGGGCCATTTTTCCCTTTCCCTCCTCTCTCTGGTACCTCATTCCTCTCCTTCCCTATGAAGTAAGTTTCTAAAGAGATAGACTGCCATCCTCAACTCCTATTTACCCCTCAGCCCACTTCAGTCTGGTTTCTGTCCCCACTACACCAGTAAAACCACTTTCTCTAAGTTGCCTTTGACCTTCTAAAGGCAAACAACCAAGTATCATTTCCAGTCCTCGACCTGCTGCACTTCTACAGTTTTTGACAGGCACCTACCCTCTCTCTGTATTCTTCTCTGTTACTCTTCCCACTATCATTTTCTGCAGGTCATCCCCCTAGGTCCAGGGTCTCCTTCAGGAGACACTGCCCCCCTCCACCCTTTAAACAAGGCCACTCCCTAGGCTTAGTCTCCTGTCCTACCACATGCACCCAAATGAACTTTGAGGCCAACAAGTGCTTAAGATCCCTGATCTGTGTCCCCACCCAGGCACCCCAGGCTCCTGGCCCATCCAGCCCCCTGCACACCACGCACTGAAAACTCACTGGCACCTCCCACGTAAATGCCCCACCCTCTAGCTCTTGTTGTTGTTGTTTTTTTAAGATTTTGTTTTTATTTATTTTAAAATCCTCATACATATGCGCAGACCACTGGCATATGGAGATCTGGGCTCCTGGGCCCAGCCTGTTGACTTCTGCACCTCGGGAGAAGTTCCTCCTAACAGGTTTCACAGGGGCCCCACTAAGTCACCGGCCCCGGGCCCCTCTCGGAATTTCAGGAGCAGGAAGTTCCACGTGCACTCGGACTTATGTGCTGACAGGGTCCACCCGCAAAAGGTCGCTTTGCTTCCCACTTGGAGCCCCACTGCCTTCTATGCCCTGCAGGAGCTCATCCTGCAGGGGCAGGGGGTGCATCTGCAACCCACCTTGGGGACCCTTCAACCAGGGAGAGGGGAACCAGTGGACAGTGCTGAAACCTGGACAGCCCTGGAAGACTCCAGCCCCAGAGGAGAGAGTGCATTCCTCATGGGCCTTCCCTGCCTGCCCCCTGCCCCACTTCTCCCTCCTGTTAGCTGGAATCATCTCTGGAATAAACTGCTAGCAACCAAGACTCTGCTTCCAGAGGCACCCACGCCAGAGGTCACTTAGCAGCTTAAAACTTCATCTTCCTCCTTTGGGGCCGTCCTGGAGGAAGGGGGACCTCCCACAGCTGGTGAGGTCCAGCAAAGGGCTGCCAGCCTGTCTGACAGAAAAGTTCCCATTCAGCTGTCACAGACTGGCATTCCACATGAGTTCACTTTCCCCGGGGACTTGGGCTTTGACCTGCTGGAAGACTGAGGGACTCCTCCAGAAAGGAGAGCCCCATCCCCTCGCCATCCTGCTCAGATGAGGCCCTCATCGGAGGCAGCATCACTGAGGTTTCCTCTCCCAGGACACACACAGAGCCCTCAGCCTGTCCAGTCATGAGATGGCATCATAAAGAAGCATGGGGTTAGTATGTGTCCTTGGCTGGGTATTTCCAATAAATCTCTAGACACTCCGGTCTGGGATGATTTCTTCCTCCCGCAAGAGGATTCCCCAGGCACCAGAAGTCTCTCTGATTCCCCTATAAATGTCAAAGCCTCCCCCTCTGTGGGAGCCAGCGATGTCTTTGAAGTGGCAGAGACCATAAACAGGGCGGGGCAGCTCTGCCTCCTTAGAGTCTAATTAGTCCCAGCTAAGCGGGCAGAAGCTCCAGAGCTAGAGGGCAAGGAGTCCCGTTGGAGTCATTGGAATTAGGAAACACGTGGAGGGTTTTTAGAAAGGTGCAGCCACAGTGCACAGTAGGTACAAGGGCTAAAGCAGGAACCTGGGGCCCCTGACAGCCGAGGGGAGGAGCTTCTGTTCCCCAGGCCGGAGGGCGAGGGGAGTGGGTGGAGGGACATATAATGCAGTACCTGGACCAGAAAGAGAAAGTCTTGTAGAGAGTAGAGGTCTCTCAAGAGGGTCTGGGACCCTTTGGCCGAGAGACAGACGATGCAGGTGACCTCACTGGGAACAGGCCGGAGGAATCAGCGCCTGCTTTCACGTTCCTCCTTTCCTCCAGTCTTCTGAAAGCTCCCCAGCAGCCAACCCCAGCTGGAAGCCAGTGGCACAGGGCCCCATCCATGCCACCATCACCAGAGGTCAGTTTCCAGGACACAGAATAGGGCAAAGAAGGTGGTGAGTGGCACGGAGGAGCACAGAGCTGATCTGGGAAAGGACAGCGCAGAGCCAGTGAGAGGCCCTTCTCTGCTTTGCCTTGCTATGTGGCCTTGGCCAAGTTACTTAACCTCTCTGATCCTCAGAGAGAGGTTGGGGTTGAATACTTGGGAGTCATCAGTGGAAAGGGAGGTTCTTGGATGTGATTGCTGTTTCCTTGAGAATGAGTAGCAGAGCAGAGAGCCTGGGGGCCATGGGGGAGGCTGAGAAGGGAGACAGGAAAGGGCCTAGGAAGGAGCCACCAGAGAGTAGACCGAGCCCTCCTCTGGGCTCCTCTGGCACGTTTCTGTTCAGTTTCTCTCACAGGATCTTGTCACTGTTTCTCTTTGTCCCTGTCAAAGTATGAGCGCCTTTGTCTGCCAGCCCATGTCCACATGCTCAGTCCTTGTTGCTTGAGTGACTGAATCAACAACACTGAGGGGCCTGCCCCCGAGGACGGGGGGGATGGGCCAACGACCCTAGCAGAGGCTGGAGGACAGCCCAGGGCCTCAGGATGAGGCATGGCCACAAGCCCCTGCCTCTGCTAGAGGGTCATCCTAGGGATACCCGGGCCTCGGGCACTGTGCTAGACCAGATAGGCTCAGTCTCTGGGCCTAAGAGGCAGCCACCTGACCAAGCCTGATGGTTCCCTCATGACTGAGCTGTCCCCATTGCTTCTCTGGGCACAGGACATTGTCAGTCATCGAGTGGGAGGTCAGGCAGACTGAGAGGTGGGGGAAGTGGAAAAGCATCCTGGAAATGAGCAGAGCTGATCTGGGGGGCTGAGTGTTGGGGTAAATGTGCAGAGCTGAACTCAGTTCAGTGCTTAGAGCAAAAATTTAATGCAAGAAGGAGAGACCTTCTTGCCTGAGAGCAAGCAGGAATTCGAGGAGGACCTGCGTCACCAAACTTGGGCTTCTAACCAAGTCCAAGGCATTGGGAACCACAGATGGGTTCTGAGCAGAAGGGCCGGGTCAGGTGTGCTTTGGGGTGGACTACCCCTGGAGTCTTTAGTAGGCAGCATCCAGGTGGTCGTTACAATAATAATTGCTGTGACAAGGCTGCTTCAAGTGCAGATGGATCTCTGTCCCAGCCCACCAGACCTCGGAGCAAAGCCCAGGTCCCTGGTGAGACAGGTCACTCAGAGAGCCAACCCTCTGAAAGGTAGCCCAGCCCCCAGTGTCTCTCATCTTCTATCCTAGGGGCCCACCCACCTGGAAAAGCTGATATAAACACAAGGCCTGATCCAGCCCTCCTGCCTCTCTGCTATTAAAACCCAAAAGATTTGGGGTGGGGGGGGTGTTTGTGGTCTGGGAGCTGCTGGGAGGAAGCAAATGGTGTTTGGCAGAGCCACTGAGCTCCAAGGTGCCTCGCACAGAAGGCACCATAGGAACACTTGTAGGGGGTGAGGGGGAGTTCAGGATGGTCTGAACGCAGCGCTGATGGAGTGTCAGAGGGGCAGGGGTGCCTGCCTGGGGTCAGGGTGTGGAGCCAGGGGCTCACCCACAGGGGGTGGATTGAACAAGGCAATGAACAGAAGCTGCTACAGGAATAGTGATTAGTTGAAGCTTCATATGCCTGATAAATCTGCGCCGGCCAGTTTCCGGCTAAGACCCGGCAGCCCCTGGCCCAGGTCAGCAGCTGCATGGCTCTCCTCCTCCCAGTAAAGGATAATCCTTCCATTTCTGAAGCTGCAGAAAGTATGTGGGTGGCGGCTTTACTAGTATTCGTTCATCCAGGCACTTTAACGTCTTTGAAATATTTCATTAAAATAAATAAGAGCAATTACATTAAAAAAAATAATCCTCCGATGGTAGAGGGGGTCCTTCCCCAACTCCCCAACTTGGGGACATTTACTCCTTCCTTCCCCCCTGCCCCCCTACTTTGAATTGAGTGACGAGGCGTGTCTTCTCTTGGGGAACAAGAGCAGCAGGGTCTGGAGTGGTACAGCTAGAGTTTTAAAGCAGGGGGCCTTGGGAAACAGAGTGACCCAGGGACACATGGCCCAAGGCCATGGCCAGCTGTGCGGGCACAGGGACAGAGCTCCTTGCCTGCCCTCAGGCTGAAGGGCTCCCCACGCCCCTGCTCCAAGCTGTCCTGCCCCAGGGGTGGGAAGAGTCCAGGTTGGATTAGGGCAGGCAGGAGGGGAGACTGCTTGTGACAATGTGACTAGAGACATATCTAGTCTCGAATCAGAGAACGGTAGGACCAGAAAAAGCCTCCTTGGCTCTCTATAGCTCAGTGTCCTCCATCTACTCTGACCCGTCCCAGTCAGATAGTCAACCTAACGGGAACTTAGCACATCATCCCTTCCCACGATCATAAACCAACCCAGGGGAGGCGCAGGGTTTCCGTCTGCAGGCTGATGCTGACGCCATTCACATGGAGACGTGTGAGTCTGCTCTGTGAAGCAGGGTGCTGACTGATGTCTGCCGCAGGTCAGATGGAACATGTTGGCATTCGTGCCAACCAGGAACTGGACTCAGAAGTAACACATTGACACAGGAAGACATCAATGCGATAACAACCACAGGCTCAGGAGCGAGGGAGTATCAACACCCCGTGGGAGGCCCTGTTGTGTCTGCCTCCATCACAGAAATGAATTGCAGCGATGACATTAGCCTCCAGGTTAGGCCACACAGTGGGACCCACCGTCCTGCCTGTCAGAGCTCTGGGCTGCTGGTGATGGGACAGGGGTACGGCCCATCTAGACTTTCCCCATCCCACTGTTCATGGAATAAACTGCTTTTTTTTTTTTTTTTTTTTTTTTGCCTTTGGGCAAAAAAGCCAGAGCTGAACCCTGGAGACCCTGCCTTTCTAGGGAAGCCACCGCACCCCGGCCATCCGGGGCAGAGGCAATGTAACACAACTACATGCCTGTGAAACATCACTTTGAGAATTGTTCCCCAAAGCTCACACTGCCTTTGGGAGCCTCCTTCTGGGAAGGACACTCCAGCATTGATGGGTGGTCTCTCTGTCCCCCCCTCTGCAGGGTGAGCTTTGAACAAGATCACAGGCCCAACCCTGAATTAAGTTTGGCAGAGTCATGGACAAAGAGGGTATGTGCCATTCCCCAAACAAGTCCCTTGGGTGCAAACCAGCTCAATCTGCTGGCAAGGACTTCAGTGTCCCCAGAAAGGAGGCACGTGATTGGACATAAAAGAAAACAAAGTTGGGCAGAACCTGCCTTGGTTCTTTGCATGGGACTGAAGGTTGAGTGTCGATTTGATGGGGGGAAATGTGAACGTGATACTGTCATGTGGAAAAAACTGAAAGCAAAAAATAACAGACCATGTGATTCCATTGTGCACATGTGTGTGCATGCATCCCCAGGGAGAAAAAAAAAGATTGAAAAGAAAGGTGCTAACAGGTTAATATTTCATCCTGGCATGTAGGAACTGCTAATGACCTTGGCTTTGGTGTTATTTATTGGCTTTGCTGGTTCATTTGTCTTCATATGTTTGTACATTTTCAATGTTTTCTCTTGAAGGGTGTGTTCTTTTTGTAACGGAAAACTAGGTAAAGAGAGAGAACCATCAATGTAAGAGAGAAACACTCCCATACGCACCCCAGCCCGGGATCAAACCTACAACCAAGGTATGTGCCTTGACTGGGAATCAAACTGGCAAGCTTGTAGTGTACGGGGTGACACTCCAACCAACCGAGCTACACTGGCCAGGGCAGTAAATGTTATTTGTAAATAATCATAGAAGGGCAGAAAAGAAAGTTTAAAAAAAAAAGGACTCGAGCTTGGGGATTATTTAGAACTACACTCAGATCCATTCTCACTCTGTCTTGTTTTAGATGGTATTTTTGGATGAATCATTTATCTTCCCTCTGTCGAAGTCACCTACTACCTGTTCAGACGAGAAGCCAAACCTTATGATAGTTGCTCTTATGATAGTTGATTATTGTTTTCAGGGCAAGAGTGCTTAGCAGCCAGCAAAGGTAGGAAGAGATTTCTTTTGTTTCTCCTGCTGAAACTGAGGATGTAGAGGGGGCGTGAGGCAGCCTGGGGGAGCCCACAATGTGGCCCAGCTAGGAGGTACCCACACTTGCCCCCAGAGCTCCCAGAAGCACCTCCACGTCAGGCACAGGGCGTGGAAAACACCAGACGTCTTCAGGACGCCAGTCAGCCGGGTTCCAGCCCCTCTGTGACCCAGACTAATGCACACTGACTCTCAAGAGTCCATCTCAAAGCACAGCCAGGGACACGCTCCCCCTGAAACACTAAGACTAAGTGACTAAGTGCGCGCAGGTGGGAGCAGGCTGGCCCGACGGGGCAGATAGATGCATGTGCCCGCAAGTTGGTAGCATCCAGAGTCAAGGGTTACTGGGATGAGACCGAGATGGCTCCGAAGGCTTTGGGGGACATTACACTCCATGGGACAATAGTGGCCACATTCCCAGTGGCCCAGCAGCACCTGCCAAGCGGTCCTGGCCCATCCTGCCGTGGAAGGCTCGCTCCAGAACACGCGGGTTGACCTCAGCCAGAGCTCCCCAGAGCTCCTCAGCCGGAGCGTCATTTCACCTTCCTAATAGGCCACCCACAGTCCTGCGGGCCTAAGAAAAACAAGAGGAGGAGTGGCCACAGCTGTCAAGAAATCAATTGAAAACAGCAATAAGAGTCTCATGAATACATAATAAGACAGTAACTTGCTCTTTTCTCCCAGGCAGACTTGAAGGCTGAGGACTTTCCCTCTGGGGCCTGGGAACCCACCCTCCACCCTCCACCTCACACATACACACACTCCCACATCCCCAATTCTTGGGGGAGACACTCCTGCCACCAGCGAACCACAGCTGTTGCCTCTCCAGCAAAGCTACAAAACAGCACATCCTGCCTTCTGCAGCCAGGGCCACAGATGTCACGTGGCCCTGTGGGACGCTTCCAAAAACAGCAAGAAGAAATATGCTTCCGTCTGTCACATGTGCCTGAAAGAGGGTCTTTCATTTATTTGTTGTCTGTCTTCCTTTCGTGTCTGCATCAACTCCTTTGGAACCTGTTTGAGTAACTCCTTTTTTGTGTGGATGATTACACCAAACTGGAACCCAAGCATTTTAGAGCTGGAAGGAAATCTGGTGAGACAGGCGCCCACCCACCCAGTGCCCAGCCCAGCAGAGCAAGGTTCTCATCTGATGGGTGAGAATATCGAAAAATCACAGCACTGGGCATGGTCATGAACACATGGAAATACGGGTCTGCTGCCCCTGACTGGGCGCTCCCACATTGCTACTTCTTTCAGTTCTGTTCAAAAAACCAGAACAAGTGAGGTGGCAAAGATGAGTGAGACAGAGCCCCTGCCCTCAAGGGAAGAACCAGGACATAAATGACTGGATATTAAAAAATAATGCTAACCATCCAAATCCTGGTAAGGCCACCAGAGGACAGCCAGTCCTTTGATGTCATTTAGCCATTGTCTCACAAGCCCACCCAGGATTACTTAATGGCCTAAGGGGATGTGCCTTGGCTGCGGACCATTCATTAAGGGCTGAGACTCTGCGAAGTTACACAGTAACACGCAGATCAAATCCAGTAAGGACATAAATAATTTATATCCAACAGAAAAGGTAACACCCAAGATAGATGATTTAATTGCCCTGTAGGACATTAACGAGGCTTTGTTTTATTGACTTATTTTTAATTGGGGTAAAAATAACACAGAATATAACATTTTACTCACTGAACCATTTTGAAGTATACAGTTCAGTGGTATTAAGCACATTCACATTGCTATGCGGCCATCACCACTGTCCATTCCCAGAACTCTTTTCATCTGTGCCTAGCTGAAGCTCTGGAACCCATTTAAAAAATACCTCCCTACTCCCTCCCCCCAGCTCTGGCAACCACCACTCTCCTTCCTGCCTCTAAGAGTTTAACTATACTATGTAAGGGGAATCATATATCATGTGTCTTTGCGACTGGCTTATTTCACTGAGCATCATGTCCTTAAGGTTCATCCATGTTATAGCATGTGTCAGAATTTCTTTCTTCTTTAAGGCTGAATAATATTCCAATGTATACATATACCACATCTTGCTCAGCCATTCATCTGTTGATAGACGCTTGGGCTGCTTCCTCCTTTAGGCTGCTGTGAACAATGTCACTATAAACGTAGGTGTATGAATATCTCTTAAGACCCTGATTTCAGTTCTTTTGGATATAGACCCAGAGGTGGAATTGCTGGATTATAGAATTCTGTTCAATTATATACTGTTTTCTACAGTGGCTAAGCCATTTTATATTCCCAGCAACAGTGCACAAGGGTTCCAATTTCCCCATAGCCTCTTCAACACTATTTAAACTTTTTTGATCCTTATTGGTGTAAGGTGGTATCTCACTGTGGTTCTCTTTTGCATTTCCCTGCAACTGGTAATGTTGAGCATCTTTTCATGTACTTATATACCTTCTTTGGAGAAATGTCTATTCAAATTCTTTGCCTATTTTTTAATCAGGTTGTTTAACATTTCTGTTGTTGAGTTGTAGGATCTCTTTACATATTCTGAATATTAACCCTTTATCAGATATGTGACTTGCAAATGTTTTCTTCCATTCCATGGGTTGTCTTTTCACTCTGTTCACAGTGTTCTATTATTTTTAAAATTTTAATTTTGCTGTAGTCCAATTTATCTATTGTGCTTTTGTTGTTGTATGGAAGAAATCATTGCCAAAGTCTAGGTATAAAGATTGGTCTTTGTTTTCTTCTAAGAGTTTTATAGTTGAGGCTCCTCCCTTTAGGTCTTTGAGCCACTTTGAATTAATTTTTGTATTTGGTCTTAGGTAAGAACCAACTTCATTCTATTGCATATGGATGTTCCATTTCCCCAACACCTTTTGTTGAAAAGACTATCTTTTCCTCATTAAATGATCTTAGCACTCTTGCCAAAAATCATTTCCCAGGTACACGAGGACAACTAGAAATTTTACTCAGGAATTTCCTTGTAAGTGTTTATCAATATCTTATTTCTCAAAACACCCGTTGAACCAACTTTACCACCTTACTGTTTCTCTCATGCAGGAGTTACTGCACCTTGGACATCTGCCCATTCCATACTTCATGAAAGCCATGTTTTGAAATGTTTGAGCTTTCTGCTTTAACCATCATATACAAAGGACTGGCGGTGTTGGGGGAAGATTGCTTCCAGTTCAAAACCCTTTTCACATCTGTGCCCTGACCGGTGTGGCTCAGTGGGTTGAGCATTGTTCTGCAAAGGAAAAGGTCCTGATTAGATTCCTGGTCAGAACACACACCTGGGTTACAGTCCAGGTTCCTGCTGGGGCCTGTAAGAGGCAACCGATTAATGTCTCTCTTCCACTCTTTTTTCCTCCCCTCTCTCTAAAAGAAAATAAATAAATAAAATCTTTTTGTTTTTAAGATTTTATTTATTGTTTCCAGAGAGAGAGGAAGGGAGGGAGGCAGAGAGGGAGAGAAACATCAATGTCTGGTTGCCTTTCACCTGCCTCCAGCAACAGACCTGACTGGAGACCTGGCTGGAGACCTGGCTTGCAACCTGGTTATGTGCCCTGGCTGGGAATTGAACCAGCGACCTTTGGGTTCGCAGGCCAGTGCCTATCCAATGTGCCACCAAGCCAGGAAAATGGATAAAATCTTTAAAAACAAAGGCCTTTTTACTTTTCAGGTTAGCCCTACTGTTCATGGGCAGCCTGTTGGCAGGTACAAAAGGAGGTCTGGGGCACATGTCAGACCCTGGGACCAGCAGGGAGAATGCCTCCTTTCACGTATGTCTTAGACAGTCACATCCATGGGCACACATGTGATAGCCTTACAAGAGAAAGCCGAAGAAAAGCCTTCTTGCCTCTTCTATGTTGTTTCTCTCTGAGGGCCCCCACACAGTGCCAGGCCAGGCCAGCACCCCCATGCCCCTGCCTGTCCCTCGCCCCCATCCCCTACCCCAGAAGAGGCTAAGAAGAACATAGGCGTTTCTGTCAACATGCCAGACTCCTCTCTGATTCCACCCTGACAGGGAATAGCGTTGCCTGGCTGACTCCATTCACTGCATGAACTATGCTCCTGACAGATTCTAAATGTCACCAGCATCGATCACAGAAATATACCGCAAACAACCTCGCCGCACAGCAGCCGTCTCTGGGGGATCCAAAGTGGCACTAATGAGAAAACTTATTTCCAGGCACAGAGGATAAAAATCACAGCCCTCAAGTGACCTTGGCCTTGGCAACTCGTGTCGCCTGCAGCCTGGGGGCTCTTCCTCTGCAGGGTGCTTCTGCCCCTGGTGGAAATGAAGAATCCGAATGTAGTGTCAAGACCTGTGCTGTCAGAGGCTCTGGGATATGCACGTTCCCCGCTGAGTTTTGGAAATCACACTGTTGTGGTCTCTAGACTTTCTTAACCTAAACCTTCTAACCCAGGGCCGTGACCTTGCCCCAGGTGCTCAGGGACCACCGTGGCCTGCACTGCGGCTGGACACACAGGATGTTCCGGCTCTGACCCTGAGAGACGGCCCCCATGGGTGCTGAGACCTGAGACCGCCGCTGGCCGCTGCCAGCTGCCCACTCCCTTCCTGAGCCTCAGCTGCCCAGATGCCCTGACCAAGCCTCCAGGAGGCCCAGCCCCTGAGCCTTGGCTCAACTTCTACAACGAGTACAGGGCCAGCAGGGCTCCCTAAAGGGTCAGCCACGGAATGGAGAGAAGCCACCGGGTCTTGAAGCAAAGCTGTCTGGGCTTCTTTCCGGGCTGACTGACCTACATGCACTGTGGGAGCAGGCCCAGGGGCAGCCAGACTACATCTGTTTTCACCCTTCACCAGCTGAGAAGCCTTAAGCAAGTCACTCGCCACCTCTGAGCCTCAATTGCCGCATCCATAAAATGATGCTAATAAGAACACCCCAGAAAGCTGCTGGATTGTCCATGAAAAACACTAATTGCAGTAATGATCAACAAATGTTTGTTTCTTGTGGGTCGGGGGTGGATTTTGCTCTGTCTATGTGAATGCAAAACAACAACAATAGCAACAATAACAAAGTATTAGGGAAAGAACAAATAGAAGGAAAAAAAAAAAAAAAAAAAAGCCAGAGAATCTGCTCATTTCCCTGGACGTTCTCTTTGCTGATCAATGCAACTATCAGCTCATAACAGAGGTCGGTCCCAATTTCACATTTGCTTGTCCGGAGAGATAAACTGCTCTCTCCAGAAAGTAATTTGTGCTGCCTTCACACGGGCCCTTCTCCCCCTTGACAGATGGGATTATATTCATCTTCCTGCCCCTTTGGCCATTGAAAAGATCAATGAGAAATTAGTCTCCTCACCTCCAACTTTCTTCTGAGGGGAAATGCTGATGGTCCAGAATTAATGTGGCAGTTGATTTACTCCTGGTGTCTAAACGCACGGGGACAAGTCTTCCCAGTGCTGTGAGGGGAGAGGGGGACAGAACAACCCGGCGACTTATAGGACCGTGTTGTCTGGCCTGGGTGAGAGAAGCCAGTTGCAGGGGGGCCGCCTCATCTGAGATCCATGTCCTGGAGACTGGCTGGCCCTCTTCTGAAGTCCCAAGGCCATGGGTGCTTTCAAGTTCTGTGACCTTGACAAGTGAGTTAACCCTTCCAGACTTCAGTAACTTCATGCGCCAAATGGATAGAGATTCCTCCAAGGATGACTGCGAGATTCAAATGAGATGATTTGTGCACATGGATGCACTTGGTAAAAGTTAATTTTTCTATCTTTAAATACAAGGATAGCCCTGGCTGGTGGCACAGTGGACAAGATGCCGGCCAATGAACCCAAAGGTCTCTGGTTCGATTCCCAGCCAGGGCACGTAAGCAGGTTGCAAGCCAGGTCTCCAGCCAGGTCTGTAGCTGGAGGCAGGTGAAAGGTACCCATATATTGATGTCTCTCTCTCCACCTCTCTCCCTTCCCCTCTCTCTGAAAATAATAAAATCTTTAAATAAATAAATAAATACAAGGATAAGTGCAATGTTCTTGAATAAGAAACTGACCAACATTACATTTCTTAAAACCGACGCCTCACCAACTTGGCTGGTGTGGCTTAGTGGATTGAGCGCTGGCCTGTGAATTCGAAAGGTCATAGGTTTGACGCCCCCGTCAGGGCACATGCCTGAGTTGTGGGCCAGATCCCTGGCTGCAGGCATGTGAGAGGTAACCAATGGATGTTTCACACATTGATGTTTCTCTCCTTCACTTTCTCCCTCCGTGTCCCTCTCTCTGAAAATAAACAAAGGGTAAGTCAATGTTGTGAGAGCAGACAATCTCTTAAAGCTAAGCATGGATTCCAAGACAGACAGAAGCCATCAACAAGAAACCTGGTTGCTCTGCTCTTCCTGGTGGGATGGGCAGCATTCAGTGGGCCATCTTGTCTTCACAACATTGTCTTCTGGGTAAGGACCAGGGACACCCTCCTACATTCATAGATGATAAAATAATACTAAAATATTTCACTGCCCCGGAAGGATTTCTCTGGGACAATGGCAGAAATCACCGACAATGGAACGTACTGCCCAGCGTCTCTGAAATCCACCGGGGCTGAGGGGATGGTCTGTGATGCCGGGTGGACAGTGCAAGGCTGCCCTTGACTCACAACCATCAACGTGCAGCATCGCCAGCGCACGGTAATACAGGTAATTCTTCTCCATTCATTTTCAAGCACTTATTTGATTTACATAATTCCAAGGCCCATGCATCTTAACATGAAGGCTGATTTGATGTGAGATGCAGACAGCCAAATTAAGAATAAGGTATTTTCTCAGCTCCTCTAAGTTTTCTTTTCTCAGCTGTACCACTTTTTATACTGGGTTGATCTTCTTTTTATTCATAAGGGCTTCATTGCAATTTGTCATGGCTGCCTTACCGGGGCCACTGATGAAGACTCAGGTATGGAAGTCTGCATCTCATTTTCCCTCAACACCAAAATTAAGAAAGTGGCAGAAAAATAGCTTCCTGTGCTGGGACATCTTTAGCCAACCCTGAGTCATCTCAAGTCTATTTTGTGTGTCTTCCAGAACCAGGGCTCAGCTGTAAATTTTGGGAGACAGTGGCCAACGTCAAGTGCCACCTACTGATACTTCAACTCATTGCTGAGACAGGCTTGGATTCAAATGTGCTCCCTGGTCGTTCCCTCCACACACCCAATGGGCACCTTCTACAGGCCAGGCTCAGGGATATAAAACAGACTCGAGGTCACAGTCAATCATGCCACCATTGCTGGCCAAGGTCAGAGAAACATCTTGGCCAAGTATCAAGGTTGGGTACAAACTGGAACGATTATCTGCTCTGTCTTTTACCTCTGGGAGGGTGACTCTCCCAACCAGTTTTTCTATTACATAAGGGATGCCAAATGCTGGTGATACCGCAGACAGGGACTCTGACTGGTAGAATTTATTAATACATGTGTATATGAGCTTCCCAGGGCTGGCATAACAACACACCACAAATGGAGTAGATTAAACCACAGAACTTGATTTACTACTGCCTCGCAGTTCTAGAGGTTAGACGTCCAAAATCAAGGTGATGGCAGGGTTGCTTCCTCCTGTGGCTGGGAGGACAGGATCTGCTCCAGGCCTCTCTCCTGGGCTTGCAGATGGCTGGCTTCTCCTTCTGTTTCTTCACACTGTTGTTCCTCTGATCCCAAATCTCCCCTTTTGATAAGGATATCAATCGTATTGTACTGAGGCCTACCCTGATGACCTCACTTTAATTTGATTACCTCTCTAGAGACCTTATTTCTGAATCAGGGGATATTCTGAAGTATGGGGATGAGGACATCAACATGCAAACTTGGGGGAGACACAATTCAACCCGTAACCGTGAGTCTCTGAGGTTGGTCTAACTAAAGCTCTAAGACAGCCTCCAATAGCACAATTTAATTAGAGCACTAGAGGGAAGACTAAGAACCCCGGTTCAAGTTCTAAATTAGCCACTTCCCCTTGTACAAGAGGCCATGATTGGTGTTTCTCTCTCATGTTGATGTTTCTCTCCCTCTAAAAATAAATAAATAAAATCTTTTAAAATTAAATAAATAAATTAGCCATTCCCCTTCCCTGAGCCTCAAGATTTCTTCTCTAAAGATTTAAGAGATCTAGGCCCTGGCCAGGTAGCTCAGTCAGAGTATTATTTTGATACACCAAGGTTGTGGATTCAATCCTCAGTCAGGGCATGTACAAGAATCAACCAATAGCCCTGGCTAGTGTGACTCAGTGGATTGAGCACCAGCCCGCAAACCAAAAGGTCTCTGGTTCGATTCCCTATCAGGACATATGCCTGGGTCGTAGGTCCCCAGTTAGGGGCTTGCAAAAAGCAACCCCACATTGATGTTTCTCTCTCCCTCTCTTTCTGTCTCCCTTCACCTCTCTGAAAATAAATAAATAAAATCTTTTTAAAGAAAGAATCAACCAATGAGTGCATAAATAAGCAGAACAACAAATTGAGGTCTCTCTCTCTTTCCCTTCCTCTCTGTCACTAAAATCAATAACATTTTTTTAAAAATTAAGAGAGAGTAAGAGACCAGCCTTGGCTGCTGGCACAGTGGATAGGGTGCAACAAAGGTCGCTGGTTCGATTCCCAGCCAGGGCAACATAACTAGGTTACAAGCCAGGTCTCCAGCCAGGTCCGTAGCTGGAGGCAGATGAAAGGCAACCATACATTGTTGTTTCTCTCCCTCTTCCTCTCTTCTTTCCCCTCTCTCTGAAAAATAATAAATAAAATCTTTAAAAAAAAGAGAGAGAGAATAAGAGAATGGACTGGGCCTCCAAACTCTCTCCCATTTCTACACAGGACTGGGTTGCTGATGAAGTGAGAGGAGTTAGGGCAGCTCTGTAGGTCCTGGGGAGGCTACACCACCACTTCCAGGTGGGGGTGACCTTAAGCCGGAGTTGTCCCTCTGAGCCTCAGGGCTTTTCAGTCTGTAAAACCAGAATAGTGACAGCACCTACTTCAAAAATGTTGTGAAAAGGCCTAGTGAACTGCTGATGGTGTTACTGCTATTATTATTGTTAGGAGTAAGGCTTTGGATCTAGGACTCAGGTTTCAGGCGGCCCCAGGGCCTTTCAGGTGGCCTGCAGGGTGTGACATGCTTTGACTGGCAAAACTTTGTGAACCTTCCAACATATCTTCCCCACTTCCACCCTATCCAAACACTATCCCATTCTACCAAGCTCCTGCAGTCCTGTTAGAGTTAGGGCTAGGATTTCAGGAGATTTTTCCTACTGTATTTCATCCTTTGTTAATTGCATCACAAAGTGTAATGAAACCTATTTCATCATCTCCTTTACACGGCTCTCTGGAGCAGCTGTGTAAAGCCAACCCTGCAGTCTCACTCTCGAGAGAACACTAGCCTGTTTGAGGCCCGTGGCAATCATTTGGCTCCTGCCTTCATGCAGCCATCAGTGATTCCCACATGCTGTGTGCTTACCTAGACTGTAAGCAAGTTGAGGAAATAATCTGAGTCTTCTTACTCAGACTAAGTAAAGTTTTTTACTGACTCCCACAATGCACCAGCCCCTGTTACGTAAACTATCTCATATCATGTTTGCCATAACCTGATGAGGCAGGTAACAGTACTTCCAGGTCACGGATGAGTCCCTGAGGCTCAGAGGTCACATGGTAGGCAGGGGCGGAGCCAGGATACAGCCGTACCTCTGTCTGACTCTGGGACTACCATCTAGCATGGGGACTCCCCTCTGAGCCCCACCAGCTCAGTGCACCGGGCAACATGCAGCCTGAATAAGGTCTCCCATGGCCTTGGTGGACATCCTTTGCTAGGCCCTCTTGGGACTGTGATTTTCCAAGAGCTTGTTTTAGGGAGGAGAGGAGAAAGAAGGTGATAAAGGTGGTTAACGTGCGGGACTTAAAGGTTCTCTATCTTA
Organism: Noctilio leporinus; assembly: GCA_004026585.1. Lineage (NCBI taxonomy): Eukaryota > Metazoa > Chordata > Mammalia > Chiroptera > Noctilionidae > Noctilio > Noctilio leporinus. The sequence goes on from PVIW01001239.1 coordinate 253,515, forward strand.
CACAGAGGCCATTCCCAAAAGACCATGGAGAGTTTTCAGTAAATATTGACTGGGTGGATTTCTCCTGAGCTCCGCAATGCTCAGGTGAAGGAAAGGAAAAGACACTCTTCCTGCCTTTGAAAAGCAAACATGAGAATTACAATGCAGTGAGGTAAGTACTATATGTGGGAGTCATGGGACTTTCCCTGTTATCCCAGAAATGGTTATCAGCGCTCAAAACTGAGACTCAAGAATCATCAAATGCTCCACAAGCCGAAGAAAGTAGAAAACATTTCAAGGTCAGACACTCCTCCAACCATCAGCCCAGCTCCCAACACTTCCCCCACTTAGATAAGCTACCCGCCCCCTCTGCCACCTGCCCTGGGGCAAAACAGCAGCTGGGCAGAGAAATTGGGGGATGGAGTGAGGTAGCTTCCCTCCCTCTTCAGCTTGGCAAGGATGTCTGGGCCAGCAGTCATCCTCTCCCTAGGCTCATTTTTCCCGTCAGAGGCTTTCCTTACAGCTTAGATGGTGACCACCAGCTTTTCTGAGAATCCTTTAATCACTGATCTGGCTTTGAGGTCATCAGAGACGCCCTGGAGCACATGTGGTTATTGAGCACTTGAAATGTGGCAAGTCTGAACTGAAATGTGCCATCAATGCAAAACATAAACTGGATTTTGAAGACTTAGAGGGTGTGGGGGCAAATGTAAAATATCTTAGCATTGTTTCAATTGATTACATGTTGACATGACGGTAGTTTGGACATATTATTTGGATAAATCATATAAATTATTAAAATAATTTCACCTGTTTTACTTTTTAGGGTAGCTACCAAATCGTTTAAAATTACAATAAAATGACAGTTGTGACTCACATGACATTTCTATTGGACGTCACTGAACTGGAGGTTAACGAGGCGGAGCTGGGAAGCACTCGCCCAGACAAGCCTTACACCGCCTGCGACCACAAGGGGGCGGTACTGCAGCGCCTAGCTGCCTCCAACAGGATTAAGCGGGAAGCAGGCTGGCTCCTTACATTATTGCCTAATGCTGGTTTTTTCTAAAATTTAAATGGTCCATATAATGTCACCCTTAAGTTAAATAATAATGATAAATAGTAATTTCTCTAGACCAAAAGTTTCAAACTCTTGAGTTACAACAGTCAAGACTGGAGTTGTAAAAAAGCTGCAAGTCTCACTATCACTGCTAGGGAAGTACTATCGGCAAAAACCATAAGCAACTCAATTACACATTAATAAGGGGCTGGCTAAATCAGTAAGGCACAGCTATAATATGGACTATTTTGTAAGTATTACAAAAAGGGTGTAAGTGAACACTTATCGAATGTGGAAAGATATTTATGCCAAACTCTGTGAACAGCCAGCTACAGAATTGTATGTCAACTGCAGTTAAAAATGAAAAAAGAAAAAAGAAAAAATTAAAGCATACATTTGCAAAGACAATGGGCTGCAAGACTGTTGTACAAGAGTTAACAGCCATCTCTGGACAGACTATGGGATGGCTTTCTTTCCTTATTTTTTTTAAGACAGATTTTTCTTTAAAAAGAAAACATTTTATTTATTATTTTTAGAGAGAGGGGAAGGGAGAGAGGCAGAAAGGGAGAGGCATCAATGTATGATTGTCTTTCACCTGCCTCCAGCTACAGAGCTGGCTGGAGACCTGGCTTGCAACCTGGTTATGTGCCCTGGCTGGGAATCGAACCAACGACCTTCGGGTTCCCAGGCCGGCGCCTTATCCACTGTGCTACCAGCTCTTTCCTTATTTTTACAGTTGCTTTCTAATTAATTTTTAAGTTGTTAAGTTGTGCCACCCCTTCTTCTTTTTAAATGCCACTTTCTCTTCCCAAATTGTCTTGAGCCCCTGCGAAAGGAAGAATCAATGTCTTTGTTAAATCCTGACATATCCCAATACCTAGCTGGGATTTTCACCTTGTGACCCTTCCCAGCTCCTGACTCTCAGCCTAGCGCAGACCCTGCCTGACCACGGCATTACGGTAAAACTAACACAATCTGGCAGATGTTTCGGAATCGATTGAATCGGGATGCCAATTACGTCCCCGCTACAAAGTGGCCGGCCAGAAACCTGCCGGTTGTCGCCTTTGGAAGCTCTGGCAAGAGCTCTTGGGATCCGGGGCCCGGAGCTCAGTGAGCGCTTCCGCTACCCAACGCGGCGGCTGCGCCAAGAAGTTTGTTCCTTCAGAGGCGCCGTCCGGCGCGCCCCCTACTTGTGTCACGTGGCCGAGCAGCGCCGGAGGCCCTGCTGGAGGAGGAGGGACCGGTGCGCTGCGGGGTCGTGGGCCTGGGGGGGACAGCTGGCGGGATGGAGGCGACTTTGGAGCAGCACTTAGAGGACACGTGAGTTGTGCGGCCTGTCCTGATGTCGTGGCGGGGGGACGTGAGCGGGACGGAGGCGGCGAGCTGCGGGTGCTGGGCGGGCAGCTGGGGGGCACCGCGCCACCTCCAGTCGGCGGGGTCCGGCGGTGAATAGGACCCCGGGGCTTCAGGAGGCGAGACCCGGAGTTAAAACCCAGCCGGGCTCCGCACACTGCCTGCGGAGCGCGTCTCTGCGGCCCGAGCGCTGAACCGCTGGCCCTGATGCACTTGTCTCGGGACTGGGGGTGCTGTGCAGGTCTCAGGAGGTGGGTTAATTCGGGGGAAGATGTGTGCGTAGCCTGTGCCGGCGAGCCCTGCGATATGAACGTAAATACACCTCTCTTTCCGCGTGTGTCCAGTTGCTTGGTGATTAAGAAAATGAAAGAGAGCCCTTCTGTTTTTCAGCGAGGATACTATTAGGTAGAATCCGGAATAAGAAGGCGTGCCCCTCAGCTTCCCAGCCTCTCCGGGAGGCAACCGTGTTACTTAAGTGTTTCAGTTCCTCTTGTGAGATAGTACACCAGAGCATGCGTTTTCAACGCCCAGATACTGCAATGTTTGTGGTCCTCCACATTTCCTTGACTCGGTCTCTTCTGTCATCAGAGAGGAGTTAGTTTAACTATTTAAGTTAGATCATTTTTCTGGGGGCGGGGTTGGGCAGCAATAATGAAAAAAGGTTGAGCATACCAATGTAGCACTTGCAACAATGGCTGGTACGCAGAATGTCAGTGTGTGTTGCTGTGATATTTAAATTCGTTTTCTCACCTCATCTGTTCCTGGAATTAGAATGAAGAATCCATCCATTGTTGGAGTCCTGTGCACAGATTCCCAAGGACTGAACCTGGGCTGTAAGTATCCCCCACCAGCCCTCGGTGGGCGGCTGAGCATTTGGTGTGGCCTGGGAGTCAGTGTGCTGTTACCCTGCCACTTTCTGGCTACTGGTATGAGAGTAGATATTATCTCCAAATAATGAGATTAGAAAATTAAAATTTTTCCCTTGGTACTTAGTGTTAGGTCCGGCAACGGTGAGAGGAGAAATGACAAGGGAACAGGCCATGAGTAAAAGATTTATTGGCCCAGCTGCACAAGCAGGCTGAGACCAGGAAGGCGGGAAGGTTTCAGCAGCAAGCAAAAGAAAGGCAGGGGTTTTTTAAAAGTAATAGGGAGGGGCACTGAAGAGACTCTCTGTTGATGGCTTTGGGGGAGTTGGCCCTGAGAACAGGGGGGCTGACTACAAGAGGGGAGTTACCACGTTCTCACAAGCAGGCTACGATATCCTTGAAGGACACAGGCCTGGTCAGCAGACCAAGACATCTTTGAAGGACACAGGTGGTTACTATCATCAGCAGTTACTGAGAAGGCAGCAGATTTAATGAGGTTTGCTAAAAATTTGCTAAAGTTATGCCAAGATCCCCAGAACTCGGGTCTTATGCTGTAGACTTAGGAAGGTAGAAACGTTCCTTGTGCTACACAGTTGTTTCTGCCAAAATAGTATTTGACTCATTTAGAAGTGGGTTGAGAAGGGACTTCTGATTATGACAGCAGTGACATGGATTGAATGTGTGCAGCCGGCTTGCACTGCTAGGCTTTGGGTGCTGATCTCCAAGTTTCACGTTAACCCTGAAGGGCTCCATTTCTTAGCCTGCACTTAGCGAGTGAGCAATAAAAACAAGGTTTCGGAGTTGGGCACACTTGTGTTCAACCCCCACTCTTCCATTTGCTTGGACCAGAAAGAACCTTTTCTGAGCCGCAGTTTCTTTACTGAATTGTTGTTTAATAATGGTAATAATTACTAAATTGCATTTACTGAGCTTTCACTCCAGGTACCATTCTAAGTGCTTTACACAGACTAAGTCATTTAATCCTCAAAGCATAAAGTAAAGAAGTTATGTGGTTGAGTTGGGATTTGAGTCTGACTCCAAAGCTTCTTAATCGCAATACTGTAAGATTATGTAATACGTGTAAAACACAGCACACAGCCCAGGTGTAATGCTCACTGAATGGTAACAATTGCAGGTGAGGAAATACATCCAGAAAGGTAGATAACGTATTTGGCTGATGAATATCGGAACTAGTAAGCCCAGGACTCCTTATACTCCTTTTACTGCAGGACTTTTTTAAACTGAACTTTTCCTGGGAGGGTGGCTGGAAGGTAATCTGTCTGTGTCACTCAGGTTTTATGCACAAAGTGTGTTGGGAGAAAAAAAGGAGGAGGGGCGATACCAGGCTCACAAATGGAAATTCAAGTGAGGAAATATAAAACTAAATGAGTTCCTTTGAGAAACCTTCAAGGCCCAAACATGGCACTGAATGTTCTACATAACAGTAATAACTCCCTCCATGCTGCCATGGTAGCCTGTCTGTCACCTTAGTTTCAGGCAGGCAAGGCTTATGTTGCCTTTATATATGCAGATGTATTGTAAACTTAGTAACTGCTTTTCCCAACCTGCCACCCAGGTACAGGCTAAAACAATAAAAAGCCAATTCTGTTGCTTTTGGAAAACAGCCAGCTTATTCTAGTGGAACTAACTGCTCACAGAGTATCCACATGCGCTGTCAAGGTGGTGTTACAGCTGAGCTCCTGAGTAAAGACTTTTATAACCCTTTGAGGTTGAGTTCAATAAAGTGAAATCAGCTTTCCCACAAGGACTTAATTTCAACAAGTCTGCCCGTACTGACTGCTTTTTGTCAATCTCTCACTTCTGACTGACTTACTGATTTCAGCAAGGCTCCCACAAAACGAATTTATAACTTGCAGATTGATTTGAACTACAGCTGCCTTACATGTTTGAAAAGGTGTTTAGAGGTGGTGATGAGAATGACTTTGGACACTGAATCTATGCAGCTTTGCCGAGTTAAGAACTGGTGTCTGGCTTTCTCACTGATGTAAGCCGTTGAGGGCACCAGAGCAAAATCACTTCATGTCCATTACTGACCTGAGAGACCCTGGACTGAACTTGAGATGATTCACTGAGAGATACCACTGCAGCTCTGCGCTCATTTTTGGACAATCAGGCAGAACGATGTCATCTTTGTGTTCCAGGCCGGGGGACCCTGTCCGATGAGCATGCTGGCGTGGTCTCTGTTCTAGCCCAGCAGGCAGCCAAGCTGACCTCAGACCCCACTGATATCCCTGTGGTGTGCCTGGAGTCAGATAATGGGTGAGTAGTGGTTAGCAGGTCCCTTCCTTTCCTCTTTATTCAGAAGAATCCCTGGGAAACTTGATGGAAGCCTGTCCTGTGTTCCTCAGTAGTTCTTTATTCCAGTGGCTTTAAGAAGGTCCTTCACCCTTTGGACCACAGGCGCAGGCAGATTGCTGTCTGAAGCGAGTGGGTTTTCAGACCCCAGAGATGCTCGCGTGAAGAGGAAGAGTTGTGGTGAACTATCTGTCTGCCAAGAAAAAGAAAGTAAAATAGAGGAAAACCAACCAAAGAACAGAAGCTACTTCTGTAGTAAAAGAAATACTAAAGCTATTCCAAGTGCACAAGCAAGGTGCAACAAACTACAATATCGTCACAGTTTTATAAAAAAGAAGAAAAAATATAACAGACATAAAAGCAGGAGTGATAGGGTTACAGGATTTATTTCATTTTCATAGTTGATATTTTTCTGTGTTTCCCTGATGTTTTGGCATGTTTGGATATTGCTTTCATCTGTAGAAAAATGCTAAGTACTTAGTTCTGTCTTAAACCAAACTGTATCTATCATCACACTGGCTGCCACTTGGAGCGTCTCACTGCCTGTCTTCCGCTTGGCCTTTCAGGAACATTATGATCCAGAGACACGATGGCATCATAGTGGCGGTGCACAAAATGGCCTCTTGATGCCCCCGCAGCTCTCCAGCACCTGTCACAGGGATGGGGCCTCCGCGTGAACCTCACAAACTGGCAGTTGCAGTAGTTAGGCTAGTCACAGGGTGTGCTTTGGAAACGTATGTATTAATTTTAGGGCAAGTTGCTTTCTGACACCCTATGGACTGACTTGTCAAAGTATTAGTAAGAAAAGATCTTGGTTTGTAACAGCAGGTGTAAGGTGGCTTTGTATATAGAATTTTGTTATGTTCAATAAATCTGGTTGGAGGAAAGCTTGCATCTTTTCTGGATTCTCTAAAGCTTATCAAATGTTCATTTTTATAATTATCAGGTTGTAATTGTTTTAAAAATTGCTCCAAGTTAGGCTCTTTCAGAAGCTTCCTGAAATACATATATTCTTACAGAAGTGTCCGTGGATTTTTTTATTTTTAAATTAATTTGTATTGTGTTTTTTCCATTACCATTTAGTCCCCTTATAATCCCCTCCCCCGACAATTACCACACTAGTGTCTATGTCCAGGAGCCATTTTAGTCTTTTCTTTGCTCAATCCCCTTATTCCATCCCCTAACCCCCATCCATGGATATTTAAATACAGCATATTCCTACCCCATAATAGAAATATAAGGGCTAACATTAAGCACTTACTATATGCCAGAAACTCATTTAATTCTCGTTAACGCCCCATTTTACGAGGCTAAGGGACTAAGTCACCATTCTGACTTGAAAGTCCAACTTACAACCTGTACTCTTTTTTTTTTTTTTTTGTTTTGTCTTGTTTTGTTTTCCAACGTATGGTTGACTTTCACCTGCCTCCAGCCACCAGTCTGGCTGGAGACTCTGGTTTGCAACCTGGTTACGTGCCCTGGGTGGGGAACCAAACCAGCGACCTTTGGGTTCACAGGCCGGCGCCTTATCCACTGTGCTACCAGCCAGGGCACAACCTGTACTCTTAACACCCAGAATGCTATGGAAATTGGCCAGAAAGTAAGTACAAAAAATACCTTCTCTTCAGCCTCTATAGTTCTCAACAACAAAATGGCCCCCAAGCAGGCACAAAAGGTCTCGTTTGGTTGAATTTACACACAGCTTCTGTTGCTGTTAAGCAATTTTTAAATTTAAAAAAAAAATTATATAGAGAAGGGAGAAAGAGGAAGAGAAACATCAATGTGTGGTTGCCCCTTGTACGCCCCAACTGGGGACCTGGCCCGCAACCCAGGCATGTGCCCTGACTGGGAATCGAACCAGTGACCATTTCACAGGCCAGCACTCAATCCACTGATCCACACCAGCCAGGGAGGTTTAGCAATTTTAATATTTGACAATGAAAAAATCTCTAGAACCTTACTGTTACTCAAAAATACCAAACATCTACCAATAGAAAGTGCCGTGTAAAGATATAAAGGTTTTGAATAAGACATGGCTGCAGCCTTGAGTTTATTCTTTGAAGGAAGGGTTGTGTGTGTAAGTTGTCTACCATTCTTACCAATACCTGATGTTTGTCTCATTTCTCTGTCCCCCTGGCATAGGTGTTTCGAGGCAGGAGCTCTGCCTAGTCACAGATGTATTGCAAGCACCTGGAACAGTCCTAGTACACAATAGTGACGGAATCCTGCTGCAGTCTTGCTGAATAGCGTTTGTACCAAGAATTAGAAGGTTGGAGGTTAAGGGGCCCTGACCTGTGTGGCTCAGTGGGCTGGGCGTGGTCCTGCAAAGCAAAACGATGATTCCAGGTCAAGGCACGTTCCTGGGCTATGGGTTCGATCCCCAGTTTGGACATGTATGGGAGACAACCAGTTGGTGCTTTTCCCTCGCTTCTGTGTCTCCCTTCCTGTCTAAAAGCGATGAAAAAAATGTCTTCCAGTGATGATTTTAAAAATAAGTAACCAAAAAAGAATATGCATATGTGTAGATTTTCCAGATAAAGCAAGAAAAACACACTTTGGCCTAAAATATACTGTGGGTTGAAACCTGGGATGTTGGTGTTGGGATATAAAAGACAAGTTCCTGTTGACTTTTTTTTTTTTTTTTTTGAGGAAGAGGGTGGAATAGAGGAAGGAAATGGAAGCAGAAAGCTGAATCATTTCAGTCATTTTCTAGGAGACGCACCCTTACCCATTTCCAAAATGCAATAAGGAAAATGTTTCATTAAAATTCAAGCATACATCTTTGGGAAGGTGGTTAGCAGTAAGGATTATTAGGTATCAAACGTGACAATTAAAGCAGCTTCCCCCTACTCCCCAGATCCTCTGGCTTTACACAGTGGGCCCCACCGAGGGGCTGAACTTCCTGAGCTTTGCCGCTGGCCATGCAGGAAATGTACCTGTTGACCCTGGAGAGGGGGTGTCTCCTCCGGGAAAATACACACGTGTCCTGAGGTCCCCGAGGAACAGCAAAAGTGCTGGGTAGCAGAGTCCTGGGATGCTGTTGTTTGCCTTGAGCATAGTGTTAAAAGGTAAACTAAGGCCTGGTAAAACTTGTAAAGAATTCATTTAAGCAAAATTCAATTTGAATTGAATTGCACATCATCAAACCTGATGCAGGCTGCCACCGCCCCAGGGCATCAACGAGCTCCTTGTGTCATTCATGCAACAGTGGTTACCAAGAGGATTTTCTATTTAATTGACTCGGATGCTGGCTCAGAAGCCTGGGGTGAAACACGCCACCTGCCAGTCAGGGTGGGGGGCCTGGGGCTCTGCCCCATGGAGCTCAGCCTCCTCCCCAGGAAGTCAAAGTGCGCTGGCTGGGTGGGCCACCTTGGTTGGCGAGCTCGCTGTCCCACATCCTCAGGGCTCTCAATGCTCCCATGTTTCCATAGCACCGCTTTTCAAACTGCCTTAGAAAAAGTAACATCCTAGGAAACTGGAGTTCATTTTCTTCCAGTGTCTGACCTGTGGATTTGTTTGCTGAATACCACGTCAAAGGTAAGACGAAAAGAGAGTTGTGTGTTGGGGTTGGTTTTCTAGAAAGTTTCCAGCGATCTGCCTTTCCTCTCCCAGCCCAGCCTGCTCACTACACGGCCGGCAGATCATCCTTTCCCGTGAGAAGCAGGCTGTCCGCCCACCTGACTGTGGGAAACAAAGAACGCTGAGCCCTTTCCTCAGAGCATTCACGTTTGCTTTTGTGCTACTTCCCTTTTTTTTTTTTTTTTTTTTTTTAAAGATTTTATTATTTTTAGAGAGAGGGGAAGGGAGAGACGCAGAGGGAGAGAGAGATCAGTGTATGGTTGCCTTTCACCTGCCTCCAGCTGCAGACCTGGCTAGAGACCTGGCTTGCAACCTCATTATGTGCCCTGGCTGGGAACCAAACCAGCAACCTTTTGGGTTCGCAGGCTGGCACCTTATCCACTGTGCCACCATCCAGGGCTTGCTTTTTCACTTTATACCAGCTGTGACAAGGTAGCAGACTGATACTCGGCTCCTGAATACTTTCTATCACATTCTCCAGCAGAACAGACCACCATCAGTCACACCTAAGAGACTTGACTTTGTCTGCGACACAGTCCATCTTCCAGCTTCTCCAACTGATGCCTTTGCAACTTTTTTCCTGGTCCAGGGTCCATGGTCTTGTTTATTTAGCCCCTTAGAATATTTTCATTTTGGCAGGTACTTTGTGAATGGAATTTCTACACTGAAGGCACCCGCCCTTTTGTGTTTCTCTAAACTCAAGGGCTCACCTAGGGGACACCAAGGACAGAGCTAGGAGCGGCCACCCCAGAATCAATGAAGCCAGGGTCTGCAGTTCACTCCTTTGAAAGTCCTACCTGCAATAAATTCAGTGGTTGTCTTGCTGCTATTCAAACTTGTGGTAGAGATTTTTCTTTGGTGGCTTCCAAGTCCCTCAGATCACAGCCTGTTAGCTTTTTCTGCCTGGATTGTGATGACAGAATAAGCAGGGATAGAGGTCTTTTTAGGCAAGCAGACTTTATAGGTAACTAAGAATGTGCTTTAATGGAACTGTCAAAGCCAGACTGCAGCCCTGCAGAAAAGTCCCCCAAGATGATAAAAGTCCTGCTTGCACTTGTGAGGCTGAGATTAGAGGCTATGACCAACTCTTAGAACAAGAGGAAATCATCAAGTTTTAAAGGGGACAGGCTAATAAAAAGTTATAGTACAAATGGTTTTGTACCACAGAGAAAAGTACAGGTTAAACATCTAGGCCTGTTTCTTGTCAACTGGATCAAGTAACCTTGGGCTTGTCACAGGGTCTTCTGCACTTCAACAGGACACAGCACCGTGATGAGGGCAGGGAAGGCCCAACCATGCACCAAGGCCCTGGATGGAGGCTGAGGATGGCTGGTGGTGCTTCACTTCTTCCTGGTAAGACCTGACTTTCACTCCTACTGCCTGGGAGGTAGTACTCTGGGGAAGGGCTCAGAGCAGCCTCCTAAGCCCACTTTGAAATCCATGGCATTTGAATGGGAAGGGGGTGAAAAAGGCCAGCAACTGACCATGGTTGCTCAAGTCAGCTGCCTGCAGTGAACCCAGAAGGTTGTTAGAGACAAGCCCCTGCCGCTCATGGCTGCTGTGCCCAGGTGTCCAAGAGACAGCAGAGAGGGCAGGTTCTGAACTGGGGGGACCAGCAGCAAGCCAAATTCAGGATGGAGAGGCCAGCATCCTTTGGATGCCAGCACAGAACCCACCCCCACAGAAAGAGGAAGGATATTGCTCATGACGGGCCGAGGTCACCCCTCTGTGTGTTTGGAAGTGACTGGAACAAGCCTCCGTCCGTCCTTCATGGTTCTTGCACATTCTCTAGCCCCATTTCCTGGTAGAAACACCATTGGGAACTTTCCAATTACAAGCCCTCTGAATGAGGGCCTGCTAAAATAGATTTCACCTTTGAATACATAGCACCAGTGTCTATAGCATTGTCCACTCTAAATAATGCAAGACTGGGAGCTTCTACCAACATCAGAATGGAAAATATATACTGAGGGACCGCCTTCTCACCACCCCCAACTTTAGCAACCTCACAGCACTACTGATTCTTAGTGTCTCACTCCAGACCTGGGGGGATACTGGTCTGAAGGGAGAGTCAGCTGGGGATGGAGGGGGAAGGTCCTGGCTGTTGAGCAGGGAGAGGTTCAGGAATGAGGTGCCGGCTCTGACTCAGTCGATTGGGTGTGTTACTGGGTGAAAGCTGGTTCTTGCTGATGAATCTGTTGGCAAGCACGCAGGATGTATTGGCAATATGTCCTTATGGAAGATACCGGCCTTGCAGAGGGGCGTGGGGAGGGGAGAGGCACATAGGTTCAGGGCAAAGCAGGGTAAGGGCAGCCAAAGGACAGGGTGGCCTGAGGGCCAAGAGAGAGTCCTTTGTTCGAAGGATTTATATAGTTGGCCGCATGGGGTGAAGAAGTTACATATTGATAGCCAAGTAAAGGGTGTGCCAGTTTTCCAGGGCGGGGCATTAATAACCAAAGGTGTTAACAGGCTCCTTTCTTTAGGCACTACGGGCCCTTTCTGGCCTTTCACATCTTGAGATGAAAACAGTTTCAAAGGCTTTCTTTCCCAGATAGTAGAAATGATAAAATTTCAAGGACTGCTGAGTCACTGGATGGGACCTGTATCCCTCCTCCCTGCCTTGATTTACCATTCATCCTAAGTGCCAAAGGCATTTCCTGGCAACCAGAGGGACGGTAGATGCTGGTCAGCAGTAGCAGCACAGGCTCAGAGTTGTTCTTGTGCCAGCTCTTGCCGCAGGTGGAGTGTACCAGTTGAGAGAGAAATGGAACGTGGGCATCGGATAAGGACAGGACTTTGGTTTGGGGTGAGTTGCATTGGATAGATACGGTAGGTAGTTGTAAAAGAGCCTAAATGAGCCTGAAACTTGGGAAAGACCGGTTGCTTAAGACAGGACAATCATGGTTAATACTTTGAGTATGAAGTGCTACTTAATGGTTCCCAACTTACGATGGTTTACGCAAATGGTTTTCCAAGTTTTTGATGGTACAAAAGCAAAACATTACAAGTTAATGCTTTGTCAAGTCTTTGTGTTCGATGATTTTCCCCACTGTAGGTCAGTGTGAGTGTTGAGCACCTGTAAGGTAGGCTAAGCTATAATGTTCAGAAGTTAGTCATATTAAATGCATCTTCAACTAAGGATATTTTCCATTTATGGTAGGTAGGTTGATCAGAGTATAACCCCAGAATGAAGTATAAGTTCTTTTTCCTTTTTTTAAAAGATTTTATTCATTATTTTCAGAGAGAAGGGCAGGAAGGGAGAAGAAAGGAAGAGAAGCATCAATGTATGGTTGCCTTTCACTTGCCTCCAGCTAAGGACCTGGCTTGCAACCTGCTTATGTGCCCTGAATGGGAATCGAACCAGCAAACTTTGGGTTCACAGGCTGGCACTTATCCACTGAGCCACCAGCCAGGGTGAAGTGTAAGTTCTTTATGAGGCCTTTCTCCATCTTCAGTTCTAACTGAAATACCTAACATTTACTTCACTTTACAAAAAGAGAAAGCTTCACTTGTGTGAAGCAGTTTGCCTAAGGTCACAGCCCTGCTAGGAAGTGGAGCCAGGTCTCGGGCCAGGGAGGCAGACTATACAGAACAGAACAGTAACTTCCACACCACCAGTTCACAGGTGGCAATTACAACTGTGGGAGTGAATGACTGTCTATGGGAACTCAGGGTCTCTGATTCTTAGTAATGAGTGGCCAGGCTGAGCAAAGCAGGTGGCCTTGAAAAAGCAAGGCCACTGACAAAAGGAAATGGGAAGCTAGGAAGGCCCTGGGGACAGTGACTGCAGAATCTGAGTAGGTGGCTTCCCTTAAAGTTCCTCCCTCCTGACCACCTTACAATCTCCTCAAGGCCCCAGGCTACTCAGAATTCCGAGAAATAAAGGTTAGCATTTCCAAGAAAACCTGACCTCAGAGCACTCTTCCTAGTAGGGGAGGAGACGTGCAGGTGAGGGTTAGGTGGAACCAAAAGGCATGTGACCCAACCAGTGACCTGGTTTACTCTTTGGATAAACTATCTAATCACCTTTCTGTAACAAGTGAGGGAGGGTACTCAGCTCAAGAGATGAGAGAAAGCAAAGCTAACCTAAGAACTGAAAGGAACAATTCATCTTTTGGACCAACTCACTTTTCTCACAAAGGTAAGGGGCCTTGGTTCTAACTGATATTCTAACAAAATAGTAGGGTCGTGGTTGGTCTGGACTGTCTCTCCAGGTTCAAATCTTGGCTCCAGCAACTTCTAAACCCTCTAAACCTCAATATCTTGACCTCTGGTACAACAGTGACACTCTTATTCCATAGCCTTGCAATGATTCAGTGAGGCACTTTCCTGCCAAGTGCTTAGAGGAACTCTCAGGGAGATGACCCCATAAACTATCAAATGTGCACGGAACTGCCCAGCAGACTGGGAAATGCCAGTGAGCAGAGGGCTAGGGAGATCGGAACCTCAGAAAGCTATGACCACGCCCTCACTGCCTGACTTGGACTTTGGTCTGCTTTTAGGTGAACGTAGTTGTGTTTGGAATGCTCAAGACTTGCAATTTTCTTCTTAGTGGTTTTCCAAGAAGAATTTGAAACCACGTTGGAGAACACCAGTTTGATTGGCTCCCTCATGATATCAGTTAATTTTTCTGCAGGTAGGAAGCCAGCACTAAGCTCGCTGTCCCAGGGAGAAGGATCACAGAGGGCAAGGCCATGACTCACCCGTCATTCCTGACTGAGGTGTTGCTGAGGCAGGCTCTTCAACTAATATGTAAAGCTGAGAAAAGTAAAAACTTGACTTCGGAAAATTGGAAAAATTAGAGCTCAAACAAAGCTCAAGAATCCAACTACTTAATTTCATGATTGAATGTAACGATTGGGGGTCTCTCACTCGCCCCCCACTGGGTACCTGGCCCACAACCCAGAATGTGCCCTGAGAATCAAACTGGTGACCTTTGATTCACAGTACAGCGCTCAGCCCACACCAGCCAGAGCAGAACATGGAGTTCTGCTCTATCATCTAAGCATACTCACCAGTTGAGAAGCAGCTCCTCTTCACTGACTTCTATTTGGAGCTGGAGTGTGGCAGGTTGCTGAGCAGACCGTTCTAGTCATAGCTCACCAGACACAATCTCATCCTGTGATGCATCTCCAGTAACCCTCCCTTCCAAGCCTGCTTATTTACAAACCTTTCATTCAAGCAGACAAACCCCACCTTCTTCCTGAAAGCAGAGTGGTGTGGGACGGGGGATGAAGAAACCCTATACAGATACCTTTTTGATATCTAGTACTAGTTTCTCTTCCCCAAGGTCCCCTGGCTGCCGCTTTCTGCAACATACATGAAGAGAAAACTCTCGTTTCTTGGGGTTCTTATTTCTGGCGGATATCTAATCAGCAGCTGGGCTACAAGCGTCCCCTTTCTTTGTGTGACTATGGGATGTTTAACTGGTGAGTCCACTGTAAAAAGCTCTTAACAAGGGACCTAGAAACCTTTTATGGTCCATGGGTCCCAAAAGCCTAGTTTTATTACTATCTCAGGTCCAGGAGAGGATGTGGTCTGGGACCTCGGCACTTCATTTGATTCCAATTTAACTGGTTTTCTTTTTAGGTTTGGGTTCCACCTTCTTGTACCAAGCAGCTCTGGTGGTAATTAGCAAATATTTCAAAAAACGATTAGCACTTTCTATAGCTTTTGCCCGTTCCAGGGTGGGACTGTCATTTCTCTTGGCACCTTTTGTACAAGTCCTGACAGATTTATATGAATGGACAGGTGACTCATTCTAAGTTTCTGACCTATGAACTCTGCAAGATTTCATGTTCAGCTTTCTCATTTTGATGACACGAAGTGAGGATGTTTGGAGCCAGAGTGGAAATGGTTTCTAGAGGGAACATGCCCCTCCTCCCCGGGGAGTACACAACAGAGATCCTGAACTACCCACAGGCTCCGCCCGCCACACAGGCAACCTCCTAGTTCAGCACAGTTCTTCTCTGAGGGCACAGAGGCACGCAGTGGGCATTGAAACCCTGCAGGGACAGCAACACTCCTGGGGTGACAAGGATACCCCCTCCCTCCTTCCTCCAACAAAGCATATTGTTTTGCAAATTTTCCCTTTAGGGAAAAAAAAAAAAAAGTACCTTCTCTTATCACATTTACTAAAACAGTGCACACACATGCATCCAAGAATTGAGTAAAAAGAGGATTATGTTCCTTAACACTTAAATTTTATATACTGTCAACTTCAAACTCACAAATGAAAGTCATTCACTATAATTTTCTTTGTGCCTTAGGGAAAAATTGGATTCAATCTTACATTACCGGAAAAATACAATATGAATGTGAACATGTCTACGTCCGTTTCTAGGTAGACCTATACAGATACATACAGCAGCTCTGATGACTCCGCTCTTTTCTAAGAAACCACCAGCAGCATCACGGTGGACGGGACCGGCCGACAAAGCAGACAGGCGCCAGGGCTGCCCCCGAAGCACCAGACACACAGCTTTGGTCAGGATGCTGAAATCAAGCAGCAACTCCGCTTCAAAGGCAAAACTGCCAATTGTCTTCTTTCAAGGAAATCTAAAATGTCGTGAAATGAAAGGCTGTCCCCAAAGGATTCCCACCATCACATCCTCTACTTAAAATCCCCATTTAAGACAAAATGTAATTGTCCAACATTTGAAATCTCTCCCTCACCTCGAAAATCTTCCTTTTTCCCCTTTAGCACAAATAACACTCTCTCCTTCCACGCCACCTGTTGGTGCAGCTTTCTGGTACCGCATCTACAAGGATGTGTGCACAGCTGACTATTACATCATCGCACTTAAATACTTTCAGTTAAGACCAGGGACAAAGTATCTTAAAGGATTACTGCACTAGGAACATTTAGTGGCATGGCTCTTCTGGGCCTAAGAACATAGTCCTGTTAAGTGAGAGGTAATTTTTAATTTCTCAATTTCTACTTAGGTGCCCTTGGACTACTTGGAGCTATCATGCTGAACTTGTACCTTCTAGTATGCTCTTGAGACCCATTCACATCACGAGCAAGGAGGATTTTGATGTGAAAGATAAAAGTAGCAGCTTGTCTGCTACCAGTCTGGAGGCAGCGAACAGGACAGGCACAGCAAGCACACTGCCATGCGACACAAGTGCCTCCCATCAGGGACAGTACTGTGCAGAACTCTGGACAAACCGGTACAAACTTAACAGACTCCCAAAATCCAAACGAAGACGTCAACAATGGGCTCAACAGGAACAGGTTGTTCCTAGTAACAAAAGGTTTCAAGCAAAAGGCTGTTTTGAGGAGCTGTAAACAAAAACTGACATTTCTCTTTTGAAGAATCCTTTCTTCTACATATTTACCTGGTCTTTCGGGGAATGCGATCCCCACCTTCTACCTGGGAGCCAGAGCCACAACACTGGGCATTGACAAGATACACACCTCCCACCTCATTTCTGCAGCTGGTAAGCAAGTCCACTTCAGCCTCACACTTGACCAAGCAGAGAGGTCTTAGTTCTTTTCCACAGGTGCCCAACTGACCCAGTAGACATCAAGCGTAAGTTGGGAAATGCTGTATTTTTAAAAGCCGGTGCTTAGTTGCAATCCTACTTGAGGAAGCAGAAGAAATTCTAGGTATGCAGCTTAGTGCAGTGGTTGAAAGGGTTGGCTCTGCAGCTAGACTTCCTGGGTTCAAGTTTTTGCTCTGTATTTCCAAGCTGTGTGTCCTTGGGCAAGTTATATACTTTCTCTGTGCCTCAATGTCCTCATCTTATCTAGGGATAATAGTACCTACTTCAATGAAGTTATTAGAATTAAACAAGTAATGCATGGGGTTAGGAGAATGCTTGGCTGGTTGTACACATTCAATAACTAATATTTGTAGCCGAGTCTCTTTCCCCTTGAACTCATACTGAGACATAAACATGCTTGTTGAGGCTAGTCACTAATGTATTGGCTGATGTTTAAAATAAATTGAAATGAAAGTTTAAAAAAAAAAAAAGTATGAAAATGTATGGAAACAGGATGCTTGATCCAGTACAGGTTCTCTCCTCACCTGACAAAAGTAAGTATAAAAAAATGAGAAGGGATGAAACAGAACTGGTTTGCTCTAGTTATCTGGAAATTCTCAAGTAGCTCAACATTGTTTTCTTGCTCACTTCTTGCCAGACTATTTACCAAGCTCTTACAAAACTGACTGCACTTCGTTTCCAATTGCAGAGATACTTTGCTTCAAATAAAATATATGCACACACATGGAAAAAATACATAGCTAAGTTGACTTTTTCACTAAAATGCCTGGTAGTTACCACTTTAGATCAGATGGTAGTATTCTGTATTTTTATTTCCATGTGTATGTGTGTGTGTGTAGCAATTTACGTTTGAACCTTAGGAAGGATCTGAAGTTTCAAAACAACCTCAGCTCAAGCTCATGCTCTGCTTTCGGTACATAGCCATATTAGTTTTTAACAGTATAAAGGATTAAGAATGTTTAATCATGAAATTGAGCAAACATGTGGTTATTATATTTTACTTAAATTATATCACAGACCCAATGTTCAAAACATAATCTCCCACTTTCAGATTTCCTACACATTTTCAAATTAAGCATAATTACCTTTGGATGACTTATGAAAACCTCAAACACAATTATAAGAGAGTCCCAACATCTTTTTTTTTTAAAACCAGCCTTTATCAGCCACCCTGTGACTTGCCCAGAAGCTGACCTGAGGGCCTACTAGCCTTTAAGAAATCACACTTCCTTGCCTGCAGGTCACCTCTGTGGAGGGTTCTGGAGCCTGGGGTCCTCTGTCACTGGGAGTTCCCCTGCCACTAGGTGGTATGAACACTTTGGTATTTTATGTCTGGAATACGTAAGTGACCTATAGGTAGACAAATGAAACCACTTTTTCCTTGTATGTCCCAGCCTCAGGATGAAGTCATATTACTTAGGAAAACATGTCTTAGATATTCACCTTTTCCAAAAGGGCAAGAGAATGGAACAAGGATTTCCTAAGACCTTTTCAAAATGTTCCAGGTATCGCTGAGACAGATTCTCTCTGGATGGGTTGCTGATCAAAACTGGACCAAAAAGTATCACTACCTCAGGTACACCTGGTCCTCTGCGACATCACTAACCTGCTTGCCCCTTTAGCCTCCACCTTCCCACTCCTCATGACCTACACTGTCCTCTGGGCCATCTCTGGCGGTTACCTGGCAGTGCCGCTGCCTGTGCTGGTCAGTACACACTCATGAACATGGTCAAAGCACTGAGCAGAGGCAAGGACTGATCATGTAATACTCTTCTCCAAAGAGAATCCTTCTTCTGTGTTAGTTTCATAATTAAGAAACATCAGGCCCAAGGTCTCAGAAGCCCTGCAGCTATATCCTGGTCCAGTTGCTCATCTTACCTCGAGGCCGAGGCCGGAATGACAGGAGGGCCATTCACAAGGAACAGGAAGGAAAACAAATAAGGGACCAGCAGGCTTCCATTTTGCTTATCCATTTCCCAAGTTAGGCTTCTGCTCACTTCTTCCCTTCAGCTCCAGAAATGTCCCTGGCTCCTTCTAAGGCCCAGTACTGGAGGGACCCCAGAGAGGAAGGGCCTTCTCGTTGAGACAAGTTTTGTGTATTTCTATAAGGACGTTTCTTAAAACACTCTTCCTCATTTTTACCCCCAAATGACTTAAAAGTCCTGTAAGCAAATAGAAGTGAAATGCAAACATCCGGGTTCTTAGAACCAGGTCCCCACATGCTGGAACGCAGCCCTTGGGAAAGTTCTGGCCTCATCAATAGTGGGCAAGCTCTGCAGGGTAGTACATGGGTTTCTGAAGACATCAACTGCTCATAACATCGGATTCCTCTTTCCAAACCAACGGGTGGAAACAGCCTCAGGTGGGTTCGTGAATACCTCTGTCAGCTAGCCTATAAATACCATTTCCTGCTACAGGAGAGCAATGAAGTTCAGGGGAAAAAAGTACCTCTGAACCACCCAAAAGACAAAAAACCTATGTTCCTGACTAACAAAGGGAAAACAGCACCTGCCCAGCAACATCACTAGTTCCTGTCTGCCTCAGCTTTCCCAGTATCAGGGCAAAAGCCATCCCAACCACCTCAGGAGGTCACGGGTCAGGACCTGACATGGCATTTACAGTACCTGTCCCTCAGGCATCAGTGTCCACACAATTTCCCCCTCAATATGGCTAACACTGAATTCTATTCTCTACAGGTTGATTTCTCTGGAAGTTCTCTAATACACAAGTTTATCGGATTTGCCATTTTCTTTGCTGCAATACCTGTCTTTCCTGGGCCACTTATAGCAGGTAACAGCTTAGCCATGTTCTGAGCAAATGAAAGACAAGGCTGATCCCTGATTGACAGTAACATGTGAGGACATCAGGTTAGAGGAAACTAACGCTATCTCTGCTATTCCCAGACCAACCCTAACACTCCATCACCAGTCCAGAATGTGAGGGTGGAATCAACAATGTGCATTGAGCAGGCTTTTCTATCCCTGGGGGGCGTGCCAGAGTGGGGCTTCTACTGCCTGCTGGTCTGGGAAGACAATCCAGCATGATCTGAGTTTCAAACACCTGTGTGCTCCCAAGAAAACAGCAGTCACTTTCAAAGCTTGAAACTGCAAACCTGACCCCTCTGCTCTTCAGTCAGGCCCAGGGCTTCTTTTTAAAGAGGGACAGAGGCTGGTCATTTTCTATCCATACCAAGGTAGGCGGACACTTGGCCTGAAGGTTGGAATCTCTGTGGAGAGGATATGCGGTTATCACTGGTAAACATTAAATACAAGCAGAGTGCGAATTGGGGGAGTTCAGATCACCACATTGTTGACTGGTCACGAAAAACTAGTTTCAAGCCCAAAAGTTGTTGACCGATAACGAGTTAACTTGTTTTCACCTTCATTAATTTTGTGTACAATTACCCATCACAATGTGTTGTTAGCTTTAGACAGAAGTGTGTTGATTGTCACTCTTTACCTAACTGCACATGCAATCCAAGACTATTAAAAGACTACTCATACAGAAATACCTGTAGGGAACACCTAATCTTCTGTATCTTCCATAGTACAGTTCTCCATATATTTGAATGTAAAAATTACTAGAGCATTTCCAATCACCCACAAAAAGGAATTCAACCTGAAAGTTCCTTTTGCCTCCTTCAGTCCTACAGCGAGACAGAAAAAGGATCTGACCTTGCCCACTATCACTTTTTAAAAACTAAGTTGTAGCCCTGGCTGGCTCAGTGGATACAGCACTGGCCTGCAAACCAAAGGGTCGCTGGTTGGATTCCCAGTCAGGTCACCTGCCTGGGTTGCAGGCCAGTCCCCAGCTGGGGGAATGCATGAGGCAAACACACACTGATGTTTCGCTCCTTCTCTTTCTCCCTCTGTCCATTCTCTCTAAAAATAAATAAAATCTTTTTTAGAAAGGACAGAACTAAGTTATATAGTATTAGCTGTGCACCTCTATAAACTTAGACTGAGAAAAGGCAAATATCAAAAGAAAATGTATAAACGTCTAATAACAAGCCCTGGCTGGTGGCACAGTGGATAAGGTGCCTGCCTGCGAACCCAAAGGTTGCTGGTTCAATTCCCCAGCCAGGGCACATAACCAGGTTGCAAGCCAGGTCTATGGCTGGAGGCAGGTGAAAGGCAAACATACATGGATGTTTCTCTGCCTCTCTCCCTTCCCTTTTCTTTAAAAATAATCAATAAAATCTGTAAAAAAAAAAAAGTCTAATAACAAACCTTACTGGAAGAAAAAAGGAGGGAAATGCAGGGGTTTTTTTAGGGTTAGTTTAGGTGTACCAATTCTAAAGGCAAAACTTAATTCAAATATAACAACCAAATCCTTATTTGATGTATGAACACACAAGTTTCCATGTTGTTTAACTCAGCCTATACTTCATACCCGGAGAATAGGCTAAAACTTAAAAGTCAAGCCAGAATTGTTACATAGCATCTGGTAAAAGGAGACCAAACACCAGAAGTACTTTATGGCTAGTACCCAGCTCAGTGAGGTAGAGAAAACAGCCCAGACACCACCACCCCCCCAAACTGATCCATCTTCACTGGTTGTCCAACGATGCCCTGGCACTTTTCAGCCTATTATTAGACCCTAAATATAGAGAGGTCACAAATACCAGTTCACAGCATCTCAGTCAAATGATAAAGACAAGTAGCAAAACACAACATATTTGGATATTCTATGTCCTATGTTTTTTGTATACATCTTAAAATATTCAAAGAGCTCCATATATGAGAAAACAAGGCAAGCTTTGTGAGAATCATTACCTAAAAGGAAAAAGCTATAAATGTGTGCGGGTCTTGAAATCAGTGTTGGATCACGGTTGGTCTTTTTAGTTTCATTTTAATGAAAAAGGATAGACTACAACAGAGCAGATTAGAAAACAGAATGCACGACTTTATTGTGAAACTTTCATTTTACACTCACACACCTACATATTTTAAGTATATAGGATGTATATCTCTCACTGTTAAAAAAAAAAAAAAAAAAAGCTATAAGTCTTTTATTACTCAAAGTCCACAACATCCTACCACCATATGTGAGAAAAAAGGAAGCTCATGATAGAATTTTTTTTACCAGTTAATTCTGAGAATATTATTTAGGCAACTATAAATTTTAGAAGTTCTTTTAAAAAGTCAAAGGAAGTGTTTAAGGCTGCTGCTGAAAGCTTACAAAGTTGTACACACTATCTTAAACCAGATTATGGTAATTAATATTTAGTTAAATTTCCTTCTCTGTATCATGACCTCTCACTGACTTGTGCCCTTTGTGGAAGAGGAAACTTCTGGAAAGCCTTTGCCTCCATCACTCACTCCTCTGTGAAATGACAGAGAACTTTACAAAGACCATTAGATTTGTTACTAAATTCTGGCTCCAGCAGCAACTACCAAAGAAACATCAAAAATGCTGCTTTACAGATTCCCTCAGTTCTCAACAGGACTAGGTAGTTCCATTCCGTCCTTAGCTTGCTTGCTTGATTTATATTTTAAAACTTTATTTACTTATTTTTAGAGAGGGTGAAGAGAGTGAGGAAGAGAGGGAGGGAAATATCAACATGTGGTTGCCTCTTATAAGCCCTTAGCTTTAAATAAATCAACAGGCTTACTGGTTACAAATGATAAGTTTTCAACCAAACTTAGAACTTCAGAACTGTATTCTCATTTTTAAACTTACCTGTTAAATCTGTTATTACCAAAGTGAAAAGGCTGAAATTCCTATTAAAAAATTATAGGCTTTTTAAATTAGGACTCTAGTACACAGTACAACTTCCCACAGTGATCCTCAGTCAAAATACTAGTCAATAATGGTGACATCATTACCCGAATAATCTTTTTCTCCATCCTGTATGAAAATAAAAAAGAAAAACAAGTTAGTCCTATAGAGTATATTTTAATAAAAGAAAGGAGAAAAAGCATGGAAAACCCATAGGAATGACAACTGAGTTTCTTAAAGGTATACTTTCTTCTTATAAAAAATGTAAACAGAGCCTATAGACAAGAAATGTACACACCGTTTAAAACCATGATTATGATTACACAGTAGCACCAAAATTTTTTATCCAATCTTTGCTGAAACTCAGGGGTAGGGGCTGAAATGGATACAAGTTTAAAATGACTGCCCAAGGTCACACCCCTCCTCCACAAGCCATGCCTGCCCACTGTGCCCCACGGCCTGCCCCTCCCATCCCTCTCCTGTCCCTTTCCAACGTTTGGTGACAAACTCACAGTTCACAGTGTGCCTACTTCAGACTTGGTCAGTCTTAGGGCTGTTCTAGGTTTCCTGACATAGGCTGATCAGGAGACCTCCGTGTAGGCCAAATGGCATCACTTATCCAAACCCAGCAGCTATTTCCCACTGGGAGCTGGCACCCAGATGGAAACCTTGGAAGGTTGTGGGGAAAATAAAAAAGTATTGCTATTTTAAAACATTACTCCATTTCTAGTAGACCCTGTTAACAAAAGTAAACCTGCAGAAAGCAACATAAATACAAAAATAGTGCCTTGGTTTGGCAGGCGTATCACCAGATTCTCCAACAAGTCAGATGTAAGCTACTGATGTGAAATTCCTAACCTTATATCCAAGGCATCGGGCATGTGTGAGGCCAAAATGCTAAAGGCTGTTTCATGTGAAAATAAAACCAAGGGCTCCTATTACCTGCCTATAAAATAAAACAATGTGGTTACCCTCTCTTCCACATAAGCACCCCCCCTTTCCCAACTGATGGATGCACTTAATATTTGTATGTATTTATATATATTTAAATCATCACTATTATCTTCTGAAAACTCCCTTAAAATACCTCAAACAATTACCTGAGAACTTAGTTTTCATTCAATAATTACCTAGGCACCTAGTAACAGCTCTCTGCCAGATGCTGCAGGGAACACGGGGACACCGAAAGCTGCTGTCCGAATATCCCTCCACAGCTTACAAAGGGATGGAGTAGCACCTGCTCTGCCACGCTGACAGGACTCCATCCTAGACCAGCAGGCTAGATCCTCTAAGAATCAGCAGAATATGCATTCTTCACCCACTTTACCCACAGAAACTTCAGTACTGTTTACCTCCGTATCTAAGAATTTCTGCTCTTTCCCCATAGTATTACTTCTAATACGCTGTCTCATGATTCATAGGTTATGTATATACTGGTAAATCTGCTGTACTAGTGCAACCAAGGCAAGAATCACAAGGGACAGAAGGGGATGCTGATGCTTTCCACACTTTCCCCTTTCCAGGAATTTCTAGAGGAGCTGTGAGACCAGTCATCTAGTTCTCAGACACATAAAGGTCAATCACAACGTAACACAAGGACCTCACCCAGTCCATTACACTCCACTCTTGCTTAAGTCCAAGAAATATCTGGGATCACTGATCAAACATGGAGTAAGTCAAAAGCAACTCAAGGCCCTGGCTGGTAGCACAGTGGATAAGGCGCTGGCCTGTGAACCTAAAGGTCACAGGTTCAATTCCCCAGCCAGGGCACATAACAAGGTTGCAAAACAGGTCTCCAGTCAGGTCTGTGGCTGGAGGCAGGTGAAAAGCAACCATACATTGATGTCTCTCTCCCTCTCTGCCTCTGTCTCTTCCTCTCTTTCTAAAAATAATTAAATAAAATCTTTAAAAAAAAAACAGCAACTCAAATTTGGCTATATATTCATTCATTCCATTCCAGCATGTGCCATTAGCCAAATGATTTTGAGGACCCCTCCCCATTCTTGCTTTGAAAAAGCATTTTAGGGTGAATCACAGTCATTGTTTAACTCAACCAAATGGTCAGTTGCTTTTCATGTACTCTCCAGATGTCCTGAACCTTCCCTTCTCAGCCCTTATCACCCAGTAATTTATGTGGTTCACACCTACTCCCCACCCAACTATATGGTCTAAGAGGGCAGGGATCACGTCTGTTTTGGCTCATTACTGTCTCCTGAACCCCTAGCACACTGCTGGGAACATAGTAAATACTCAAACATTTGCTCAGTGAAGGGGAAAAGAAAATCAGTTCCCATTTTTTGTCCTTTGGAAAATGTGAGGAATTCACAATTATTTTCTTTGTAAGAACAGTGGCTTTCTAATAAGAATCACCGTAAAATGAAATGGTACATGTCCCTAATTTTCTCCAACTTCCATCCTAAGATCAGAGATGAGTTCTGGGTCCACCATGACTTTTTCTCCACAGGTTGAGTCCCTAACTCCATCAGTAGAAAATAAGACAGGTTAGGAGCTAGGCTGACTTCCCAGTGGGTCACAGCACAGACTGGGAAGTCAGCAGGCTCCTTTTTCCAGGGACAGTTCATGGATGAGGACTGAGGTTTGCTCGGCTAACAGATGCCATTCCCTCCTTTCAGGCTGGCTCTACAACCACACCCGGACCTATGCTGACTCTTTCTACCTCTCCAGCACCTGCTATCTTCTGTCCTCAGTTTCCCTTTTCTTCGTGCCACTGGCTGAGAGATGGAAAAGCAGAACCCAACTAGAAGAGGACCACAATCAAGTGCAAGCTTAACAAAAGAAAAGTCATTGGAAACAGAAGCACAGAAGGAAAGCTTCCTCACCTGTGAAATAAGAAGGCAAACCAAATATTGATAGTTTTCAAGATTCCTTTTTCCTTTAGCATCTATATAACGTCTAATTGATAGTAAGAAAGTAGTAACAGCAACTTAAATTATGCCATGTTACTATTTAATAGGTTACAATTTTAATTAAAGCTGCTACCTTAGGTACGAAATGAAAATCAGAATGTTCTATAATAATAATTTAACTAAACTCTCAATAAAATATGTGGAAACAAAAAACCATTTTTATTAATTTAAAGAAGTATTAAATGTAACCACCAGTTGCCAAGAACTCTGGAATCTGAATATTAAAACCTTGTTTAATGACTACAACGTTATATATCCCCAAAAGTTTACCTTTGTTTATTGATTAGAGGTAGTGTTTTCTCTGCATTATTTTGTTTTTTATAATAAAACTTGCATTGCTATATAATAAAAAACAAGAATTACTCAAAAATATCCTTTATTTCAAGATAACTTGAATATCATTCCTAACCATAACAATATTACTTTTTCACTACATCTAATTACCTAAAATAAGCTGAATATCTAGATGTGTCTTTAGCACTAGTTTTATGAAATTTGAATAGGTGACTTTTTTTTTGAATAGGTGACTTTTTAAAAAATATTTTATTTATTTTTAGAGAGAGGGGAAAGGAGAGAGAAAGAAACATGGATTGCCAGCCTCTTGCACTCCTATAACGGGGGACACCTGGGCTGCAATTAAGGCATGTGCCCTGACCTGGAATTGAACCAGTGACTTTTCACTCTGTGAGATAATGACCAACTTATCTGGCCACACTAGTCAGGGCAAACAGGTGGCTCTTAAAGGGAGCTATCCTTAACTAAAAGATGTTTCTGAAATATGGAATTAAGTTAACTTGTTAATAATGTCACTTAAGACCACACAGCTACATCTATAGGGAGCCCTTCATTATTTGGTGACCTGAAGAAGGAAACACCCCAGTGGCCCGCACATTGCTCAGCATCTCCTTCAGAATGCTCTTTTAAAATACTACTATTGTTATTGGTACTACATCTTTCCATTCTTTTCTGCTTTAAAATAGCTCCTGATTTCCCAGAGAAAAATCCTGAATTGGAAGCAGGGTTTCAGTTCCAGAATGCCACACCCCTTACCCTCTGTGTGCAAGGTTTGCCACCAGCTACAGTCCCAAAGGCTTGTCTGCCCCCACCAGGTAGTCTCACCTATCTGTCCCCATCTGAACCACTCATAGGCCACCTCCTTGGAAAACATTCTCTAGCATTAAGCCATTCCCTCACCTGGAACCCCCTTTTAACTTTTAACAGAGTACTATCATGTGAGCTTAACTTGTCAACCATTTCCATCAGTCTGTGAGATCAACAGATGGATATTTTATTCATCTCTGTATTCTCCAAGGCCCAGCATGAACTGTGGACCAAATTAATCTGGGTTCCAATCTCAGTTATCTTAAAAATAGCAGTTGGTCCTATTTAAAGTGTATATGGTTTACATTTAAATATGTCTAATAGCCGTTGACATTTTAGATATAACAAAAACAAAACAAACATTAATCCTCTCATACAAACAACACATAGTTACTAATAAATCCCAGCTCTTCCACTTGTTACCATATGACCCCATGAAATTTATTCTACCTCTTTAAGTCCCAATTTCCTCTTCTGTAAACTCAGGATATCACCAACCTACCTCACAGATACGTTGTGTGGATTAAAGGAAAATATACCAGTATCAAGCAAAACATTCCCTAATACAAAGTAGCTTCTAATTTCCTTTCTCCTGCTTTGTATAAAGATAAAAGAAATCAATTAATTACTAGGAACCACTTTCCTCCACTGCCCCACTTCCCTTTTGAGCAATAACTTTTCAAAAAAGCCTAACTGCCTAGGGCAAGTCTGCTTTCCTCCTATGAAAGCAGACTGTACATTTGAAGCAGGGAGAACTAAAGAATTCCAAGTTGAATTCTGATTTATGAATCGTATGCAACAGAGCAGCTCTTTACCCTACTAATGGAATCAATGGGAATAGTCCCTGTAAACCTGAGTGGTGTGGACCAAAAAAGCATGAAAGATCTGCACACTACGAGAAGCTGAAGATGTCTACAACTAATGTGTTCATTGTAATTAATGACATGATGTTCCTGTCCATTCACCAGTTTTCTTGGACAGTATTATAAGATGTCAACACATTTTTAAGAACCCATAATCAAGAAAATGTATATATAAGGTATTTTAAAATGCCAAACAGTACACTGATTTTTGTTCTCATTTTTCCTCCAGAGGTACCTAATGGACAAAGGAAAACAAATACTAGACTTCAGTTATACCAATATGTGTGTTTGCAGTGGTAGCATGGTGAATAATCTTATTTTAACATCTAATGTAATAAACACTAGTCATTGAGAGAGGCACATTTTATACATCATCTTATTAATCTTCAGCAGATACTATGATGCCCATTTTACAAATGAATAAACAGTCCAAGAAATTAAAACTCAGTAAGTGGTGGAATCACAATTCAAACACACACCTGACACAAAACTCTGCTTGCTTTCGTCTCTAGATTTCCCTGGCTTATTAGCTGAATGAAGCGCCCTGGCTGGTGGTACAGTGGATAAGGCCCTGGCCTGTGAAACCAAAGGCTGCTGGTTCAATTTCCTAGCCAAGTCTCCAGCCAGGTCCACAGCTAGAGGCAGGTAAAAAAAGTAACCATACATTGATGTCTCTCTCCCTCTCTTCTTCCCTCCCTTCCCCTCTCTAAAAAATAATAAAGTCTTAAAAAAAAATATGAAGCTAATTTAATTGGAAGTTATCTTTTCTTTTTTTTTTAAGATTTTATTTCATTATTTTTAGAGAGAGGGGAAGGGAGGGAGGAAGAAAGGGAGAGAAGCATCAACATATGGTTGCCTTTTTCACCTGTCTCCAGCTATAGACCTGGCTTGCAACCTCATTATGTGCCCTGGCTGGGGAATCGAACCAGCGACCTTTGGGTTCACAGGCCAGCATCTTATCTGCTGTGTCACCTGCCAGGGCTTTTTTCTTTTTAAAGATTTTATGTATTTACTTTTTCAGAGAGAGGGAAGGAAGGGAAGAAGACAGGGAGAGAAACACTGATGTGCAAGAGATACATTGACTGGTTGCCTCCCTCCAGCAAGCCCCAGAACTGGGAACCTGGCCTGCAACCCAGGCATGTGCCCTCACTGGGAATCGAACCTTCGACCTTTCCGTTCACAAGCCATTGCTCAACCCACTGAGCCACACCAGCCAGGTGGAAAGCAGTTATTTTATAATAAATTTGTTCTAGCTCAAACTAGCATCAAATTTTAATATCTAGTTTGAAATGAAAATGTAATATACCCAAGAACAAAAACAAACATATCTACTACAATGTAATGACAATGTAGTTGTTACTATAATTTTTTTAGGTCTTCCAATATTCACCAACCTGACCAAAAAAGGTAATGCCTAAGTACAAGCTACCTATAATTCCTTAATACAAAAATATTAGTTTTAATAAGCTATGTCATTAAATACTACTTCTGATACTAAAACTGTATACCTTACAATAAATACCTTCAACTTCTTTCTAACCTATCACCTCATTATCATCATGTCAATCCTGGGAAGGAGCTAGAAATGTATTATTATTCCTAGTATAAATAAGGAACAAAAGCAAATTAAGACCAAGTTATTTGCCTAAAGTTAGGAAGCTCGTCCTTGACAGAGCCAATTCTGATACCTGATTACCAGTGTTCCACAGATCATGGCCCTTCACTGATTTTTAACAATCCTGTAGTTCATATTAATATATATGAGGCTATGTTTGCAAAAAAATTAGCTCCTTAGTGAATAAATGTACCCAAGTGTAAAGTCAGCTTTTTCCATATGAGAAAAAACATACTGTGTATAAACATTTGATTTTGACTTTTTAAGAGATATAATACAAAACATGGACAGTGGTTTCTTTGAAGACCACAATATAAAATCAAAGCCACTACTTTTTAAAAACCCCGAGTGGTTTCTCTTAAGCCAGAACCAACAGATATGAGGCTTTCTTCTTCTGTGTATGCCTCATTTGCCACAAATATCTACCGAATTGTCACATTTGTCACTTAGAGTCTTAATGTATACAAACAAAAAATAACGAGAGTCCTTGGTCTTCATTTATTTTTGTTCCCTAAACAAATACTAAAAATAATAATACATTTCTAGCTTCCTCACAGAATTGACATGATGATAATGACGTGATAGGTTGCAAAGAACCTAACAGTACTGTAAGGTATAGACTTTTAGTATCAGAGGTAGTATTTAATGAGTTATCATTTATTCATTAAAGCTAATATTTTTTTAAAGAATTATAAGTGACCTATACTTAGGCATTACCTTTTTTGGTCAGGTTGGTGAATAGTAGTATTGGAAGACCTATACATTTAAGTAAATCAGTTTAAAATTCATGTCTTATTTCTATGAGAGAGGTAAGTTGGCATTACCATATAATAATAATTTCTATAAACAAATAATAATCTAACTCCTGGTACAGTTTGACAGAAGCTAGTATACGGTGAAATCTCCAAAATGCTCAAAAACAACCTAACGAGGCAGAGAATAAGAGAGGGTGAAACTGTCTGAGCCTGGCTGGAAATGATGGTGCGCCTAGGACTTCCAGTTTGTTTGTCTGTTTGTTTGAATTATTTTGTTGTTGTTATATTACATTTATCCCACATTTCCCCCATGGACTTCCAGTTTTAAAACCAGCATGAGTTGGCCATCCTTATACTAAGGACTAGAGAACCCACCTAGGTATGTGACAGCATAAATACAAAAACTAGATTTTTTTTTAACCACCTTCCCCCAAAATATCACAAATTCACTTCTATTTTTGCCTACTGCAAGCCACAGTGGGCAAACAGGAACAAGCAGGATCCACAGTAATTAAGGAAGAGAGGCATGCCTTTTTAGTGAGAATCTACTTTCAGGCATTAACTTGTGAAACTTTTTAAAATGAGTTCACTTTCCCCACTGAAAAACCTTCCCGTCTTATGCTATTTTTAGCTAACGATCTGACTTGAAATAAAGCCAAGGTGCCCCATTCTGCGGTCTGTGTCAACCAAACACTCAGGTTCACTGAAGAGGAAAAAGAGAAGTCTACCAAGGAAATAAGATAGATATGTTTTAAAGGGCAACAGCTATTAACTATATTACTTTCAATTTCTCAAAACGAGTCACTTTAGTATAAATCACCTCCATACACCAACCTATAGATCAGAGGAGGTTTTTATACTTGATTAAAGTTTCAAGCCCACAGGCCCAGCTGTGCAGCATGGCCCTCTGAAGTCATACCAGTAAGATGACTCACCAACTGGCAGGTGTCTTGGGTTCTACGAACGGGTGTCTGCCTGGATGAGAATGAATGTTTGTGGCCAGCGGATGACCCCATCCTACTTGGCTAAGAGAGGAGAGAGGCTAAAAAACTGGTCAGTAGTACAGTACTTGTTTTATAATGTAAAGCATCAGACTTTGCTCCAGTAAGAGACTTATAATTCATGCAGACTTTGAAAATACCCTCTGTACGTATTTCATATTCCAATGTCCACTTACTGAACAGTACAACAGAATAAGTTCTAAAAGGAGAAAAGTCAGTTTTATGACCTCCCAAATTAGAAACAACTCAAAGCGAGAATTATATGGAGTTCATTGCTTCAAGAAATTTGAAATAAGGGTCACAAGAAAAATAAATCCATATTTAAACCCTCCTATTACATTTAATGACTTGATGTCAGTTTCCACGCCAGTGAAGATCAGTAGTTCCTATTTAAGTTCTAGTTCCCTGATGGACATCCTTATGTGAAAACTGACACCATGCCACAGTTAATAAGGTATGGGTTTATAAATATGGAGTTTAAAAGCAACTTACCCTTTCCCTTTGTGCAGCTCTGACTTCCACCCTAGTTTCTACAGAAACAGGAGGACAAGTGCCAGTGCCAGAAGTCTGCCAATCAGAACTCATTTGTAGTTGTCGAATAATAAAGCCTTACCCCAAAGTCAGCTATAGGCTTTTGATTGTCAGTAGTTCCTAAAAAGAAACCCGGGAGGAAAAAAAGACATTTTACCAACTACTGTACTTAAGAAATGCTCCCTCCTTTAAACTTGGCTATTACATTAGAAGATGTAGATCCAATACCATATGGACTTGTTAAAAAATTGTATTAGGGCCCCTGGCTGGTGGCACAGTGGATGAGGCGCCGGCCTGCAAACCCAAAGGTCGCTGGTTCCATTCCCCAGCCAGGGCACATAACCAGGTTGCAAGTCAGGTCTCCAGTCAGGTCCGTAGCTGGAGGCAGGTGAAAGGCAACCATACATTGATGTTTCTCTCCCTCCCTGCCGCTTTCCCTTCCCCTCTCTCTGGAAATAATAAAATCTTTAAAAAAAAAATTGTATTAGGGCTTCAAACATCCCTAAACCCAGGAAGCAGCAAATAGAAGTGTCTTTGAAGGTTCAAAATATCTCTAAACCAATATAGCAAAGCAAAAAACAACCAAATAAAAAACCCACTAATCTATCAGAGAAACAGTTTTCCAACCATCAAACTATTTAAAGTTCAGATAAATTCATTCCTCTTATAGAACAGCTTTTCAGTTAAGATTGTAACACTGCAGAGGGTGAGCTTCACAGAGAAATAAATGGTGAAATAGGTACGTCTCCACTGAAAGCAAACCTCTCTGATCTCAAGAGACATCCATAAATCACAAGTGAACCCTGGAAAAATTTTCCAGACAGGCTGACAATGCTGTGCTTGAGAAAAATCCCTCCAAATACATACACCAACTTAAAAACTTAAAAAGTGTGGGATGTGAGAATAGTCTGGCTGCAGTGCCTCACTGGATGTTGACATGGTTGCTTGGAGAATGTACTTCAGACTATTTCATCATAAAAAGGAACACATTAAAAAATAGCATTCCTTTATCTAAATCGGTATGTTGCAATTTAGAGTAGTCTCTGCATATTCATGCTGCACCATTTAAACATTTATTATTTGTCACTGTGAGCTTGAAGATGAAATATAAATCAGATTTTTTATTCTTAATGATTTATGAAGTCAGTTTATTTATAAAGTAACTATATTAAAATTAAAACAAAGGCCATTAAGGAACCAACCCTTAGTCCTGTCTGTATCCATCCTCCCACTGAAGCTCTAAACCTGCCTCTACCAAACTTTCCACATTACGGGACACCTATCATCAGTGTCTCAAATATCCCCATCTGTATCTGTAAAAAGTAACATGTCTGTCTCACAATGCAAAGAGTGAACCAGAATAGAATAGGAAGGAGAAAAAAAACACATAAAAAGAATAATCAAGAACCAATAGTGACCCCTCACAGTCTTGATGGCAGAGACGCTGGTCCTTTTCTGGTCATTAGAAGCTCACTATCTAAGAACTCTTTAGTTCCTACTTTTTGTTGAAAATATTTTTAACTCCTTTAAAGTAAATGTCATTGACTAATGCACAAATCTGAGGCTCCTACTCATAAGGAGTAGGATTCTGATCACCCATTTTTATTACACAGAAAACGTGTATTTCTGTATCTCCACCTTAAGCAGTGCTAAAACTTTCAAGTACACACCATTTGCCTGGAACAGGTCTGCGGCAAGGCCCTGCCATTCTGTTCTTTCTTTCTAACACTCTTCCTAGCAATGATAATGTTGCTGGTTTGAGGACCACACTTTCAATAGTAGGGATTTTCTAAGATTAAGCCTTATATGAGGCCTGTCCTATCGGACCAATGTCAATAGAATTAAAACAGTGTTGTATGACCAATACTTTCAGGACAGACCTCATACTTGCTGTACTGAACCCCAAGTTTAGTCTGAAAATTTTGGGTTTTCATTTTCAAATAGTCCTTAAGTGATAGACGGTATGTGTGTGTTTAAGATTTGTCTCTGGAGCAGTGTTTTTAGTCTTGACTATACAGTAGTTACCTGGGGTGCTGAAAGCAAAACAAAAACAATGCTGGGAACTTGGCAGAGTCCCACTTGACCCAGATCAATTTAAACGAAGCTCTGAGAAAGTGTCCCAGTTACTGGCATTAAAAAGTTCTTTGGGTGATTCTAATGTGCAGCCAGGTTTTAAGACCGAAGTGTTTCTGTATATAAAGAATGTATATTTACTAGATTCTTCCCCTCCACCCAGTGTGTGGTTATCTCTTGCGCACCCCCACCTGGGGACCTGGTCTGCAACCCAGGCATATGCCCTGGCGAGGAATCAAACCAGCGACATTTTAGTTTGCAGGCCAGCGCTCAACCCACTGAGCACATTAGTCAGGACCACATTCACTAGTCTTAACTAGGAAGTAAGACAAAACTACTGTCAATTTCCATATGCTGAAATACAAATTTTATGAGACAACAATATTCCCAAGATGCCTTAAAATGTGTAATAAAAATATATCTGTATGTAGCATCTCAAAGTGTTCATTTGGCCTGTGATGAGAGTTCTACTCCGGACACATATGTATTAACATGATTATGCATAACATTTTTTAAGTCCTTTTCCTGGGTAAAAGGAAATCTGTTGGTCACCTGGGAAAGGTCAGATATCAATTCAGCACTTAAAGGTTGTATAAACACATGTATTTGGTTTGCACAGGATGATAGCCTTTCTACAAAAAGACCATCTAAACTGATTTCTAGTAAGGGAGTTTGGTTTGACACCACTGAAGAAATTGCAAGGTATGAAATACAAGAAGCACAGTCAGTATGTTACAGCAGAAACTATACACAATGACTACTTATGACTATGGTGGAAACTGTCCTTGAGTTTGCTGAAAGCAAAGGAAACAAAAAATAACATGATGAAAAATTAAGTACTAGGGGGCAGATGGCTTTGAAACCTCGGGGTGGCCAACAATGATGAGCCTGAAGAATAAATAAAATCTCTATTAAGGTAGTTAAATATGGAACATTGTTGATCTCTGAAGAACACAGTCTCACAGAGACTCTGAAATGCTCATTTATTTTTGAAGGAAGTATTATCTTTGATTTGTAAATGGCTGAAAGAGTTCCTATTTTGAATTACCTATATACTGGTTTATCTTCAATTAGTGCAGCTAATTAATTAATTCTTCAAATATTATATACATCAGGCATTATTCCAGATCTTGGGAATGCTTGAAAGAAATGTTACTTTCCTGAGACAGGTAGTCAAACCTTGATCAAATCACATCACTCTCCCTGCTTAAAACCTCCGGTGGCTTTCCAGTGTGTTCAGCACTTATCCAAACCCTGTGTCCTTGGCAACAGGCCCTAACTTAAGAGTTGATGACCTCCCTTCTTCCATTGGAACGTAAACTCCATGAGAAAGGAAAAACTTATCTGTATTCTTCACCGATATACTCCCCCAAGATCTAGAATAATGCTTGCTACATAATAGGTATCTAAATATTTGTGAAGAATTAGCTACATTAATACAAAACAACCCAGTACAAATAATTCAAAAAAGAAAAATCTTTCAACCATTTACAAGTCAAAGATACACTCGACTTTACCTATAATTCCATCCTACTGGTCTCCATCCTACTGGTACCCTAGTTAGAAGGTAACGTTCATCCACAGCAAACAAATTACATGTGTACATACACATGCGATCCCAGAATCGCCTGCAATTTTAAATTCAGACCACAGTCACGTTATTTTTAGATTAACATTTGAAAGCTCAAGGATCTCTCAGCCGGTTCCGGGATGTGTAACCCTTGGCCAACTCAAAAAACTTCTCTGGTATCCTGTTAGGACTTTGTAAACTAAACAGCAGCCCTTTTTCAGACTGTTACAAGGCAAAATTAAACACTATGCATGACCGAATGCCTTGGAGAAATAATTACTTGACTATAAAACTGTTACTTAAGTGACACTTTAGTGATAAATTCCATAGACTGTAGTTTCATTCTGTTTGTCTCTGCAAAACTTTGAGCTTATCTTCTGGAAGAGCTAAGCTTCAGAGAAAGCACACTATTCTGGGTCTCCCATCTCCCAGATGGGCCTCTTTTCCAGTGCCACCTTCCTCCTCTTTTTAAATACATTACCCCCAGGATATACCTTGGCACTCTACTCTGTGGGCCAGTGTTGCTCAACATGTGGCCACTGACCACAGACCACATCAGAATTTACCTGAGGAACTTGTAAAAAATGACTCTTGGGCCATGCTGGCCATAACAGATCCCAGAATGTCTGGGGTTGGAGCCAAGGGCCTGTTGGTTTCCCAAGAATGACAAGTGTTGATAGTTTATAGTCTGAAATCCACTGCCCATATGCTCAAGTTTGCAGCTTTAATCCCAGCCTCCAGAGAAACAGTGAAGTATCACAGTACAGTGACAACAAAGGCCTGGCTGAACCCTGGCTCTTTAACTTAACTAGCCATCAGATGATGGTCTGTGCTGAGACTTACATTCAATGTGTACAGGGTTCTGCAGAATGTTGGCCTGAAGTGGGTATTTAATAAATGATTATTAGTACTGTTGCTTTTTATCAACATGTCTCAGCTGATTATGCATCCTCAGTACCTGCCCTTGGCAAAATAGCTTGCCCTCAGTATTCCCTAACCATTTTAGTAAATGGCCCATTTAAGGCTTTTTCCAAGCTTCAACCTGCACCTTTTCCACTGATCAACAAGCTACCAGGATTGTTATTCATGCTTGTCGGCATGACATCTTCCAACCTCCCTCCTCCATTTCACACCCTCTCCCAACTAACAAATTCTTTTGTCATCTCTCTTGACCATCCTACCTTAAAGGAACCTGTTCATACTCATAAACCCTTATCACCCGAAAGAATTCATTACCAAATCAACTCCAGTACTGGCTTGTGACACCTCCCCTAGAGCGGACTTAAACTGTGAACTCCCCGCCCCATACTTAACTATTTACCTGTGTACATCTACTTTCCCCAATTAGAATATAATTTGTTGACGGAGTAGAGACTATCTGATACTTTCTTCTATATGCTCAGCACCTTGGTTCTTAATATACAGCCAGCATTCAAATCATTACACAGAAACCCTCCCTGAAAGCTTAATATTACAGCATTCAGGTAGAAGCACATGAAGTTACTTTACTTCAAAGTCAAAAGCACTTCATGGTTGCTGAGAACAAATCTGTCTGAAGTTTAACAGAATTTTGTTATTCAATAAATCTCTTAAAACTAGGTTATAATTCAAGTTATTAAGAAAAAGCATGTGTTAACCAGGGAGGCTTAGCAAGTAAGATGGGAGATAAAAGTGGGGGTCAGACAAGCCAGACCCAGATATCCTACTGCAAAAAAGAGGAACAGATGCTCTAACGAGCCACATGTACTAAATTTATTGTCTCAGATAAACAGCTTGGAAACAACAAAGTGATTTAAGCTACGAAAGTGGCAATTTTTATCATAAAGGTTATTTTACCAAAGTCAAGGTAATCCCTATTATCTCTTTTTTCCATTTTTTCCTTTCCTACTGTCCATTTTAATACTAACAGCCAGGCTTTCCAAATAAGCACAAGCCAATTCAGAGGTGTTGGTGAAAGTATTTTTTAAGAGTAGAACCCTAAATTTAATCATATGAAAGACACTGGGAAACCCACACAATTATTTTAAAAGGGCAGTTTCCAACTTATAAAACCAGAACTTGAGCTCTAACAGTCAACCCAATTAATAATTTTTCCTTCCCGGTGTAGCTAGAAATAAAATTTCTTGTGTAGTTTCAAAACTGTCACACTATGTACCTTTCCATTCTGCATGTTTCATATACAAATAAACAAATGCCAGCGTGCAATATTTCCTTCGTTCCTGAGAGAGTAAACCTAAGATCTCAGAAAGTTACCAAACATGCAAAAGTACATAGTGTAATGTAATCCTCAAATCACTGTTGTGATTTAAAATACTTGTTTAATAATTAGAAAAATAACTTAATGGGCTTTTAGTGTGAACTAGCCAGAGAAAGAAAGTACACTGGAAATGGAGATTCCCAAAGGTTTAAAACGTTTCAAGACTTGCAGGTAAAGAGATCATTTAGCACAACTTTAGGGGTCAGCCAACTTGCAAGCAGATTTTTAAAAATGATTGTAAAAGACACTGAGTACCTGAAATAAACCAGTGTACTTCACTTTTCCCCTTTGGAAAGAGATAAAAATTTCATGAAAAAGAAAAATTACACTCAAAACTGTCAATCCCATTTAAAATAAAGAAAACATAAATTGTACCTATACATTAAACAATCATGCTTGTATTAAGTTGCCAAAACCTCATACTTGATTACTGTCAGGGGGAGGATCTGGAAGGGCTCAGAAGGCAGGAAGGACCACATGGAACATGAAAATGATGGTAACAGCATTGTCAATATTGTCTACTCACTCCCCTGGAGTTGTAGTAGCTGATTTTATAATTAATCTAATCTCTTTGTGGGACAAGGGGGGAAAAAAAAAACCCAACCATTCTGGCTAAATTATCATTCCTAGTCTGATGGTACACTTTTTTTTTTTTTTGCTATATACTACAATTCTGTTAACTTCGGAAGTTTACAGCAGGAAATTCTTCCAGCACCACTAAATCATCACTAAGAGTGAAGGTCACAACTAATGAAAAGTGTCAAAATTTTAAAGGATATCAAGGCTGTCGGCCCCAAATCCACAGCCAAGATTTTAATGCTTTGGCTCCCAAAGCATTAACCGTTAAATGCTTTAAACATTAAAGCATCAAAATAACATTAAAAAAAAAAAAAAACACCGCAGAACCAAAGTTCTGGCCCGGAATCTTACAAATACATTTTGGTGAGGGAGGTAGCTAGAAACAGCAGAGGAGCCTGAAGATTTCCACAGAACCCCCTCCCCCAACATTCAAAGCTCTCACCCTGTTCATTATAATGCATTTTGACCTCTAAAAACCCTCTTACCTGTTTACAAGAGTTTACACAGCTGTTTGCCACTGGAACACCACCTTGCAGAGTATAACCGTGGCATCCTTTGTTGGAAAGCACCTGTTGCCTAAGTAATCATCATCCCGCATGGAGACAGACAGCACTAGGGCTCTTCCATCCGAGGTTAAAATTCAAAACAAGCCCAACAAGCCTGCATTTCAAGGTGGTCTTCGTCTGCAACTAGTTAAGTTTACAACTGCCAAACAACATGGTGTCTGAAGCCAAAGGTGCAGCACTGCTGGCTTCCTCTTGAACTCCAGCGTTGTCACTGTGCACCGAAGTCTCCTGCTGCCAACAGGGGAGTTGTTCTCCTGTACTGGGAACAGCTTCCAAAGCTCAGGACCCCCCGTGCAGGATAATGCAGGAACTAAAGGCACACACTTTTTTCCTCCTTAAGGATGCCTCCATTTCTTTCCTCACAATCTGTACTACTGACCGAGGTGACTGGGCCTGAGTGTGCGTTCGTACCTACGAAACCGTCACGGTGCATGCACATCCAAGGCATGTGGAACCACAGGTCAAATAAGGCACAGATACCAAGTAACGGTTCTAATTACAAACACTAGCTCTCAGGAACTCTTCATCCATTCAGAACTAAACCCATCACTGCATACCTCTGGTGAGAAGCCCCTGGAGATGAAGGAGCTCCTCAAATGTGTCAGGAAAGGCTTTATTAACATCATCATTAACATTTAAAAAGCAAACGGAGCATTCTCCTTCTTTTGGCAATTTGGTGCAAATCTTAAGTGCAAGATAAGGCAATTGCAAACTTTTCTTCAAATTAAAAATGAAACTAAGGCCAAACGTGATGGGTGGACAAAATAAATCAAAACTTAAATTTCAGCAACTCCGGCTCTTCCAACCAGCAAAGCCCCCGACTCGTGCACTGCAGTGAGGCTTACGGTGCTTGCCCCGGCTTCTGGCGTGCCAGCCAACAGCACCATTTCCTCATCAGGTTGAGGACAAGGAAGCAAATGATCCCCTTCGCTGCAAACAAAGGGGGTCACCGTAACACTAGCGATCCTTCGGGATTGACACACCGTGATAAGTCAAAATGATGGTCTCCCTGCTTCTTGCTCAAGACATACAAGATCTGAGCAGCAGCAAGTACCGCCTCGGCTGCAAACAAAGGGGTCAAAGGTTTGCCGTCAATTCACTTCCAGGCAGAAAAACATTTTCCTCAAAAGAAACAATTTATTTAGAATAAAACAAAAGCAGCTCAACTGTGAGCGCATGTTTGGGTGACAGCTACTCTTAAGCTGTGTGAGCCATAAAAAGGGTTTTTCTTTACTTTTCCAGAAATCTTGTGTACACAGCACAAAGCAAGAGGTCATTTTTTTCCACTTAAAACACCGGCATTGGCATCACAATAGCAGATACACAACTTTAAGCTGCCATTTTAGTAAAATGCACAAATACTAAACAGATTAGCTTTCTTCCATCAAGAGGCCCATGTCAACTCCACATAAGCCACAACTTCTCTTCGAAAAGGTCCATTAGAGCTTTGATTTCCTCATCTTCATCCACTGTTCACCAGCTTTGCTTGCAGGAGGGAAAAAAAGGTTATTCAGTAAAAATGTTTACAATATTAAAAATATATATATTTCCCCTATGCCATCATAGATCAACATAATATTAACAAGACCTTCCTGGATAAGTCAACCCTGACCTCAAAAAGCACCAATAATACCCACTGGCATCCTTGAAATGAATTTACTGTATGAACAGACAAACAAGTAAAATAGGGTGAATTTTTTTAAGACTGCAATTAAGTGAGGATTATAGGACTGAAAGTATTCTCAATACTCATGTAACTGAGTAAAACACAGAAAAAATTTCAGAAGAAAGCAAGTTTATAATCAACCTATAATATATTCTACATATAACTTTAAAAAATGAAACTGTAAAAAGGTGATATTTAGTCCAACTTATACCCCCATCTATGTTCATTCTGTACTTTACATGGAACAATAAAGAACTGCTCCGTTATTATAAAAAGGGTTCCAGATACAGAACCTTTTAAAAATCCACCTTCATATGTTACCAAAAACAGTCACTGATACTTTATGAAAACACTCCTACAAACCAAAGCTAAACAGCCAAAGAACACTTTAGGGCTTTTACTTTTCAATGCTGTTTAAGTCACATACATAAAACTCTTCATTAAGGTGGATAGTTCACTGTGGTTACCTGAAATCATTTTCTTCCCTTAGGGATAAACCTGAACCAGAATGTTAACAGGGCACATTCACTTCTCCCCTTCTTGTTCTAACACCTAACTCCTATCCATCTCAAAACCATGCATTATGGTAGAGACAGAACAAAAATGTCCAAAAATTCTCCCCAAAAAATTTTTTTCATGTGAAGTCATCAAGGCCCTCTTCTCAGGAGGATCTAATTCTGTTAAAGAGTTTTTGGTGAACGGTTCCTGTATGAACCCCAACTGCAGTTCAAGCTATACCTGCATAATTAGCAATTTCACTAAACAAAGTGGATTTAAAATTAAAAAAAAAAAAGATGGTCAGTGAAAACCTGCTCATAGAAGTTTTAAAGATAAACCTATAGTGTTTGACTATAAAAGCAACAAACACACAACTTACTTTTACTGCTGTACCTCAAATGATCTAATTGAGTTAAGAAGGGGCAGACTATTATTACCTTCAAAATGTGACAAAAGCCTATACCAGCCAGAGGTTGGGCATTTAAAGATGTAATCCTTGAAGGGTAGTATATCTATGCTCAATTGCAAGACAAAGTACGCATCTTAAACCAGGAATTTAAATTTTTGTGTGGAACACTCTATCTAAGAATCCCAGTTCCAATTAACAAAATATTTTAAAATTGGCTAGGAGCTGAAGGCCTAATTTCCATAAGCTCTGAAGTGGTGATCCACAAGTCTTCATTAGCTTGATTTTTTTCAACAGCACTACTTAGCAAGTCATTAAACAATATAATGATATTTTCATTCCATTCATTTGAACCAAGTTTCAGAAACATCAACTAAACAAGTATTTTCTTAAAGAAAAAAAAAAAATGGTTGTTACAAAGAACACCCAATGCTGAGATGACATTCTGACTAATAAGCATCAAAACCAAATAGTTTTAGACTTTTGTTTTCATTCCACTCTGAAGGTTTCAATCAATAATTTATCAATATTGTAAACCTGCCTAACAGAATGGGCATCACAAATAAGACTCATCTGAATGATGGCAATCTTGCAGGTAAGCACCAAACTAAACATAATTATTTATGATACATAGGTTTAGAAATGGTATCAAGTCAGTTTCAAAACACTGAAGAACAAATTTCCCAGATATAACAAAAACTGCAATATCAAAGAAAAAAATCAAACATGGAGCAAGAATAACTGAAAAAAGGAGTGGGAGGGAGTACACATACTTCAGGTTATCATAAAATTAAGATGCCATGGACTTCACACTAAAAGAGCAAAATTATTCGTCCAGCCATCTTATCAAAAGATAGTTAAAAGTTAATGGTTAGTGAGATTTAAACTGGAAAAATGTATCTAGTCAAACTGTACTTTGACCCCATGTATGCACGGACTACACATTTGCATTAGTTTCTGGACAGGTGTCTACACCATATTACTATGCCAAGCTTGGCCTTTTAAAAGCAGAAAGCCTTAACTGTAGGACTTCAGGTATTTTCCCTGCAGGCCAACCAAGGGCTTTTGCATTCATAGACCAGTACTTTTCTACTCTCAAAATGGCTATTTTTCAGTTAAAAACAAAAAAAATCACCAAAACCTCCAAACCTAAAAAGAAAATTTATGAATGCATAATGAGAACAAAAAAAAGACAGCAGTGATGAGCCTTTCATGCTGACATGCATTAGACACCTAACGTAATGGAAAATTTAAAAAATTGCATGACATTTCCCTGGGTTATTATTGGTGCTATTTTAAACTACCAGCTTTGATTAGCAGAAAGAAAACAGTTGGGTTCTGCCAGGCTTTCAATAAACCACGTTCACAAAACAGAAACCTCACAATGATCCAAATGGCCCTAAAGTTTCTTTCTCATCATCATTAAATTCAAGGGCCTTAGCCAAAGTCCTCAGCATTCAAATCAAGAGAGGAAAATATACTATAGAGCTGAGAAACTAGAATTGGCAGCAGGGATAGATGGGGGGAAAAAAAAAAAGTCAAGAGAGAAATCATTATTTTTAAGCAGAAAAAGCCCTTGTTAAGAACCAGAGTTGATACAATCTTCAGCTTTTAAAAAAATTGCGAGGGTGGGTTAAGTTATTTTGAGTTAACTCCAAATGTTTGGGAAAGTAAATCAATTAAAAAAAAGGTTTTCCTACACTGATATTTCAATTCTCTGTGGTTGGACACCAGCAAAAAACATTAAACACAGTATTTTAAACACAATATTTCAAAGGTATTCAAAACATTCAATAATGTAATGTCATCATTACTGTTTAAATATCAAAATAAAAAAATAGAAGCAAAATTTTAAAAGAGCATGTCAAAGGCATTTCACGATGACCTAAAAATTTCTGCAATATAGATATGGCTGATTAATACCCACTGAAACAAAAGATGACTTATGAGCCTGCAAACAACTATTATTGAAATCAAGAATTTGGATACAAAAACAAACTCATTTTTGATGAAAAACACTTAAGTTTTGAAGTATGCACAATTAGAGCTGTACCTACTACACCTCCCTGAAAGTCAATAAAAACACCACCACACACCAATAACTGACCAAAAATTCTGATTTTAAAAGCACCTACTCACATCTTGCATACTAGTGTAAGCTTAAGACATATGGTTTGTAACATACTCAATTTTTACTGAACAGTTTACAGCTACAAACCAAGAGCATATAAAGGATACAGAACTCAAGA
Organism: Noctilio leporinus; assembly: GCA_004026585.1. Lineage (NCBI taxonomy): Eukaryota > Metazoa > Chordata > Mammalia > Chiroptera > Noctilionidae > Noctilio > Noctilio leporinus. The sequence continues at coordinate 296,552 of PVIW01001239.1, forward strand.
ATTAGTAATAAAAATGCTTACGTTAAAGCAAACTATCTGGGAATAAACCATACGTTCTAAGAGAAATACTCAAATACCTGATTAAAATAATTACATTGCTAATACAATTTACCAGCTTATACTTCTGAGGGCCCTGATCAATTGTTTTTGTACAAATAACATTTCTGGTACAGGAAATTTTTTACCTATATACCAGCAGTTAAACCATTTTAGGTGTAATTACCATCTTTATATAGTCAATGGACTCTTTCTCTCAAAATTTTTAGATTTTCTAAATTTTGGTTTTGTAACTTGAGGATTTTTTTAAATGCTCAAGATTTAAAAAGAACAAAGAAAAAAAAACAAAGAGGAGGAAATGTTAACTCTTATGAGTAGGAACTCCTAATTAAAATAAATCTATCTGCCTGCTACCTTCAGGGCATCCCTCACTCAATATAGCTAAACTGTCCTGATGTCTATTTAAAGAGATTTATAAAAACGTAAAAAAGAAAAAGCTACAACTAAACAACTAATTAAAAACTATTTTTCATCTGATGCTGTATCCCATTATACATCACAAAACAAGAACCATGTCAAAATAGTAAATACAAGTTATACATAGACTTTAGGACGCACCACGGACAATGATCATGACCAGGTAATCATCTTCAGATTTGGCCAGTGCCTTGGCAGGAGAATCCAGGAACTGCTGCGAGAACTCACAGGGTGGGAAGGCATGAAGGACTCCGGTGTTTTCCTTGTCTTTGTTGCCCCCCACAGGAAGGCTGATCACCCCAGCGGCCTGCTTCTGCTTTAAATAGGACACCAGGTTCCTAAGTGGCCTCTGAGTAGAGGCGGCAGTGTCTGATGTGGCCGAAGAGGAGGACCTGCTGTCAGAACTTCCAGGCACAGCCAAAAGAATGGCATAACCGTTTGGCCCTGCCACTTTGATGCGTCGAGTTACTTCATCCAACTTGGGCTGGTCCAAACGAAGACGCTGAGTGATCTTGAGCTGGGCCACTTTGCCTCCACTTGAGCCCTCCACAAGAAGACTGCTGGCCACTTGGAGGTCGCCCTGCAACAGATGCATGTTGGAAGGAAAGTTGCTGTTCTTCAAGAGAAGCATGCCCTGCCAGGCCAAACAGAGCTTGGGAGAGGCTGCTGCTGCAGGGGCTGTCCCACCATCCTGTTTCTGGAAGGGGGACTTGAGTTTTGATGAAGCAGTGCTGGTGCTGGCTGCACTCCCATCAGACCGGTCTTCTTTTTTCAGAGGGCTTTTTCCCTCAGTGGGAGCAGCTGTCCGGTGCTTCCTATCGCGTTCAGCTGATGCAGAGTTTTTGCGGTCTCGCTTGTCACCCTGGCTTTTCTCCAAACTACCTCGTCTGTCTCTGATAGGAGAGGGCTTTTCCAAGAGAAGAAGACGAGAAGATCGATCATTGTCACTGTTGTAGCGATCCCGGCTACTGCTTAAGTCTGGACTGCGGTCAGGAGAAGGAGCACAGTGCCGTTTTCTTGGACGGTCACTCTCAGGGGACCTATCCAGGTGCCGCCCCCCACTCTCCTCAGGCAGTCTTCGCTTCCTAGGTTGGTCTCTGCTGCTGGGCAGATCTCGCTCACCTCTGTCCCGGTCCAAGGCCCAGCCATCTCGCCTGCGATCCAGGCTGTCCAGTGGCTCATAAGCAGGCACAGAAGTAGCTGCAGTCCGAGTGCTACGTTCCCGGACTGGAGGTGGGGGTGGCACCCAATCAGAGTCACCATAAAGGTCCCTATCACAATCTCTGTATAGTAATGGTGGCGTCCTGTCGCGTGCACCCCTCAAAGGGTCAGGTGCCCGGTGTCCAAAAGCATCTGTCACCAGTTCATAATGAGTTAAGGGCAGAGGTTGCAGATACTGCTGCTGGTACCGATGTTCTGTGTCTGCAAAGTCTACTCTAAGGCGACGATCTGGGCCACCAAGTGGAAAGCCCCGCATATGGGTCCAAGCAGCATGAGCTGCATCCAGGCTTTCGTACTGGATGTATGCCCAACTATCACCTTTGCGGTAGTCTATGGTGCGTATGGTGCCAAATCGGTCAAACTCTCGTGCCAGAGCAGCCAGAGGCACCCAAGATCCCAGGCCACCTACCCAAAGGCGAGTGGTGGGTGTTGCTTTCCCATAACCAATTTTGATAGGATTCCGAATGATAATTTTGCCAGACATTGCTAATTTGGCCCGGTGAGACATGTCCAGGTTCTCAAACTTGAGAAAGCCATAGGTACTGGTCTGGCCCCGAGAAGGCCTCTTGATGTCTACTTCTGTAATGACTCCAAAGCGATCAAAAGCCCTTCTTAAATCACTCTCTGTCACAGTGATGTCCAGGTTGCCCAAGAAAAGCGTCCTATTAGCTCGCTGATCATCCTCTGGTGAGATCTCATCCACCTCTCTGAAAGCAGCAGCACCTGCTCCAGCTCCCACCCTGGGTTCAAGATTATATGCTGGGCGCACTCTCTCATAAAACGAGTAGTCTCGCTCTCTCTCCAGGTCTCGGGGCAATGGTGGCGGAGGGGGAGGGGGCAGGCGGCCAAGCGCCAACTGCTGCAACCGGTAGTCTCTGTACCCCAAAGCTGCCCCGCCGGGGGAAAGTGATCTCTGGCTTCCACCACCTCCTCCGGGCGGGTGCCGGTGACTCCCGACAGAAGCCCCGACCACACTGGATGACGTAGAATAGGAATCTTTGTCTAAAGGGGAGCGGCTGCGGCGCCGGCTCACATACACAGCTTCTATCTTCAGGGGCCGGTCGTAGAGCACAAGGCGGCCTCTGGCATGCTTGGCCGCCCGCGCGTCCTCTGACCGCCGGAAGTTCACAAAGGCTACGCGCTCATCCCCGCCGCCAGACCCCGAGAGGTGACTGATTTTCACACTCACATCACCGAAGCGTTTGAACTCGTGAAACAGTCCGTCCTCCACCGCTTCGTCACTTAGCTGGGACCCCAACTCGCTTATCTTGAGCGTCTTGTACTCCCCGCCATCAGACGCTGAGGAGGCGGCCCCGGAGGAACGCGAATCCCCGCCTCCACCTCGCGAGCTGCTGCGCGACTCGCCCCCGCCAGAAGAATTTTTAGTACTTGGGGAACTATAACTATGCAAGCGGCTACTGGAGCTGCCCCCACCAGTGTCATACTCGCGGCTGCCACCTCGGCTGCTGGACTTGTCGAGGTGAAGGCTGCGCCGCGACCCGCCGCCGCTATCGGTCTTTCCGCTGCTGCTCCCATTGCTGCCGCCGGAGCCCCCTAACTTCTTGCTCCGCTCCCCGCGAGAAGTCGAATCCTCACCACCACGGGAGCGTTTGGGTTTGACCGGAGAGCGCTCTTTTCCCTTCATGGCTGCGGGTCGTCGGAGGTCGTCTCCGCGGAGCTGATTAACCCGCCGCCCCGCGCTGGTTTCACACAGCGGAACCGCATGCCGCCATCTTGAACTCCGCCGCTGCAAAGGATCCCGCCCTGCAGTCTCCATTGGTCAAGTAGCTCCTCTCTGCTACCGTCTCATTGGGAAAACTACTTGTCTGTCTTTACATGTCCCCGCGCTCGGGGAAGGCGCCCGCCCGACCACTGCTATTGGGCGCTCATCCCTTCAGTGGGAGTACCTCATTGGTTATACTTCTTGTCCATCTTAACGGTTTCTCGCGCCAGGCTGTAGCTCTGCCCCTCGCTTTCTATGGTCACCTGACTCAAAGTCTGGAGGCGTTGATTGGACAGAAAGTGTGCCCTGTAACGGTACCTCCTGCGCCCTGAAAGCAATGATCCCACCTCCTCAGCCCTTTCATTGGTTTTCGACCCCGTCCTTTAACCCACTACTTGGGAAGTCAGGCCATCTTTTCTGGCGTTTTTTTTCTCCCCCTCAGAGGCCGCCTCACAGCGCTCTCGCGTGAGAGACCGCTCCCTCTTTCCACCCCTTGTTCCAACTCGTCCGGCGGCTTAGAGAAGTTTAAATCTGATTGGATGGTGATGGGGAAATTGATAGGCTGAAACAACTGTCCATCACGCGTTTAAAGAGGTAGGCCCACGTACAAAGGGTGTGGACTGAAGGTGAAAGCGTGGAATACGTGATTGCTGTGCGACGTCATTACACGTCGCGAGAAGGTGACCCGAGTCCCGCTTGGCTTTTTCGCGCTTTCAGCATTGTGAGGGAAACAGTGTTGTCGAGCCCCCATATTGTGGTGTGCTTCAGAGCTCGCAACTTCTGGGCTCTCGACTTCCCACCTCCGGCTGTCGGGGCCCACAAATCCTGGAGGCCGTTCCGGGTGCGCCCTGCGTACACCATGTTAGTCCCTTTGGCCTCTTCCTGAGCAGCCGGAGCGCCACCCTGGCACCAGGAGCCCGCGGGGGCAAGCCCGGCCGGGAGTTCCCAGTACATAAATTCCTGGTCCCGGTAGCGCCCCGCGGTGGTCGGTGCGGAGGATCAGCGGGGCCCTCGGGTCCCGCAGCTGGGAAGCTGCGCAGCCGAGATGCCTCCTCGCTCGGGGAGCAAGGTTCGCCTGGGGCTTCCAGTTCCTGCCCCAGTACCCCTGGTAACCAAGGGGCTAGCCGACGCGCACGGCTTCGCAGGCGGGGGGCGGGGGGGGGGGCTTCCTGCTTTCTGTTACAAATTCACGTGGGTGTGGGATTTTGTAGTCCCGTAATAAAGCTATTTTTAAAAATCTAATGGCCCTCCCTACTAAATAATAGAGTAATAGAGTGACGTTTACGCTCCTGGCAGAAGTGTCGCCTGTTGTTTGTTTGGTTTTTTTTTGAAGCTTTTGTTTATTTATTTATTGTTAGAGAGAGGGGAAGGGAGGGAGGGAGGAAGAAAGGGAGAGAAGCATCAATGTATGGTTGCCTTTCAGCTGCCTCCAGCTACAGATCTGGCTGGAGACCTGGCTTGCAACCTGGTTATGTGCCCTGGCTGGGAATCCAACTAGGGATACCCGCCGCCTGCCTGCGGGTATCCACTGAGCCACCAGCCAGGGCCCACCAATTTTTTCTGTGGCTTCTTGGATCTACCCATCCCCACTCCTTTCCCTGGCTGTTATATATTAGAACCCAGTCTGCCAACCACCTTGCTGTCTCTAAATCTAACTCTTTGTGCTCCCTCAATTTTTACCGGATTCAATCCCAACCTACATTCTTTCGGAGACCTTTGTTAGGTAACAGGGCACCTGTGTGAAGTGCTAGAGATACGGAGGTTGAAACAGGTACAGCCCTGTTCTGCTGCTCACCTGGTGAAGGGGAGTAGTGTTGAGTTCACCACAGCTTTTAGGCTTTTCAACCCTTCAAGATCCCCTGAGGGCAGAAGTTACCGAGGATTCTGGTGTTGATCCTCCTCAGCCACCTCTCTCAAGGTCTGGTAGGGAGTAGAGAATGTCAGATGTTTTTAAAGGTGCCCTTCAAGGTAGCACTAATGTCCCCCAAACTGAAACCTAAACTTGAAAACTCTTCAGATTAGGGACTACAACCTGTTTAAACCTCCTTAACCATGCTTCTCTTCCTAAGTAACCTTGAGGATTGTGAAGATGTGGGCCTTTTGTCTCAATTAGATCCAAAAAGCTTGAAAGAAGCCCAATATATAAAAGCATAAAAATTAATAGTATTGTGGCAGATATAAGTACTTGTATTAAAAGTAGCTGTTAAGGGCCCTGGCTGGTAGCATAGTGGATAAGGCGCTGGCCGAAAAATCGAAAGGTCACTGGTTCGATTCCCCAGCCAGGGCACGTAACCAGGTTGCAAGCCAGGTCTCCAACCAGGTCCTTAGCTGGAGGCAGGTGAAAGGCAACCATACATTGATGTTTCTCTCCCTTTCTTCTTCCCTCCCTGCCCTTCTTTCTAAAAATAATGAATAAAATACATATTTTTTAAAAAATAAGTGAAACTAGCTGTTGCCTTGGCTGGTTTGGCCCAGTGGATTGAATGCTGGCCTGCAAACCAAAGGCTCCCTGATTTGGGTCCTGGTCAGGACAGGTGCCTGGGTTGCAGGCCATGTCCGCAGCTGGGGATGTGCAAGAGGAAACCACATATTTCTCCCTCTCTTTAAAAATAAATAACACATTTTTAAAAGCTAGTTGTTAAAGCTTTATAAGGCATTGAACAATGTATAGTACACTATCATTTGTGGTTTTAAAAAATTGTATAGCCCTGGCTCATGTAGCTCAATGGATTAAGCACCAGCCTGTGAACCAAAAGGTCAACAGTTCCATTCCAAGTCAGGGCATGTGCCTGGGTTGCAGGCCAGGTCCCCAGTTGGAGGAGCGTGAGAGGCAACCACACATTTATGTTTCCCTCTCTCCCTTCCTTTTCCTATCTCTAAAAATAAAGTATTTTTAAAAGATGGTATATATGTATGTGCACATATTTTCATAGAAACTTCACTGAGAATCTTGGGAAATTGTTACTAAGAACATGCTGAGGAGGAGGCATCTCAGGCCTGAGTGGGTGAGACACTCAACTTTTCATTGTGTACCTTGGTGCATTATTAAAAGAAAACTTGTTTTTACCATGTGTGTGCTGTTACTGTTTTATTTTTTAATAGAAATTATTTTTAGCTCTGTAACTTTTATGGAGAAAGATAGATACACACACACACACACACACACACACACAAAGTAGACTGCTATAATATGAAGAACTCACCACCCAATTTCAACATTAATTTGTTAATCTTGTTTCATCTACATATACTCTCTTCCCAATCTTGTCCCTCTTCATTATTTTGTTACAGGTCTATCTGCTACATTTTCTGAAACATGGACTCAGTTACATCTCCAAAGAGTTCTGGTTCCTTTCAGTGGGAAATAATATACAGATAAAAATTTAAGGCCCTGGCTGGTGGCACAGTGGATAAGGCACTGGCCTGTGAACCCACAGGTCACTGGTTCAATTCCCAGCCAGGGTGTGTAACCAGGTTGCAAGCCTGGTCTCCAGCCAGGTCTGTAGCTGGAGGCAGGTGAAAGGCAACCATACATTGATGTCTCTGTGTCCCTTTTCATCTCTGCCTCTTTCTCTAAAAAGAATAAAAATTGATAAAAATTTAGATGTTAGGGGGTTTAAAAAACCAACAGTGACCAACATATTATTTCTATAACAAAACACTCAAAAATTTTATACCCAGGACTTTAATCAATTTCAAGGACATAGAAAAATTGAACTTAAGTCATTATCTGATATTTATGGTAATAGGCAGGCTCCAAAATGACTATTTTTGGCTGACATGATCTGCTTGGGTGACTGACTAATTGAAGGAAAAGATAATGAGCAGGTCAGCGTAGTTTCCCAAATCTCACGATAGGGAATGAGGGAGCACAAGAGGGAAATCGGAGAGCTTCCACCCATACGTGTGGTAGTGCCTGAGTGTCTGCTAGGCTTAGTGGCCTGCAACTTGAAATGCCAGAGAGCTTGATGGAAACTTCTGCCCATGGCTTGCTGCAGCAGGAAGGCTTGCCTAAGGGGCCTGATAACCTGTCTGGTGTAGAGAGGACTGGTAAGTTCAATGGGTAGACAGAAAAGGCCTGGCCGCCATTATCAATAACAAAGAAAAATACAACCTGAGACAGACAAGTGTGTGTGTCCATGACAGAACTGAATAATGAATGACAATACTTTGTGTCAAAATAAGTAATTTTTTCATTTCCCTGTGTTCTCTGAAGTATGAAGCTTCTTAGGTTGAATCAGCCTACTTCTGCACATGTACATCAGAGAGAGCTGAGAGGATGAAAGTGACCCATAGTTTAGAGAACCAGGGCTTTGAACCCTTTTTCTGGTGTTGGTGAAGGAGTTGTTGAGGTCCAGTCCAAATTTTCATCTGATCTTGTGATCCATGGCCAGATTTGTGATTAACAGCTGACTTGAATGAACATTTTTCAGCGGTCATGAAACCAGAGACAATCTACCATCAGATTCTCTGAGCATCAAAGCAGCATGTTGATCTCCTTCTGGTACCTTGTCAAAAACCAAGTGTGTTGAAGAAAAGCCACCATCACCCATTTGGAGGTCATTGTTGACTTCGTAGAGCAATACAACTCAAAGACCCTAGAGAATACAGCCAAGTGAGAGCATCCTCAACTAGTTTTGTATATGAAGTGCTTTCTCTATTGCCTTTAAATTTAAAAGCAAAAAAGCAAAAATAAAAGGTATGCATATGGGAGAAAACTGCAATTGAAGAATAGATCAGTATATTTTCAATGAAATGTCTTCTTTCCACTGTCTTCCTTCCTGGGTTTTATTGTTTGTATATCCTCAATTCACACACAATTATAATCACCATAGCAAAGGTATCTGGGGAGCTGAGAGCTATTCAATTTCTTTGCACATACAAAAGGGCCTGAAGCTAGAAATTTTAAAAATGTTTCCTATTTCTTCATAAAATGAATGGTCTGACAGGAAAGTACATATTTTACTCATAGGCACATAATAAATCTCTAAAATAGCCAATGATCATTTAGGACTCAGTTTGCAGTGTAAAGCCACTTATTTGTGGTCTATGGAGTTTTTTAACAGCTTTATTAAAATATAATTTACATACCATAAAGTTCAGCCAGGTAAAGTGTACAGTCCAGTGGTTTTTAGTACTTCCAGAGCTATGCATACAGTTCATTCTTTAATATTATTGCAGAAAGTGCTCTGCTATAACTTCTGCTAGGTGACTAAGGCCTAATATAATTATCACTTTCATTCATCCAGAAATCTTAAAGAGCAGTGGTTAACAGCATGGACTCTGGAACCAGCCAGTCTAGACTAAAATCCCAGCTCTGCTGTTATCTCTCTGAGCCTTGATTTTCTTGTCTATAAAACAGGGGAACTCATGTGATCTCTTCACTGGGAGGATTAAATGGGATAAAACACACAGAACTTAGAACAGTGCCTGATGCATGGTAAACACCATATAAATGTTTATTATTATTACTAATACATTTTCTCTTTGCACATAACTACATAGAATTGTATTAATCAAAATCCTTAGTTCATGGCACACAATCACCCAACAGCTCACCCATGGGCCTTTAAACTTTTCTTTTTTTAATCAAGAGTATAGTGAGTACCCATGAACCCACCACATAATCCAAGAAATAGAAAGTTATCAATAACTTACCTATAACTAAGCGTTCCTTTCCTATCCACTGCCTACTCTTATAGGTAGCCACTATCCTGCAAAGAGTATTTAGAAATTACTTGATTGAAGAACTTTAGCCCTAGCTGGTGGATTGAGCACCAACCCTTGAACTGAAGGGTCACTAGCTCAATTCCTGGTCAGGGCACATGTCTGGGTCCCCCGTGGGGGCATAAGAAAGGTGATTAATTGACGTTTCTTTTGAACACAGATGTTCCCTCCCTTCTCCTCTCTCTAAAAATAAATAAAAACTTTTTAAAAAGAATTTATTATTTTTAGAGAGAAGGGTAAGGAGAGAGGCAGAGAGCGAGAGACAGACATCAATGTATGGTTGCCTTTCACCTGCCTCCAGCTACAGACCTGGCGGGAGACCTGGCTGGAGATCTGGCTTGCAACCTGGTTATGTGCCCTGGCTGGGAATCAAACCAGGGACCTTTGGGTTCGCAGGTCAGCAACTTATCCACTGTGCCACCAGCCAGGGCTTAAATAAAAACTTTTTAAAAAGAATTTTAAATAATATTTTAAAGGAATCTTAAAGAATGTATATGTATGTGTGTGTGTGTGTATTTTAGTGTATGTGTGTTTTCATGTATGAGGGTGCATGTTTGTATGCACATGCACACCCATGCACCTTAACAGTATTATTTTATTTTTGCTTTTTAAAAAATTTTGCAGCCCTGGCTCTTTTGGCTCAGTGGATTGAGCACTGGCTTGTGAACCCAAGGGTCGCTGGTTTGATTCCCAGTCAAGTCACATACCCAGGTTGCAAGCCAGGTTTCCAGCCAGGTCCCCAGCTGGAGGTAGGTGAAAGGCAACCATACATTGTCTCTCTCTCTCTCTGACTCTCTCCCTACTCCTCTCTCTAAAAATAATAAATAAAATCTTTAAAAAATTGAATAAAATCTTTTAAAAAATAAAATTTAAAACTTTACATACATTTATATTTGAAAAATGGAGTATTTGCAATCTTCTGAGACTTGCATTTTTCAAACATGATGTTACTATGATTATTTCATGTTATCATATGTAACTAGAGTTTATTTCCATTGCTGTAAAATATTCCATTGTATTGAATATACCTCCATTCTATGTGCATTCTTCTTTTGATGGATATACGGATCCTTTCCTGACCAAGGAGTGGAAGTAATGCATTGAAAGGTATATTGAATGGTTGATGTTTCGAGATAATACCAAATTGTTTTCTAAGGTGTTTACTTTAAATCATTGTACAGTCTCATTAGCAATGTATAAGATATCTTATTGATCCATGTCATTGGCATTTTATAACTTTTTTTTTGGCCAGACAAATGGGCATCACACAGTATCTCTCTGTGGTTTTGCCGTTTTATTTTCCTGAGCACTAGTGAGGTTGTGTATCTCTTTATAAACTTATAAGCCATATATGTTTCTTCATCTATGAAGTATCTACTCATGTCTTTGCTTATCTATTGAATGACCTGTTTCTCGTATGTGCGGGAGTTATTCATATAGTCTCAATTCTCATCTTTTGTAAGGTATGTGACAAATATGTGTTCACTTAGTTTAAGTTGTGCTTTAATAAACAGAAATGCTTAATTTAAATAAAGTTGTGTTTAATAACCTTGTATAGTCAAGTGTTGGGGACCCCAACCCGCAATAAAATCCCCCCGTGCTGTGGATGAACTAACCTCCCCCGCCCCCCCAAACAGCTCCTGTGTAAGGGGAAGATCTGACCAGTGGCTCAAGGTCAAAGGCCCAGTTCTTGGTTCCCAAAGATCTTCTATTGAAAGGGGTAAACTTGGAGGCCTGTAGCTTGTCAATCAATGCTAATCAATGCTAATTACAGGGAAATGAAAAAACAAGTGAGGGGGCGGGGAGCTCTCACTCAGGTCAGGATGGGCATTCAAATTTTAAAAGTCTTCAGTTGATACAACAAAGGATTAGGCGAGGTGAAAAATCAGGCCAGGCTGCATAGTAACTAAAGTATTTTCCCCTGACCTAGTCCCCCTCCCCCAGGGCCACTGGTTTTAACACGGAAACGTGTATGTATGCAGCGTTCCCGGTCTTCCGTTCGGGACCTAGAGGTTTAACCTGGCCCATGTGGGACTCCAAGTTTCCATGTTTTCCCAAGTGGGCCCCAATAGTCAGGTACTTTTTGTATCTTGTCTAAGCAATCTTCACTTCCCCCTACCCTGCCACCAGTATTTTCACCTGAATTATTTAAAAAAAAAATTTTTTTAAGACTTTATTCATCATTTTTAGGGAGAAGGGAAGGGAGGCAGAAAGGGAGAGAAACATGAATATATTGTTGCCTTTCATCTCCCTCTAGCTGGGGACCTGGCTGGGGACCTGGCTGGAGACCTGGCTTGCAACCAGGTCATGTGCCTTGACTGGTAATTGAACCAGGGACCCTTGGGTTCGTTTGCAGGCTGGTGCTCAGTCCACTAAACCACACCAGCCAGGGTTGCATTATTTAATTATTTGAAATTGTTTTTTTAATTTATTGATGAGAGAGAGAGAGAAAGAGAAACACCGGTTTGTTGTTCTATTTATTTATGCAGTCATTGGTTGCTCCTTGCATGAGCCCTGACCAGGGATCAAACTTACAACCTTTGTGTATTGGGTCAACACTCTAACCAACTGACCTACTGGGCCAGAGCCTAAAATTTTGTTCTTTCTCATTTTAGAATAAATTCATCAAATTTCATGAATAGCTATGATTGGGGTTTCATTAAATCTATGAGTTAATTTAGGAAAAAGAGGCATCTTTATGAAATTAAGTCTTCCTTTCAGTGAACAGGGACATCTTTTCATTTAATTAGGTCTTATTTAATTTCCTTCAGCAACATTTTATAATTTTAAGAGTACTGTTGCATGCTTTTTATTCTGGCTTGTTGCTATTGTTAGTGGTGTTTGTTTTGTTTTAAAGAAGGAGACCGTAGAGGGAAAGGGGGAAAAAATCAGCCACCCAATTCTGGGACCCTTAGCTTCTCTGGACAGCATCTTCCTCCCACACAGTCCTGTAATTCTATCTTCTATGACTCTCCACAGCAGGCACTTCAATCTCTGCAAGGCATGAGACAGGACACAGGTCCACCGGTTGCCGCCATGAGACACTTTCCACTGTATCTCATGTGAACCCCGTTGTTGGAAATAACATGGCTCTCCAGCAGCAGCCTCTCCTTCTTACAAGCAGAAATTTGGACTAACACGTGGTATTAAATGATCCATTCTTCAATAGATAATGAAAACAAAAGCCAGTCTTTATTGAGCACATACTAGACATCAGCCACTCTGCTAAAATATCCTCAGATTAGCTTGCTTTATTTTCACAGCAACCCCAGGAGATAGGTAGATTTATAATCCTTTTTTTTTTTTTTTCTTTCAGGTAAAGAAACTGAAGCTTAGACACCCAAAATATCTTACAAATACTTAATTAAAAAAGAGGAAAACATGTACTCTAAAAGACTTTGCTTTTTTTTTTTCCAGTCTGTGAAAAGCAGTTGATTTGAAGTCATCCTCATGTATTATGGGTGACATGGCCTGTTGCCTACCCAGTACCCATTCTCTCCTCCTTTGTTGTGATGGGGAAATTTTTAAATAAACGATGTAGACAGTTCTACTAGGTCTAGGTCACAAATAGAAGCTGCCCCATTAGCTGAAGAATGGACTCTATTCAGCAGCGTTTGTAGCATGATATATGCTTACTGAGAGAATGACTGGCAGGACCTCTGCTAATGGTCCCACCTTTTCATCGAAAGGATAATTGTATGGTCAAACTTCAAATTCAAGTGCAAGAAGACATTTCGGCTTGATAGCTCATGTGTGGGCATTTCAAGTAGCTAATTAGTGAATTAGTGGCATAATAAACCACAGGGTTCAAAGGAGCTCACTCAGTAACAGGATTTAAAGAGGTACCACCAGCATGTTGAGGGTAAATACTGATCTTCACTTTCTAGTTTTTTGATAAATACTCGGTCAATGGCTAGGATTTCACATTAATTTTCTTTTTGCCAACTCCAATGTTTTCTTCCACCCCCACCCCCGCCCCAGTGTTCACCTCCTCAGTCTTCTGGCATCTTTTTGACAGTGCTCAGCACCCGCGCCTTCTTGAAATTCTCCCTGCCCTTGTTTCTGTGCCCTGCACTCTCAATTCAATTGCATTTCAACCAATATTTATTGATCATCTGTGATGTGCCAGACACTGAGCTATCATCATTCGTTTATGAACTCGTTCATCAACATTAATTGAGCTCTCGCTGGGTTGGGCATGGTGCCAACGATTGATACGAAGATGAGCAAGACAGATCCCAGGCCTAAGACACTGCCCCGGCTAGTGAAGGGGACAAGTAATGTATCACAGATTGATGAACTTCTGGTGGAAGTGCAAATTCAGGATCTGTGTCCCTCCGGCAGTCAATTGCTTCTCTGGAAGGGGCGATACATTGCATAGTGCAGTACCTGGCCCTTGCTAAATTTCAACAAATATTTGTCAAAAGAACAAAAAGCACTCCAGGCAGAGAGATTGCATGATTAGGGAATCTTCAGCAAGCCCCAGGGGGCTGAGTCATGGCTTTCAATTCAGTGGGGCAAAGATCAGATTCTCTGGGGGTGTGGAAGGGGTAGTGATGGGGATAATGTGTATCTGAAATGATTTCCTTCTGTTACTATGCAGTTTATAAATTTTGTGCGCATGCCTATTTCACAGGCACATTACATATATTATTAATTCATAATGTTAATTTTACACATTCGTTTATCAAGAATGAGAGTAGCATTATTTTTTTTATAATATAAATTATAGGAATTAAAACTCAAACTAGGAAAGCAGGTAGATATGTAGAGAGGACCCAGGTTTGGCAGCAAAGTCAAGCCATTGTCCTCTTGAGGGTTCTGGTTAACAAGAAGGTCAGGAAAATATTGGGCTGTCAAGAATTGTATTCTGCAGAAAAACAGAACTAAGAGGGGACAGAGAGAGATAGCTAGAGTCATAGCTATATTTTATATGTAAATATAGAAGGAACTATATGTTTATAGCTAATGATGCCTGTTCTTCCTACGGCTACCGAACAAATGACTGGTGTTTAGCAGCTTGAAACAATCATGCATCTGGAATTTGTGAGTGGCTCCACTGGACCACTAAACTGCGAGGTCTCTCCTGTTGTGGCCATCAGATGTTGGCTGGAGGGAGCTTGAGTCATCTCATGCGGGCTGGTTATCCAAGATAGGTAGGTCATTGGCATTGTTGGCAGTTGACGTCAGTTATCATCTGTTACCCATGGCCCCTCCAGCAGAGTCATCTGGGGGTGGGGCGTGGGTGGGGGCGGTCATAGGACTTGTCTAAGGCATCTGGCTTCATTCCAAGAGAATGAAGCAGAAGCTTCATGACCTTTCCTGACCTAGCCCCAAAAGTCACACAGCTCTACTTTCACTGTGCATTAGTCAAAGTAGTCCCAAATCTGCCCACATTCAAGGGGGTGGGGCATGGAATTAGACTGTACTTCCCAATGGGGTCAGTGGCCGGGTCACAATGCAGAACACGTGGGATGGAAGTTCTAACTCTGGCCATCTTTGGAAGATACAGTCTGACGTAGCTCCCAAATTGACCTCTTCTCTTCTGACTTCTCCTCTGCTCTTCTGTTTCAGGTATACCGCCACCCAAAAGCTATTTCTACTTACAATTCTTATTGTCAATACAAACTCAAATCTAAAACAGATGGTATTACAACAACCCTCCATTCCAATCATCTTATTGTTTTGGGAATGTAGTGACATTAAAAACCACACATAGACTTAATTGTTGACTTTTTTTTTTTTAAGATTTTATTTATTTTTAGAAAGAGGGGAAGAGAGAGAGGCAGAGAGGGAGAGAGACATCAATGTATGGTTGCTTTTCACCTGCCTCCAGCCACAGACCTGAGACCTGGTTTGCAACCTTATTATGTGCCCTGGCTAGGGAATTGAACCTGCGACCTTTGGGTTTGCAGGCCAGCGCCTTACCCACTGTGCTACCAGCCAGGGCTAATTGTTGACTTTTTAATAAAGATTTTATTCATTATTTTTAAAGAGAGGGGAAGGGAGGGAGGAAGAATGGGAGAGAAGCATCACTGGTTGCCTTTCACCTGCCTCCAGCAGAGGACCTGGCTGGAGACCTGGCTTGCAGGGTATGTGCCCTGACTGGGAATTGAACCAGCGACACTTGGGTTCAATCCACTGAGCCACACCATAATTATTGACTTTTCTTTCTCCGAAAATAATCTGCTATTAAGTCCTGTCTTTTCCTCTTTCATGTTGGCTCTTGGATTCTGTTCGGCCTCTTCTATCACCCTGGTCCAGCTCCTTCTCACACCTTGGACCCCAGCTAGTCTTCTTACGTCCATCCTCTCTCTTGCATCCCCCCATTTTTCATGACTCAGCCTGATCAGTCTTTCTCAACTCCCACACCCCATTCCCTTACTAAGCATTCTGGAGCAGGTCCCTAATGGAAGTCCATTTACCAATTTTCTGAGAGTGAGCTATCTGGAAAGTGAACTGAAAGACAAGAGTTTAACGGGTAGGGCATGTCTTCAGAAGTGACTTTGAGATTGGCACCTGCAGAAGGGAAGGGGAGGGAAGGAACCAGGATTGGGAAAAAGAAAAAATGCAGCTGCAATACAGACCCTACAACAGCCTGGGCCAACCACATGCAGAGCTCTGCAATCAGTATGAACAACTGATTAGTGGCCTTTAGAGTTGTCCCTACTTCTGCATGGCTCAGTCATTCCATACACAATTGCCCTCCAGACATCTCCGCTTGGAAGCCTTGTTGTTAGCTCAAACTCAAGTCTAAAACAGCATGTCCCAGTGGAGAGGAACATGACCTTGAGCAAAGCCGCTTTAGAGGAACCCTCCGTGGTGGCTGGTGTCCACTCCCAGGAGACGGAGCAAATTCTCCATTGAGGAAGAGTGGGCAGCCTGTCCCAGAGTCCCCCGTGTTCACCAGTACCCTTGTCTCTTCAATCACACCGCCCACAGCACACCTCCTCTTTGGCGCTTCCAGGCTCAACTTCACATCCTTCTGTCATTTGACCTTTAGCAAACTCCATTCCACATGGCTCTTGACTCACTGTCTGATGATTTCATATGCTTGACTTTGCCTCATTCCACCCCAGCTCCGTTACACATTCTTTGAGGCAAGCAGTGGGAGCATGCCTTTCCCCCAGGGGTGAGTACACGTATATTTCTAGTCAGAGCTCAAGAGATGCCTGGGATCCATTGACCAGAGTCTCTGGTTCATGTAGAGGCTGTACTGGTTTCAATTTCCATCCCTGTAGCAGAATGAATGATGAAAGAAACCAGCACCTCATTGTCTCTCTGGGAGAGAAGAGAGAGGACACCCTTGCTGGTGACCAGTGTTTGCTGTGCCGGGTCTGGAGAGGGAGCAGGGCCTGGAAACCAGCATTGCCCTGAGCTCCTACTCCCCATCCCTTTGTTCCCAACCCACAAAACAGAGCCAGGGATCCTTCTTGGACTCACGGGACGCTATGTACCTTTAACTAATTCATGGAAATAAGGTGTTGCCCAAACACAGGCCAGGGGAAATTACAGCAAGTAATTATTTTTGTCTGGAGAGGCAGCATTCCAGCCATTGTCAGAGGTCACGGATGAGCTGTTCTCCTGCTGCAGGAATGTCCCGCTAGCTCATCTTGCTCTTTGAAGGTCCCTTCCTGCTTTCGGAAAAGGGAGAGGCATTCCAGGTGTGCCCTGCCAGAAGCCCGGATGGAGGCAGCTTTCGTGTGACTGCTGTGCTCAAGAACTGACAGCTGTCACAAGGTAGACCGGTCCAGCTTCTGAGTGACTCACCCTGGCCGCAAGAACTGGGTCTCTCGAGTGAAAATGATAAGGGGCAGATTGAGTGTCAAAAGGTGGATTCCATCCCATCAAAGGGTTTCCTATAGCTGAACAGCCCAACTCTCAGGAATTGGAAGAGGCTACACTGACAGCCAGCGAGTTCTGTTGCTAGAGGCGTCCAAGCCAAGTCGGGAGCGCTCAGCCGGGCTGCAGCCCAGGGGGCTACAGCAAGGCAGCAGGGGAGAAGCTCGTTGGCTTGCGCTGGGGAAATCCTAAGCTTCCAGGGAAGCTGCATGCCTCGCGGAGGGAGGCACCCAGGGACTGAAGTGGACAGCCAACTTGGGCTCAGCTAGGCCCAAATCACTGTTCAGCCAAGGGCAGCCCCAAAGCCCTAACTGTACACAATCCACTCACTCGTTCAGTTAATTCAGCAAACATTTACAGGCCAGAGAAGAAATTCCCCAGTGCAGCCCTGCGGGATGGATCCCTGCTCGGTGACCGGCAGGGGACAGCAGAGACACGCAGATGCCCAACTGCGCAGTCCGCTGGCCCTGCTTCCCTGCTGGGGAAACTGGGTCACTCGGTCCTGCCAAGCGGCAAACATTCCAAGGCGGGTGGGTGCACTGGGCTTCCCAGCTAGGGCTGCGCGGCTCCAGATGCCACCCAACGGGGTCACTGGACCCCTCAGGCCTCCAGCCTGGCAGAAGGAGCCCCTGCTTGCAGACGGAAGGAGAGACTGATAACACGGGATGGCTCAGGACTGAGGGAGGAGGCTGGAGGGATCCTGTCCCAGCAAAGTGTTTCCTATAGCTGAGCACACCCTGCCCCCAACCCCCAACCCCCAACCCCCATCGCCCACCCAGGCAGCACATTAGAGAAGGTTGGAGGCGGGCGTGCCAAGGCTGGGGACTAAGGGGTGGTTTGCTTCAGACAGAACCTGGGACCTCACTAAGGAATGTGAGGCTCTCTCTTCAGGGCTGACACCTCCACAGGACGTGGGGGAGGGGCCGACCGCTAGGTGTGAGTCAGGAAATGCCAGAGCTGCTGGCTAGTGCTTAGGGGGCAGGCTTGGGGTCAGACTTACTCCTGTGTCCTGATTTTGCCACCTACACGGAATAGGACTTGGACAAGTCGTTTTCAGGCCTCAGTTTCCTTTTCCAGGTGGAAGACTGATGTGAGTGGGCGGGAGGATTGTTCTTGCTCCTCCCTGCCCTCCCATCCAGGTGGGCACCGTCTGCAGGGCGGGGCAGTGGAAGCAGAGGCCCTAGGAGCTCCGCAGTGCTGTTATCTGGGCAGGGGGAACTCATCCTGCCTTGTGGGTTCAGGGGGCCGCCTCTCCCCACTCCCCCCTACCCCCCAGCCCACAGCACCCGCCCTGCTGCAGAGGGAGAGATGCAAGGGCCTGGCGGAAGGAAGCCTCTGCCATTCTCAAGCCTGGTCTCTTGAGGGCCTTGAGAGTCAAGAAGTCAGGGAGGTTTGCAGAGCTGGAATGAGAGGGAGCCTTGAGGATGGAACAAGGACGGAGCCACTCTTGAAACGCCAGCTCTTCCTGTGGACTCGGTGATGGTTAGAAGGGCCACTTGAACCAGCGTCAAGGACCTGTTTATATATTCTCCCAGACTCTGTGTTTCCCGTTTCTTCCTCTCCAGCAGCATGCTGGTGGATACAGATGCTTCCATATGAGGGCTCCACCCAGTGCTGGGTGTTTTTTTTTGTTTGTTTGTTTTAATAAAGATTTTATTTATTTTTAGAGAGTGGGGAAGGGAGGGAGAATGAAAGGGAGAGAAGCATGAATATGAGAAAGAAACATCAATTGGTTGGTTGCCTCTTGCACGTGCTCCAACCCACCGGGACAGCGCCTGCAACCCAGGCATGTGCCCTGACTGGGAATCAACCAACGTGGCTTTTCACTTTGTGGGACAACACCCAGCCAACTGAGCCACACCGGTCAGGGCTTAGTGCTGGATCTTACTAGTTCTTAGTGAAGGAGGAGAACTGATTTGAGCCTTCAGTTTTACTGATTTAAAAACAACCACCACATTGAAAATCAGGCTCAGTCCTGGCTGGTGTGTGAAAAACAGGCTCAATGGACTGAATGCTGGCCTGCAAACCAAGGGGTTGCTGGTTTGATTCCCCAGCTGGTTTCGGGCCAGTTCCCCAGTTGGGGGCATTCAAGAGGCAACAACACATTGATGTTTCTTTCCTACTTTCTCCCTCCCTTCCCCTATCTCTAGAAATAACTAAATAAAGTCCCTGGCTGGTGGCACAGTGCATAAGGTGCTGGCCCGTGAACTCAAAGGTTGCTGGTTCAATTCCCCAGCCAGGGCACATAATGAGATTGCAAGCCAGGTCTCCAGTTAGGTCTGTAGCTGGAGACAGGTGAAAAAGGTAACCATACTTTGATGTCTCTCTCCCTCTCTGCCTCTCTTTCTTCCCCTCTCTCTAAAAATAATAAAATCTTTTTTTTTTAATAGCTAAATAAAACCTTTAAAAAACAAAAACAAAAAACAACTTGAGGCTCAGAACAGTGGGACCAGGGAAAGAAAAGTTCCTGGCCCTTTCTTTCGATTACTTCTAGAAGCTTCCTTCATCAGTGACTGTTTGGAGAAAGCGGCTGGATTCCTACAGTGAGTTGCCCAAACCTGGGAGTCTCTCCATCTCTTTGGGTAGTTCCCTTCACCTGTATGCTACCTGCTTCACCTCTGGCCACTGCTTTTATTGCCCAACCTCAGGCATGGGACAGACTGAGTTCTCCCAGAATAGCCTAGCCTCTGGGGCTGTTAAGGATCACAACCAGTGCTTCTGAGCTTGATGGGGACCCTCATCACAATGGGCTGAAGCCAGTTGCTTCATTTGGAACCCCACCACTGCTGTGTACTAGCTGTGAGACCTTGGGCAAGCTACTTCCTATCTCTGAGCCTCAGTTTTCTCACCTCTAAAATGGGGCCAACAATAGTAGTTTCATCAGAGATACCATTTTCCCCAGTCCCTCTTAATCTGAAATTAAAAGCAATAATAAACTAAGCAGTCTGCTTTTTCTCAGGGAAATCCAAACAGCAAGGTGCAGAAGGAAAGCAGTGGAAGAAGTCAGAGTTTGGGATCTTCCAGTCCACAAACAGGGAGCTTTTGGAGCGGCAGAAATTGTCCAGGGCTGGAAAACGGGGCTGAGGCCCAGCACATCTCTGCCCCCCAGATTACATTGTGATGGATCCAAGTTGCTAGGCTTCTTCAGTCCTTGAACTCCTCCTCTGGACAATAGGGACATGGAACTTGGTAATCTCTAATGTCCCTACAGCCCTGCACCCCCTGAGAGTCTCAGCCACAGAGCAAGGCCCTCATTCTCTGGAATGCAGCCCAGGCCTCCCACAGCCACAGCAGCTAAAAAGGCAGCACTTGGCTGGGCTCTGGCCCACGGCCCGGAAGAGGTCACTCGGCCCCAGGGAAGCCCCTGGTTTGCCGGTTTGGATGCTGTGAAGGGCCAGGCAACAGGAACTTTGGCCTATTGGCTTTTGGCTCTATCCAGAGCTTTCCAGGGAAGGACAAGGAGGAGCAGCAGGGCTGGCAGAAGCCTGGGAAGACAGCCTGGAGTTCACATTGTGGCCTTGCTTTGAAATCTGCAACCTCAGCCACCTGGAAAAGGAAGGCCCAGCAGGAAACAATGGCTGGGGGGCTTGAGATGCTTCCTGTTTGAAAGGCCTGTGACAGGGATCCCCCGTGAGGGGCAAGTATTGGCAGGAGGGGGCTATGGAAAGGCAGAAAGCAGGGGCCCAAGCAGCCGCCCCATCACTGACTCAGCCAATAAGCAGTGATTCAGCACGTCCTCTGTGTGCAGCACCAGGTGGCAGCTGTGGGGGTGTCATCAGAGGGGTCAGATGGGGCTGGCTCGGAGGACTTGATGATCAATGAGAAATGTATGTGGTGTGGACCATTTGGTGGCACAGAGCAGGGGCTGGCTACCCTCCTTTGTCAGGAGGCACCCCGGTTTTCCTTCCCTGGGCAGTGAGCCATCCAGAACATCACTCACTCTCTCAGCAACCATCAGGCCTGCCTCATGTTTCAGAGGGTGCCCCAGCTGGTGACTCTTTCAATCTAGGGGCCACTGTCCTCTGGAATCACTGGAGGCTGGTGTGATGATGATTATCCTCGCCTGCAGACAAGCAAGCTGAAAACCAGCCAGAAGTACCTCACGTAGGTCGCTTAGCTTCTGAGGCTGGGAGCTGGGATTTGAATCCATGCCCAGCTGTCTTCCAGTCCTGGGTCCATTCCATCAAGATGCCAACCCCCACTATTGCCTGGTAGCAAGGATGGACAACGCCACCCTCCACATTTGACTCCCTTCCCATGCAGACTGGGCAGATTTTTACCAGAAATGTCGACATTTCTAGGGAAAATGGGCTGCTCTGGTTGTCCCCACCATAATCAGGAAAACAGCTCAGTGTTTGCTGGGTCACCTGGACACTGCCCAGGGGCCCTCTCCTTTCATAGATACTTCAGTGAGGAACTCGATGTCCTCCAAGCTCCCCCTGAATCTTGATGCCTTCACTCCCACTTGGTGACTCCACTCCAGGACTTCTTGGTGACTCATGCAGAGGAAAAAGCATGGCTTTGAAGAGCTAGGGAAAACCCACTGGCAAAGGCCTTTCAGTGACCAGATGACCTTGAGCAAATCTCAGAGCCCACTCAGCCTGGACTCCCTCCTCTGTTAAAACACACCGATGCCGAAAAAAACATACAGCTTGTTTCAAGAATTGAATGAGCTCACATGTGTGGAGCCACCTTACTATAAGATATTTAATACTATTCTTCAGGGAGTAAGGGTGGGGGATTTTGTGATGAAGAGAAAGATTATGAGAATGAGAATCATTGAGCCCTAAGACATACCCAGTGCTATGCTCAACCTTTTATTTATATTGCATTCTCTCAAGTAAGCCTCCCAACGCTCCTGAGGTAGGGACTATCTCCCCATTTTGCAGATAAGGACACTGAGGCTCCAAGATGTTTGGTTACTCGCCCAAGGTCAAAGTGATCAAAAATCTGACCCAGAGCCTAAGAACTGAACATTTGAGCTGCTTTGCAATGATTCCCATGTTCCTGCAGTGCCTGGTGGCTCCTTCCCTGAAATTTGCTCTTCTTCCGTCTGTCGGTTTTTGTTTAGAAAAACAAGACCCTTGTAAACCTCCCACGCCATTTATTACTCCTTCTAGGCATTCAGAACACCTTGGTTATGTTGATCCCTTACACTTTCCATGTGTTACATGTATTTACAAGTCTTCTTGACACTCTTCAGGGGTGTGGACAGAATCTTGTTTTATTTCTGTCTCCTTTCTAAGTAACTATTTCCCATAGTGCTTTGCATGCTGTAGACTTTTAATAAGTGTTTGTTGACTTGAGGTACACTGGGCTAGGCAGCACGAGTGGAGAACATGACAGACCTGGGTCAGAATCTCGACTCCCACTGACTGTGTGACTCTGGGCAAGTTGCTTAACCTCTCTGGGCCTCTGTTAGTTTCCTCCCCTCTAAAATGGGATAACAGTACCTACCAGCATGAAGTGTTGTGAGGGTGGAGTGGAAAAAGGCAGGCAAAGTGTTTTCACATGTTTGGCACATGAGACACACCTATCTGAGGGAAGAGACTGGGACAGGTAGATGGTGATTGGGATAGGAGGAGGTAGCCCCAGGAGACATGCAGAATAAGATAAGATGCTGCTAAAGACCACACTTGCTTACTCCTTAGGACATGGTGGAATAAAGAGATAAAAAGGAAAAGAGATATTTTAGGGAAAGTTCAATAAAATGGAGAGGAGCCAATAAAATGAGTGCAGGGCTGCTGGGACAAGAGGGGGAAAGGAACTGGTCAGAAGCCAGAGAATTCTGGAGTGGTGCCTCCGGGACTCTGTCCAGGAGAGAAGGGGCCTGAAGGAGAGAGACATGCCCACCCAACTAACGTAAGAGGAAGGCTGCGAGTCTTCGGGGGCGACTGGGGAGGGGTAGGAAGGGCTGGGAGGATGACAACTAGGGTGGCATGGAAGGAGCAGTTTCTGAATCCCAAAGGAGGATCTGAAAGCCAAAAAGGATGAATAATCCAGGCGTTGGGCTCAAGGTGGGAGGCAGCTGTTCATTTATGGGTTGATGAAAACTTGACTGAGCATTGCCAGCTAGTTGAAGTGGCTCCTCCTGACAAACTTGGGACCGAGGCATCCTTAGCTAGAGCATGCACCTCCTGGAAGACCTGCCTGAGATCAGTGGGGGCAGGAAGACCCCAGACCTACCAACACAGTCCGTGGAGAAGGCTCCCTGATCTCAGCCCTGGTGGGTCTCTTTGAATCTCATCTCTGCAACTGAAATCAAAATTTACTTTTAGGGCTTTTACTTATAAGAGGTGGAGGGAGGGAGGAGGTATAGACCTCTTTTTATAATCTGAAATGAGGAGGGCGCCACTCTCACCCGGAGCCCTTGCTCTCTCTCCTCTGAGCATCACTTAGCTCGGTTACTCACAGCAAGGGAAGAAGGAGCTCCCCAAGTGGCAGGAGACATTAACCAGCCTACAGGGACAGAGATGGTCTTTCTGGCCCCAGGACCCAAGCAAGATTGTCCAAAGCAATTTGCAGACTGACTTGAAAGGTGACATGGACAGGGATGTGTCTGGGGAAGGGAATGTTCCTTCACCCACAGATATGCTCTGCCTATTAACCAGAAAGAGTGCCAGGAGTCAGGAGCCTGGAGGAGCACCAGCAGCCAGATGTCAGACGACCATGTGTACAGATGCATACATGTGCGAGTGCCCGTCTCTGCAATGCAGACCCAGGCTGGCAGGGTGAGGTTCTGCTTTACTCGGTTATTCAGTGACTCTGGTCGACCCAGTTTTGCCATCCTCAACACAAGGCTGCTTTGTGTCCCACCATGTAGCTGATGGAGAAAGGACACGGAGCCAGTACCTGGGACATCTTTATGGTCAGGCTCTCAAGTGGTGCACACACCGGACATGCCATCGGCCAGAACTCATTCACAAGAACACAGCTCAGCTGCAAGGGAGGCTGGGACATGAAGCCCAGCTGTGTGCCCAGGAACGAGGGGGAATGGATTTGGTGATCTGTCAGTAATCTCTGCCATATGCCCCAAATTGCATGGGACATCTGGTGACCAAGGCCTGGGAAGAGGCACGGGGGAAAGAAACAGAAGAGACACAGAGGGTGTGTAGCATGCCACCTTGAGGTTACTCCTTCCTCAGCCTTAGGAGGCGGAGGGGCCTTGTGGGGAAGAAGTGGTAGGACAGGAGTTGGGTAAGCTTTGACTTGGAATGTTGGACGGAGTGGAAGCTGTTGGCCTGGGGGAAGGGGTGCTCTGGAGACCTAGAGAATGCTCTTTAAAAAACCATTTCTTAAAACAATTTTATTTATTTACTTTTAGAGAGAGGGGAGGGAGAGAGGAAGAGAAACATCAATGTGTGGTTGCCTCTCGCATACCTCCAACTGGGTACCTGGCCCACAACCCAGGCATGTGCCCTGACTGGGAGTCAAACTAGCAACCTTTTGGTTTGCAGGTCGGTGCTCAATCCACTGAGCCACACCGGCCAGGGTAAAACCTACATTTATTTATGTATTTATTTATTTAATTTACAGGATGGGAGGGAGAAAGAGGGGGAGAGAAGCATCGATGTGAGAGAGGAACATCACTCGGTTGCCTCTCATACACACCTGACCAAGGACCGAATCCACAGCCCTGTGCCCTGAGAACACGTCCCAACCAACTGAGCCACACTGGCAAGGGCAAGAATGTTCTGAAGAGAGGGCTAGGGCCTGGTCACTCAGGGTGGGGCCTGGAATCAGGGGAGGCAGGTACTTAAGGTCCAGCCCAGATCACCAGGGCAGGCAAGAAGGCAGAGGCCCAGGACACCTGCTCCATGCTGCAGTGCCTATGTGCAATGATCTGGTGCCCCATCTCTGTGGAAGGAAGGGGAGCCAGGGAGCAGGGCCTAGGAGGAGGAGGAGGAGGTAGCTCAGAGGTCAGCGGACAGGAGACATGTTGCAGCCAAGGGGTCAGGCCAGGAGAGGAGGGAGCCCCAGAGTCGCCACAGGAGGGGCACAAAGTGGGGAGAAAAGGCACTACAGAGAAACAGGGAAACGGGCCCGAAGAACCCTTTTCTGTGCATGGTGTAAGAGGTGTGCTCTTAATTTTTAAGGCTGATATTGTTACTTTGGGGCATCACAGGGCTGCAATGTTAAAAATGTTCTTTCTCTGCCCTATCCAATTTGGTAACCATGAACCACGCATGGCCATTGCGACTTGAAGTATGGCTCGTGTGACCGAGGAGCTGAGTTTTCAATTGTACTTCATTTTAATTAATTCAAATGTAAAGAGTCACATGAGGCTGGTGGCTACAATATTGAACAGCCCAGGGACAGTTTCAGCTCAGCGGAAGTTGGGGGAGCATCAACGACTGTAACTGAATCTCCTCATTCTCTGCCTGGTACCACTCCTGGCACCCCAACATTGCCCTACAATGAGCCCTGGGTGGACGGCTTTGTGCTTCTGAGAGTCTGATTTCCGGTCATCCTGTGGGGTCTCTTTGACGGGCCAGCACAGTGTGGGAAGAGAGATTAGTCAGAGGGTGGGACAGCGAGTCCTGGTTCTCAGCTCCAGAAGGGCCAGGGACCCTGCCTCGGGCTGAGGCCTGGCTGATGCACTGGGCAAGCTGCTCTGGGCGGTGTGACAGCTGGGGCATGGCATCTGTGCTCACCTGCTCTGAGCCCATGCTGTCACACGGTAAATGCTTTGATGCCCTTTGATGTTCACTGTTTACACACACACACACACACTGTCATGCCCTGCCCCCAG
This sequence comes from Noctilio leporinus, assembly GCA_004026585.1. Taxonomy (NCBI): domain Eukaryota; kingdom Metazoa; phylum Chordata; class Mammalia; order Chiroptera; family Noctilionidae; genus Noctilio; species Noctilio leporinus. The sequence continues at coordinate 322,291 of PVIW01001239.1, forward strand.
TTTTATTTAGACTCATCAGCACTTGGTTCCTTTCTAACACATCTCCTCTCCTGGTTCCCAGACCAGCAGGAGCAGCTCTGCTTCGAAGACTGTCATCGCTGCCACCCTCTCTCATCACTTCAAAATACGAAAGGGGACATTATCAATAGACATGGCTGCCCATCTCTTTCCCTGAGGGACCCCCCGCCCCAGGTCTAGGGCGGCTCAGAGCAGCAGCTGAGTGCTGGGAGTCTGCTCCACCTGCAGACGCCCCCTGCCCACTTCTAGGTCCAGGAACAAAGCTGGGGGGCAAGACCTATAGCTATTCCTTCTCCTCACAACACACTTCTCTCCTTCCTCTTGAGAGTTGGTTTGCTTCCTCTCTACAGGGTGCAAGGTTGGCTGAGCCCCAAAAATAGTATCTGAAGGTGGCGAGAGGACATTTACAGGAGAGAGTGGGACACGTGTGGCTGGCAGAGCCTGTGGGCTGAAGGGCAGGTGGGGCCTGGGCTGCTTTCTGTCCTTGAACCCAGTATCAATTTCTCAAGCTCCAGCTTCTCTTCCAACCTTAAGGCAGCCCCGCTCTCCACAGGCCTGAACGGAAGTCACCCTGCAGGCCTACAGGGGTGCCCTGCCTCTGGTCTCACTAGGCCCCCCAAGCCTTCTTAGAATGGGCACCAGAAGGCTCTTTCTAAAGTTATCCTGCTCCGTGTATCATCTTCCAGGGGAGCCTCGATGGCTTCTCGGTAAAGGCTGGACCCCTTAGCGTGATGCAGAGCCGGGCCAAAACCTACTCTTTGCCCTGGCCAGGCGGCTGGGTTGGTTAGCGCATCATCCTGTGCACCAAAAGGTTGCAGTTTCCACCCAAAGCAATCTACACATTCAATGCAATCCCAATTAAAATACCAATGACAGACTTCACAGAAATAGAAAAAATACTTCAAAAATTTATATGGAGCCAAAAACGCCCACGAATAGCCCCCACAATCTTCAGAAAGAAGAACAAGGTAGGAGGAATCACAATACCGGACTTCAAACAATACTACAAGGCTACTGTCATCAAAACAGCCTGGTACTGGCATAAGAATAGACATATAGATCAATGGAACAGAATAGAGAGCCCAGAAATTAACCCAGGACTCTATGGTCAACTCATATTTGACAAAGGGGGAAGGAACATCCAATGGAGTA